>JAOWBW010000367.1:709443-1139897 GCA_026119855.1 Campanula takesimana
CCCATTCACACACCAAGCCATCCTACACATTGCATACATTGCTCTCTCTCTATCACTCTCAAGAAACACACCCCTTCCACCTCCATAATCTCAATGCATACACCTTCACTACAACCACATAATCATTACCATAACAGCACTCTAAACACACACAAAACAAGCAAACAACTCACAACAAACAACTCTCTCAAACACAAACACAATCACATCTCTAGAAAAGCAACAGAAAAGTCTTCCCTTGGATGCAAAGGAAGCACAACCTAGGTAATATATTCTTCTTGTAATCTCTACATGTAAAAATGTAGCTTTTCATATATTTTGTTAAGAGGTCTAGCCACTTGTTAGGATAGACCTCCATTGTTGAACCAAAGATGTAATGTTTGATGCTCTTTGCCATTCTTGATCAAAGAATGGTCATGATGTTAATATTCAGTTGTCATCACATTTTATTGTTGTAGATATTGTACATATTATCTATGTTATACATTTTTAATGTTCATGTTGTGGATTTGGGGAGATTTGTAAAAGATCTACATGTGTTTTCATCTAAAACCCCAAATTGTCCTTGTTCCTCTCTTGCCATGTGAAATATCATCCAATGAAGACTAAATAGGTGATTTTCCATACCTTATGTGTCACTAGCATGTATGTATATGCACACACAAGATTTCATGTTCATAGCATTTCATTGGTTGAGTTTTGATATTAGTTTTTCATGATGTATGTGACTGTCCAGTAAGTTTGAGTCCAGACCACTCTGTCTTGTGACCTCCATTTCTCATGTAAAATGTGGTTTTTGGTCTTAGTCCATAAAAGAGTTTTTTTCTAAACGTATAAAGGAAAATTATAATGTAAATATCATATTTTTTACCATGAGTAGAAGTTGACTCTTTCCATTTTTTTTGTTTCTAATCTTTTCTCTCAGACTTATGTGTTTTCTGCTCTGACATCAAAATGTCAGAGGTGTTTTGATATAATTAATTATTCTTTCTGGACTTTCATCTTGTCATAATTAATTTTTAAGATGTTGTGAACAAGTTTCATGTTTGGTGTTTCCCTCATTCCACGTTTTCATGATGTAAATGATAGATCTTTTGTGGGTGTGCACTATTTCTCCTATTCAGACTGCTTATGAGTTCCTCTTGTAAAACTTGTTTGGACATCATAAAATTCTCCTAAAATAAACATAAAATCATGTGTGATTTTTAACATGTTAGAAAGAAGTTATCACCTTTTCTTTCCAGATTTCATGAGTTTTGGGAAAGGTACATCAAAGAGAATGGACAGCAGTCCATAAACTGGACATGGACATGGACATGAACTTGGACATTTATTTTGATATGGGATTTGTCTCCCTTTTATTCATACTTTGTACACAATAATCCCTCACCCCTTTTGTTCTATCCTTTACTTTATATGAATGCTCAAAACCATTTCAAAACCAAGTGAGAGTCCACTCAAACCGGCTCTCATTTGTGAGTTCAAGCAAACATACCTAGAATAGGAAGACTCCTTTGTACATAAAATCACCACTTATGTTAAGGCATAAAAACAAGACATAAAATGAATTTAAGAGGCATGCATGCTAGAGACCATCACGGGCGAGGAGAGTGTTTAACCCCTTCTCTTCTCGTAACTTAGCCCCCGAACCTACTTCTCAAAATAAAATGTTTTGTCTTCATTTTTCCTAAAATAAAGTGAGGTGGCGAATCTTGCAATTTAATAAAAACTTCGAGAGGAAAACCATTTGTGTGAAACTGAGCGCGGATCGAGAGGTTCGAGCGCGGGCTCTCACACCCCATCTCTAGACTTTTCCCTAAAAACAAAATATTTCTCTTTATTATTATTTTATTTTATCTTTATTATTTTTATTTTCCTTTATTTAGATTGGTCCAATGACCATCCTTTCCTCCCCTCTTCACCTATATAAAGGACCTTCTTGGTTCATTTCAAGGGATCAAAAAGATAGCACAAAACCTCTACTAAAATCTCTACACACTATTTTCTCTCCACAAGCACTTCATTTCCTCACAAAGTTTGAAGTATTGATTTTCTTCCCAACAAGGTACAACTCTTCTATTTCTTATTTCTTTTGTGTCTTTTAATGTATGCAATACCCATCAAATGGGACATGACCAAATGATCACTTTACTATATTAAAGTGGTTAAAGGTTATGTTATCTCCCTACATTTAAAACTACATTTTAATTATCCTTTATTTCTCTAAAATGTAATTAACATAGATTAATAAATAAAAGAATTTTCTTCTCATTTGTAATTCCCCTTTAATCTTGATGTAATTGTTAGCACAAGTTTATATTAATAAAAGAAAGATTTTTTCATACTTAGAACATCTTTAGTAGCAAGACCGGCTTTAGCCGGGCGGAGTGGGTGTTTAAGTACTTCTCACTCCGTAACCTAACCCCCGAACCCGTCTCTCCCGAATCTCTTGTTTTGTATATAAAATTAGGCTATATTAGGTTTTTCTTATGTTCCTTTAAAAACATAGGTGGCGACTCTAATCTTTAAAACCAAATAGACGTCCTAGGATAATTCACCGCTCTAGCCAAGCCGTGGTTTTCCCGGGGTATCTACAGTGGCGACTCCGCTGGGGATGTTAGAGGGTAAACTTGAGTTTTTTACTTTAGGTGTTTTTATCTGTTTTCTGCGGGCATTCTGGTGACAAAGGGTGGGAAGCGTGCGCCTCTGGACTTATTGGCCTAAGGCGCGCGCCTCCGACCCTAACCACCAGAAGCGCTCGCACTGCATCTTGTCCTTCAATTCCATGTTATTGTGCTAACAGTTTCTGTAGGGGGAAAGAATTGTTATATAGGGTCACAGCAGTCCCCTGGACCCATTAATTTACAGGTTTTCCCAGAATCGAGCGCCTCTGCCGCTCTTTTTCTAATGCGTGCGCCTCCCACATAGGCATCCCAATGCGTGCGCTTTTGGGCATTTTTTAGAAACAAAACAGAGTCCAGAGCAGGGCAGAATGATGGTGTGTGTGGCCACGGTTGCCTGCACAGAACTGTTTTAATTTCTATTCATTTTTATCGGTCACATGGGTGATTCGAAAGTTGTAAATATGTGCTTATTTGCTTTTTCTTTCTGTTAAAAAAAATGTTTTGTCACTTGGTTTGACCTCACACTACGTGCACAAATTCCTATCAATTGCTCACTATCTAGTCGCACAAGTTTATAACCCCAAACCCGTCGAGGCCCGTCCTAGAGAGTTTCAAGCTCCACCCGACCTTGACTCTCTCGAAGAGGTAAACCTCAGCCCGTGGCTTAGTTCACGACTACATACCGGGGGTGACCTTTAAGCCTCTCTTTAACCTAGCACAAGCCAACACATTCTAGTTAGGGTCAAACACTCCATGACCAAGTCGGTTTTTCATGTGCCGAGATTTTCCTAAACTAATGTTTTCAAATCATACATGTCATTTCCAAAAGAAACAAGTGATTATTATGGACAAAATAAAACTCCATCCCCGCATGTATGCTTTATGACATTAATTTAGTTTAATCCCGTCACACTTAGGTCTCACAAACGTGGTGGAATCTAATGAGTATAGGGACCGCGAGAAGGTCTATATACTAGTGTGACGATTCTACTATTTTTCTAGAAACCCCAAAAAGGACTACGTCCTTCCGACTTAAATAAATATAAAAAAAAGAGTCTTTTTCCTTATGTGGTTGAGTCTTTTTCTTGTTGTGGGTTGAATAATTTACTCAAAAGGTGTTTGTGGGCCATGCTAAGATCAACCGTGTTCTTTAAATAGGTCCAATGGCTTTCGACAGCAACAACAACGGTGGCAATCTTTCCCGGTCCAACGAAGAAATAGCCAACATGATCAAAGCACTGAAAGGACAATTGATACACTCGCCGAGAATGCCCGACGCAAGGATGATTTGTGGCAATCCTGTCTCAAGCATATGAGAATGGACCATAAGAAAGAACTTGCAAGGCTCTAGGACCAATTGAAGGAGCTCACAAATGACGGAAAAATGGTCCAAAGCCTTGATAACAGTTTGGTCAACACTCTCATGGCATACATTGACCAACGTTTTAGTGGGCTAAATTTGAACAAAGGTCCAAGCTCCGATCTCCATCATGCTTCTCTTCTCATGAACACTATGGTGGCCCTTCCTGAGAAATTCAAGATGCCCGATATCGGAAAATTCATAGGGAATTCTTGTCCCAATGCCCATGTTAATACCTACGTTTGGGCCATGCTACCGAAGAAAGTCTCTCCTCAATAATGGCACAATGCTTCCCACTTACTCTTGATGGGGTCGCAAAATATTGGTATATGAGTCTCCCGGTTCCACCCGCGTCAATTGGGATGCCTCTATGCTTGCCTTTAAGTCACAATATGAAGGCAATTACTTGCACCGTCCCACGAAGAAATAATTGGAGAACACCATACAAGAGGGCAATGAATCATTTGGGGATTTCTCCCGCCATTGGAATGACAAGTTGGCCGAGATTGTTGATAGGCCCTCAATGAAGGAAAAAATGGAGATCTTCTTGAAGTGCTTAAATATGGACTACCGAGCTCATCTTAGTGGGCCTTTTATCCATATTTTTCATACATGTATGATGCGGGGATTAGAATCAGCCATTTTCTCTAAGAAGTAACTGAGGAATCCTATGAGACAAGCTCCGACACCGAAGATATCCCGGATAGTTCAAGCAGCGACATGGAAGGTTACAATGGTTTGAGGACTACAACGACAGGGAGGACTACAATAATGAAGGCTAGGGAAAACTCCCTTTCTCTCTCTCTACCAAAACAAAAAGAGTCAAAATTTCCTCTAAAGTGTGCATTAAGTTTTCCTTCGTCCCATATAAAAAGTTGAGACGGTCTTAGTCAAAGAAAAGTCGTTCTTGTCCTCATATACCCCTCCAAGTTGTTCAATCTAAATAATTCTTGGAAAAATGATGAAAAGATGTCTAAAAGAGTTTTGGAATGAAGGCCATCACTTGAATGCCTAGGGCTAAACATCAAGAAGACGAAGTCAAGCTATCAAGTGCCAAAACAAGGTGGAGCTACAACCATGAAGAAATATCAAGCCATGTTTTCAAGGGGGATAAAAAAAAATGGCTTGCTAGGTTGACTTTTCAAAACAACTTAGGCAAAAGTTAGAGCACAAAAAAAAATTAAAAATAAATAAATCCACCTCATTCAAAGAAGTTCACAACAACTTCACCATTCCATCCACCAACGAAGGACGAAGCAACATCAATAACCATCACGACTAAAGGAGCATCAACAAGAACTACGTGACCTGAGCCTCTACACTGGAGGAACGTAGGCAACCTTCGGGTCCGGTCTCATGCAATTAAGAAGACATGTTTAGCCCTAATGCGTTAATGTGATCGGCCATCCTCTCGAACTTATCAAGACATCTTTGTAAGAGTCATCTGCCAAAGAACAAAACGCAAAACAAACTTTCATAGAATTGAAATCATTTTGCGTTTTTTGTCGAGTCTAGGGGTTCCTCTTCTTTCAGCTCGCAATCAAATTAGGGATTTTCGTCTCTTCTCTCTAAATGACTTACTTGCCTTCGTGAGTCATTCAAAAAACAAATAAACAGAGTCAATACTAGGGGCTACTTCCCTAGTCGAGTCAATAAGGCCTCCATCTCCCACAAAATCACATGTCTCTCATCCTCGACTAGAGTCAATGCACACTTCCTCATTAACTGAGTAAAAAAAAATATGAAGACACAAAAGAGATGCCCGCTATTTAAAAACCCGAAAGGGCGGTCTAGGCAAAAAATAGCGTGCGTCATAAAAAAAGATGAGAGAGTGAGAGAGATAAGGGAAAGAGAAAGGGAGATCTCCAGCCTCCAACAAAGAAGACGACCTCACGGTTATGCATTGGGTTCCCCACAGATTCAACTTCATCAAGTTCCCTGCAAAGTCCATCTCAACATTGTGAGGGGCTCAACGAGGCATGGTACCATAAAGAGTCTTTTGGGGTTATTCACGTAAAAGGGTTTATTCCAGCAAAATAGAGTTTTGGGTTCATCATTAACGTGACACCGCACGAGGTTCAGAAAAGGGTAAGAAGTCTCATAGGCTGCCTCCAATATACCGATTGGTTTGAGCAACAAAGGGCAATTAATGTCAAAGACTTCTCGAGTAATGAAGTACCATTCATCACGAGTACAAGCCTCTTTTACTCTGCTCGACAAATGATGACACCCTAGGGGCTATGCATACTCGAGAACAAAGGCACGCCACATGAAGAGAAGCCTTTCTTACTTCATTTGACAGTTAATGAAAACACCCTAAGGGCTACGCTCAATAATGATACGTGGGACAACCCCTGAAATCAGAAGAATGAATGTCAAAGAGCTCATCAGGAATGCTTGCGCCTTAGGGGCTATGCTCGAGCTTAAAAAACCTCCTCAATGAGAATGCAATTTACCTTACCTCCCCAACAGTGGACGGAGCTACTCAAAAAGTCAAATGCAAGCATTGGAACCTTTCTCAATCAGTTTGACACCGAAGATCTTTCAAAGGGCTTCGACGATACAACAATGCAATCTAATGGGTTAGGCCGAATGGAGAGCAATATTAAGGCTTTACTGAACCTAACCGGTTCAAGGGGTCTATTGGGGATTTACATCGAAGGCCTTTACAATCCACCATCTCGTGGCTCTTTTCAGTATGCTTCTTAGCCACCTCAACAACAATGCATCTCACTTGGACCGTTTGGGCTATGATCAATCATGAGGATCCCTTGAGGCTTGACACCAATGATCTTTCAGGGGCTTCACAATCAAAATCTCAAGGGGCTCGTAATTACATCTCTCATTCACTGCAATGGCAAATGCAAATTCTCCAGACTCTCGGCATCAAAAATCTCTTGGAATGCCTCACGCTCTACGGCTCTCTCGAAGCTCGCAGTCACCGCAAACATCAAGTCTCTTGGGGCTTGGCATCAATGATCATTCAATGACTTTGAAATCAATGATCCCTCCATGGATTTACCATCGACGATCTTCCCTTGGGGCTCAGTCATGACAACTACAAATGCAATCTACTCAGATGGGTCGAGAGTTGATTTATCTTGGGGCTTCACGAGTCACTCAAAGTTTGGCATCAAAGGTGTTCTAGGGGCTTTACAATCAGCAACCCCTTGGTATCTCGGCATCGAAAGTCTTTTAAATCCCCATAATCGACAAATCTCTGGGGGATAGACATCACTCTTCGTTGGGCACAACAGCAACAACAGAATTCAAGCGAGACGAGCCGGACTTCGACCGAACATGAATTGATCTTGGGTTGGCTTTACAAACACATGATGGTTAAAATGGTTCACCCACGAACTAAAAAAAAAAAAAAAAAAAAAAAAAACTTTTTCTCGCAAGTGTATATATTCTTTTCCTTCTAATCTAAAAAAAAAAGACAAAAAGATTTTTCATTTTCTTTTTCTTGTAAATAAACTTTCTTTACCTCCTTACTTGCGTAAAAGTATGTTCTATTAGCTTCTTCCCCAGCGCTCTCCATCCTGGTCTGATTCCCTTCAAGGGATACGTATGCAGCCTTTGGCACGACCAACCCATCATCAAGAATGACTGTCCTCCATCAAAAGCAAAAGCAACTCATCAACATCCAAAGAATGGACATTCTTCATCAAAGCCACAACATCAGAAATCCATCCTGAATCAAGCGGCCATGGTAAGTGAAGGTATGAACATCATTCATTAACGCTTTTTGCAAATCACATCACACGCAAAAGCAATTTCTCCATTCTTGCAAAATCTCTCTCTCTCTCATGCAAACCTTCTTTCCAAATCACAACGCACCACAAGCACAATCTCTCTCATAATTTCCATTTCACACAAGCACATATATCTGCAAAGCACACACCTAACAGGTAAAGGAGTGAGTCCCCCGGCATCCAATACCTTCAAACAGCAAATGCGGCTCCGAACAGCAAACAGCAAATGCGGCTCCGAATAGCAAACAACAAATGCGGCTCCGAACAATAAGACAGCAAATGCGGCTCCGAATAGTAATTTGGTCCATGGTGAACCACTAAAATCACCGCCATCTTCAGCAACAGATGTCACACTGCAAGTCTACCACAGACAGGTGCCGCGTGAGTCCTCCGGGCAGAAGTAGCGACCATTCGCAAGCCTAAGTAGTACACCAAAGGTTAGCATCAGAATCACATCAACAGCAAACTTCAATCAAATCTTGGTCAAGGTGAACCGCACAATCACTACGCTCTCAACAAAACAAGCACGACATGATGAGTTCGCCAACCGGATTCAACTTCTGTTCGCTCAACGGAATCCCATTCAACTTCGGTCCGCTCAATGGAATATAAACAGGCAAACAGATTCGCCAAACGGATTCAGCCAGTCCGCTCAACAGATTATAAACAGGCAAACGGATTCAGCCAGTCCGCTCAACGGACTATAAAAAGCCAAACGGATTCGCCAAACGGATTCATCCAGTCCGCTCAATGAACTCTAAACAGGCAAACGGATTCAGCCAGTCCACTCAACGGACTCTAAATAGGAAAACAGATTCGCCAAACGGATTCAGCCAGTCCGCTCAACGGACTCTAAACAAGCATAATGGTTCCACTAAATGGCTTCAGCCTTAGTCCGCCTACCGGAATCTAAACCTTGGCCATGATGGGATGTCTCATATTATCGTACCTCTTCCATCAATGAAAGTCTCTCACACAGGGGGCGCATATCTATCCCTTGCAATTTCAAAAATTTATGTTTTTATCGAGTCTTTGTTTTCTTTTGTTTCCTTTTTCTTTGTGATGTCCTCGGCGGATGTCTTTCTTTCGTCGGTGCGTTTTTCTTCGCAATCCACATCGCCGAGGGACTCTGTAGACACCCCGCCTTAGACCGCTCACCCCGGTTGCATACATAGTATTTTTATTTAACTTGTTTTTGTTGATTTCTGTTACTTCAGTTAAAGTTCCTAACTGATTCTGTTAGTTTTGGACTAAACTAAGTAACAGAGTTAACTTTTTAGTGCCATTCTGTCATCTTCACCCTCGGGCGCCTTCGGTATTGTTAGTGCGTCGCGTGCATGTTCCACCCTATAGGTGGGACCCGCACGCCTCCTTACCTGGCAGTGGCAGATTGCACCAAGTTTCCCTCCATTTTCTGATTTGAAAAACCATCTTTTTACCACATGTTTTATTCTAGCATTAAACCCCTTTTATTCTGTAACTCCCAATCCCCCATCTCTAGCCTTTTCCCTAAAAAACAAAATATTTTTTCTTTATTATTATTTTATTTTTTCTTTATTATTTTTATTTTCCTTTATTTTGATTGGTCCAATGACCATCCTTTCCTCCTCTCTTCACCTATATAAAAGATCTTCTTGGTTCATTTCAAGGGACCTAAAAGAGAGAACAAAACCTCTACTAAAATCTCTACACGCTATTTTCTCTCTACAAGCACTTCATTTCCTCACAAAGTTTGAAGTCTTGATTTTCTTCCAACAAGGTACAACTCTTCTATTTCTTATTTCTTTTGTGTCTTTTAATGTATGCAATCCCCATCAAATGGGACATGACCAAATGATCACTTTACTATATTAAAGTTGGATAATGGTTATCTCCCTACATTTCAAACTATATTTTAATTCTCCTTTATTTATCTAAAATGTAATTAACATAGATTAATAAATAAAATAATTTTCTTCTCCTTTGTAATTCCCCTTTAATCTTGATGTAATTGTTAGCACAAGTTTATATTAATAAAAGAATGACTTTTTTTCATACTTAGAACACCTTTAGTAGCAAGACTGGCTTTAGCCGGGCGGAGTGGGTGTTTAAGTACTTCCCACTCCGTAACCTAACCTCCGAACCTGTCTCTTCCGAATCTCTGGTTTTGTATATAAAATTAGGCTATATTAGGTTTGTCGCAACCCCGACCCCGCGGCCCGGGGTGCGCGAGCTGGACGTCGACTTAAACAATAAACTCTAAAATAATGAAGATAAAAATTTCCTTTTATACCAAAAGATGATAACACAAAGTTTTGAAATCCAACTTGAACCACAAAATATAAACTAGTGTAAGCTCCATAAGCTTACACCCAAAATAATGAAATATACAAATTCTAATGACGTCAAGTTTGGTACAACTATTCCCAAAAAGGTTACACATTTATGTAATGTAAACCCACCAATAACAACTTGCCCAAAAAGCTCAACCCTCGCGACGTCCTCCTCGTGATCAGCGAGTCTAATCCTTTCCTTCGGGGGGGGGGGTTAAGGAAAAACAAAGATAAAAGAAAGGGGGTGAGATAAATCTCAATAAGTTACTAATGCAACTACATGACATGCTATGATGCAACAAGCAATAAACAATACTAAATATCACTTAGCACATAGCATTTATCAATTAACAGATAGCAGCGGAAATAAACAAGTAACAAAGGATATTAGCCAAGGTTTCCCAACTGATAGAACCAAATAAAGGTCGCTGCGCAGCTTCAATAATCAACAATCAACATCTTCATAGTAGCATGAAAGTTGAAGAGAAAACCCCCGGTACCGGAACCAATAATAATAAGGGGACAGTGACACACAGTCAAAGCCCAAAATCAATAGCTAAAATGCTCACAAAGGGGATAGCTCATCTCACATCCAAGGCCAATCTGGAGGAGGGGAATAATGGGGCAAAACAATGGTCAACATCATAATGGACTTGGCTTGTGCCATCATAATGTTTCGCATCGCCCAACACGACACAAATACCAGCTGGACTTTCAAATAAATGCCAAGTAATAAATACTAGCTTAAATAAACAACTCATGATTCCAAAGTAGGGAACCATTCCACGTAAATCACCAAAAAGGTGCATCATTCCAACAATACATCAAAACGATGTTCCGACATTCCCAAACCATATATAAGCAAATTCCACAACACAATTGCTCGGAAAGGAACCATTTTCAAACAATAATGTGTTCCACAACATTAACTTAAGTCAACTAGGATAGCACTTCAAGCCTAGACTGAGCTTGAATCCCTAAACAATTTAAAAGCAAAAGTACTCAGGTCAGCTATTATGGGCGGTCGCCCATAACCAACCCGGGCGGTCGCCCAGAACCAACAACCCAAAACCAAACTTAACTGATCCCATGGGCGGTCGCCCAACCCATTAGTGGGCGGTCACCCAAAACTCCTGACTTCAACACTCCGGATCAACTGATCTCATGGGCGGTCGCCCGAACCACCCATGGGCGGTCGCCCACGCACCCAGGTTGCCGGAAAATGGCAAGAACCATCTGGGTTTCTCCCAAAATTTTTGCCCAAACAACATAACTCAAACCCAATGCTTCCAATAGGGTATACTAAGGTACCCAAAACACCCTATATACCTAAAACAACTCATAAAACATCATTTAGACCACTCAATTCAAGGGATAATTCAAACATCAAAACTTCACAAAATGGAATAAAATGCAAATCATCTCAAATCAACCAAAGAAGCAATAAATGGTAATCATAGTATCATCTAAGCATAGGATGAACATTTTTAGCATAAATGGGGGAAAAGTAACTTACCTGGATTTCTCAAAGGTGACGGAACTCGAAATTTCTTAGCTTCCTACGATTCTATCGACGATCTAAACATGTTTCAAGTTATGAGAAATGAGAGATAATGAGGGGAAGATAGCTAGATTGAAGAGAGAAGGGAGAGAAGAAAACTTACCCAAACCAAGGAGAGAGAGAGAGAGAGAGAGAGAGAGAGGTATGCTGGGAATGGGAGTGAGGATGAGGGAGAAGAGACGGAGTAGTTGAATTATAATTTGAAATGTTACACTTAGGGCCCCTCCCCTACTCTACCCAATACAAATAACTCCCCACCAACAATTAAGACCCAACTCTCTACACTAGCACAATTAACCAATTACATGCTAGGCATAAATTATTATAACACATAAAATGCACACATAAATTATTAATTAAATAATAATTTAAGCAATTAAATAAGAAATAAATAAATAATTAAATAAATAATTAAGCAATTAAATAAATAAATAATCATTTATTACTAAGAAAATAGATACGGGTTTTCGGGTCGTGACAAGGTTTTTCTTATGTTCCTTTAAAAACATAGGTGGCGACTCTAATCTTTAAAACCAAATAGACATCCTAGGATAATTCACCGCTCTAGCCAAGCCGTGGTTTTCCTGGGTATCTACAACTTCTCAAGTTCTAAACATATGGTAGCAAGTAATAAGACAATTAACATCTATAGAATCATCCACATATTTCTAATCAATGTCTTTGTCCGTCCTTAAGGCATTAGGTTTCTTAGGAATAAGATTTATTAAGATTGCATAACTTCCGCTCTTGCTTAAGAACAATTCTTAAGCTTATGATTAGGTCAAGGAAGTTAATCTTATTCTCCTTAAGTGGGGTCTATCGCAATGATTATACATGATTAAAGTTTAAATTATCTTACAAAAATATGCAAATAAATATACACATATATTTCATACCATTATCATTTAGAGATATTTAATGTATTTTATAAATACTCCCACTAAATTATACACCTTCAAATACAATAATTGTATAATATAAATTATGTGGGCTAAGATCCATATTTCACTTGATCTTATGTCCGTGATGGCAAGATGCATAAAACCAAGTTATTTAGGTAGATAACTCTTTATCAATCATATCATATATGACTCTTAGATTCTTTATGAGATTTATTTAGACATCTTATGTCGAACATGTTTTAATCTCATCTGTGCCTTAGGCCCAAAAATCTTTTGATAGCCTAATTAAGTCAAACATGTTTTAATCTCATTTTGCTCATACAAACATAGAATTAATGCGCCTCGCGAGGGTTAGAGCCCACATAAAACTACACATGTACTTACAAGTATTTTAATCATGGGTTGGCACAAGACTTAAAATTTTGTGAAGGTTTATTTACATAGAGACATACATCATATATTTAATTATGTCAAACATAATATAATATAGTCTTTGCATAAAGAATGTTAACTAATCAAATTAATTAACAGAAGTAAAATCTTGTGATTTAATTATGTAGCAAAATTATGGGAACGGATTCTAAATTCTCTGTAAACAATTTACAGATTGGATATTTCATTCGTGTGTCCAGAAAACAAGGCATAAGCCTGCCATTAGCCCTTACGATGAATCCAATTTTAGTTTCTTTCTCTGCAAACAATTTGCACTTTGTTTATAGGGATAAATTCTGAAACTTTTGAATCCGCAGAACATCTATAGATTGAGAGCACAAAACGTACGGTCGAAACTAAGCCATTAGGCAACCACAATCCCATACTAAAATCAAGAAACCAATATAATCTTCCATACGGCCGAAACTAAGCCTATGAGGCAACCACAATTCCGTATGGAATGATAACTTGTTTCAAAATCCTTTATTTTCTCACCAATTTTATAAAATACATCAATTCTGAGCTCTAGAATTCTGATTTCTGTAATTTTCTGGATTAAATTAAATTTTAGAAAACACGGTTTCGAAAACCTACCATCTGAAACCAGATTCAGTTCCTGATTCGAATTCTGTAAACGATTTACAGAACAATCAGAAAACCAGACAACAAAACAAATCTGCTCAGAAAACCCTAGGGCGCCGTACGGCTCTCTAAGAGGCGTATGCCTCCTAGTGCGACGTATGGTGCCTTATTCCAGATTTCCAGAATTTTAAATTCGATCAATTCCATTATCGTGTACATTCATTAATCAGATTAAACCAACATGAATTTACAGATTATGAATTTAGATAGATCTAATCAATATCATGAATAAACAATTTATTACATATAAAAATTAGATCTAAATTATCAATACACATAATCCAATTATTTATTGATAAACCTAACATGCAATTATTCATATGGATCAAATCAATATAATAATCACATAATCTCCATATAATCATGCTCATAAACATTAATAACATATTCATCTTATTATCATGCAAATCATATAATCGAATTAAACAATTTAAACATGATATATTAAAATAATCAACGATGAACGGGGTTCTGATACCACTGTTGGGTTTTGATGCATCATGCGCAGCGGAATAAAAAACATAAAATCAAACACCCATGAGCCCGGATCCGTCCATGTTGATTAAATTAAATACAAGACGAAAGAAACTAACCCTTGAAGATCGCATCCATGAACACGGACTTTAAGGTGCTAAAGCAAACACCCTCTATCGGTATCCATACGTCGAACAGACTCAAGAACACCTTCTTGATGTGACTGCTAGATCTAAAGGCTTGATGAAGAAACACACTTTTTTCGTAGGAATTGTTTTGCTTCTTTGATTATTGTATTTTGATGATTCTAAATCTCAAAATAAATAATCCTCTCTCTCTATGGTTTATTGTTTCTCAGACAATTGTTATTGATTTCTAAAATCAACCATTGAAGCTGTCAATCCCGGCTGCATATATTTATATGAGGGTTTGACCAAATTCCCAGATTTTTCCAGATTTTTCAATCCATTCTATTGTGTGTGACCCAATATCATTATACTAAGTTGGTAACGAGTCCGAACAAGTCAGAACCCGTAAGTCATAAGCAGACTCTAGCAATCCATTATGACTACCCAATTAGTATAACTTTGAAAGACCAAAGTTACCTTATAGAACATATCACAATCCCTTTGTCACGCGATATCATATTGGACATAAGTCATGGTCCACATCAACTTATGTTGTCCAATTCTTTCTCGATCTTGAGTAGATTGATATGAGCAAATGACATTCATCACGTCAATTCATTTCGGCATGGCCATGCACTATCATCAATCGCACTCATCGAGTGGCCAAACATATATCTCTCTTGAGAGAGGGACAAATCCCATCTTGACTTATGATTCTTCCCTACAAGAATCCGATTATGTCAATCGTAGCCTTTATAACTACCCGGTTAAGGGTAGATTTTGAGTACGTCAAACATAATGTTCATCATGTGGAAGACCATGATAATTTCAGGTCTAAGGATTCAAATGGTATGACTATTATGAGATTTAATTATGAAATTTGACCATGACATAAATCTCATAATGGGTCTATCCAGTACCTTGTTCTCCAACAAGTAACCACAAGTTTAATCCGCATCCTATGCACCATAATCATCATATGATTATCAATTAAACTCATGCTAGCTCTTCATAAGTGCTAGGGACAATGATCATTATAATAAACATTCAAAAGATATAATAATCGGGTTTGTTATCCTTATAACAATGAAGCTATGATGTAACACATAGATCTTTCTCAAGGGTCTAGGGCATAATATCCAACAGGGGCAGGGTGGTTTGCTTGCTCGGATTGAGTCCATAAGATTTGGTCCCTTCTTTGATGTTGTCCACATGGTCAGTGATACATTGAAGGTGGCGGCGGTGATCCAGGTCTGTCGAGAGTTTTGGTGGGACACCACTCACACTTTCCATCTCAGTTGGGGAGAGATTACCATTACCCCTACGGGCTTCGCCGCCATTACGGGGTTGAAGTTTACTACCACCCCTATGCCTTTTGACGAAAGTATGGCGGGCAGACGGGATTACAGGCGTGATTTGTTGGGTATAGACACGGATGTCGGGAAAGGTGTGAAGGGCTACGGTGTTGAGGCTGGCAAGGTGCACAGGAAAATAATAATGTTTTTCAAAAGAAGATTTTATATTTTGTGAAAACAAAATAATGCATTTTATCATTGCACAAGCTATGTACAAATAAGTAAATCACATACCTTATAATATGAGACAAAGAGACTATGAATAAAACTATAAACGTCATGTATAAGATTTTTTTTCAAAAGAATCTGTAAAATTATTGGATTGGTAGGATGATTTTTATTTTAGTTGAAATAAGTGCTTTCAAAATAATATTTTTAATTAGTATTTGTTTAAATAGAAAATATTTATTTTTTTATTGATTTGTCAACTTTATTTGTTTTGTATTTAACGGACGGGTGTAAGGCTAGTTAGAAATAAATGATTAAGTGATTTATAAATAATTTTTTTTTGAATTATTAAATTGATATTAATGTTTGGTCATAGTTTACCTGCGTTGATAATAAAAAGTTAAATGAGACTATTTCAGGTTGGATAAGTAATAAAAAAGAATATATAATAATTACTCTCGCTGTACCGCAAAGAGAGTCACATGTAACTTTTGTAGTAAGCAAAAGCGAGCTATGACCAAAGATTAACTTCAATTGAATCATTCTAATAAAAATTTGAAAATTGTTGTTGATGAACCACTTAATGATTTATCAGTACAATATGTAGAAAGTGATTAGATGGTTATTAATATTTTATCAAAGTTCACTTGTGTTATTAGACAATCTAAAAAATATAAAAAATCAAATAAAACTATCTTTTCAAAATAAATGGAGTATGGAGTATTTATATTTAATTGTTTTAATATTGTATATTATAGCCACAAAGTAGTATTAGAAACGAAATTAGAAAAAAGAGACCCATATCTCAGGAGCAATACTTTACAAATTTGAGGTCTCACTTGTCAATTTAAAATCAAAGAAGTCAAAACTAATTAAAATATGACTATTTGACTATTTTCATTGAAAATCATCACTAACTAGTGACGTGTCATCATGTAAGAATCGAGTTAGAGCGTATTCGTCATTTAGTATTGGGTAAATTAGGGAAAATATAGATTTATGCCATTGTACTTAGATCTAAGATGCAGATCTACCCTTAAACTTAATAATTGACATCATTGCCCTTATACTCAAGAAAAATGAGTGTATATTTGACCACCGTTAACTTTTCATCCAAAAATTAATGAAAAATGAAAATGCTGACTAAGCTGCTCTGGTGGTTATTTTAATAATACACGTAGACAAAAAGGGGTTTAAATGTAAAATAGAAAAGTATAAGGTACTTATATGAAAAAAGAAAAAAAATCACATTCCCCACCCATTACCATTCTCATTCCCATTCCCAGATCGTCCCTAACCTTATGCCCTCTCCCTCACCTTTTTCAAACTCTACCACCATCATCCACCCTACCCCCAATTTATGAAACTCCCATACACTCCAATCCACGGCCTCTCCCCTGGCCATGCCCTTCCATCCTTCCACCCCTCCCCCTCTTACCACCCCGCTGCCCTTTTCCCTCTTTCTTCCCTTTTCCCCCGTCGGTGGTATAGATCTGTTTTGCTACAGCAGAAAAAAACCGAAAAAGAAGAAGCTTAAATTTGTTCATATGAAACCTATCATATCTACTTCACCCTCCATCACAAATCCACCCCTTCCCCCCCCCCCTTACACTTCCACCCCATCGATGGATTCAAAAGAACAGTAAAAAACCTTCAATAAATTGCAAATTCATTTTGATTTAGTTTTTC
This sequence comes from Campanula takesimana, assembly GCA_026119855.1. Classification (NCBI taxonomy): domain Eukaryota; kingdom Viridiplantae; phylum Streptophyta; class Magnoliopsida; order Asterales; family Campanulaceae; genus Campanula; species Campanula takesimana. The sequence continues at coordinate 726,846 of JAOWBW010000367.1, forward strand.
TGATTTTCTTTTTAATGTCAGTTGCAGAGAGTGTATTGGTTGCTGCAGTTTGTATTGTTTTGTTGAAATTTTTATGGGTGTGGTGCACGGAGTGTATGCAATTTCCCCAATTGAAAATATAATAAAAAATTTAGCCTCTCTTCATAACTAATTTATTTTTGGGGACACATTTAACTATCAACTTAAAGAATTTTTGATGCCATTCTGTTTTGGCAATGAAAATTTGGTGAGCCAAATTAGAGGAATTAGGATGTAATAACAAATAATGGAAAGGGAGACAAAGTTTGATTGAAAATATTTTTTCACACTAGGGTGAGGGAGGGATGGGATAGCAGCCGGGTGAGGGTTGGTGGGTGGCTTGGGGGGGTGGGTTGGGTTGGGGTGGTGTTGAGGTTGGGTGACGAAGAAGAACCTGGGGAAAGACTTTGGGTTGTGATTTTATTTTTTTTTAATATTCTTTGTTTCCTTTTCTTTTAAGCTCATGTAATGCCTTATACTTTACTATTTTACAAGTGAGGCCCTTGTTTTCCATGTGTATCACTCAAATAGCCACTTAAACAGTATAGTCAGTATTTTCATTAATTTTTGGATGAAAAGTTAACGGTGGCCAAATATACCCTCATTTTTCCTGAGTATAAGGGCAAGGATGTCAATTATTGAGTTTAAGGGTAGATCTGCATCTTAGACCTAAGTACCAGGGCATAAATCTATATTTTCCTGGGTAAATTATAAAGTATCGCCTAAAGTCCACATAGCGGTACTAATTTATATAGGACTCACGTTCAATTTTGTCAACTTAAACTTAAAATGTCAAAAGTGGCAAAAATCTATCACCAACATCACCACCCTACTTAAAATATTAGAAAATTATTTTATAAAACTAATATGATAAATATTGTTTAAGAAAGTTAATAGTCAAGTTAAGATGATCGTTAATAGCTCATTCTTTTAATCGTTCTGCGATTTTTTGAAAAACCCTGGGGTTTCCTTAGGGTTGGTGGTGGGGATGGTGATTGCAGTAGCGAGGGATGGTGGTGGAGGTCACAGGTCATGGAGCTAATGGAGTGGTTATGATGGTGATGCTACCTCAAAAAATGGGCGGAAACCGAGATCCAAGCTCGTAGTCTATGGTGGATAAAAGCCTTCTTCTCCGTCGTGATATGCACACACACAACCGTAAACTAAGCCGGGGCCGTCTCCGGCTAACTCCCTTCGGGTGCAAGAATAAGCAACGGCATGTACAGGAATAATCAAGGAAAGTACAAGTATGTAAAATGGTGGATGTATGTGTGCTTGTGAACCTACCAATTAGGGTTGGAGATGTCCCTTATATAGCCCCCTTCATCATGTGGCAAGCATGTGACTCTTTTCATCTGTTAGGCCTTGATTGTAAATTTCATCTAGATAAGTCTCATTTTGACAAGCTCTTTTATGAAATAAAGGCCCATTAGATACTTTAGATGGGTAATATTTCTTCTTGGGCCCGATGCATATTAGTGAGCCATTTTTCATGGATTTGGGCCAAATAATTTTACTATGGTAGCATCAGAAGCCCCCGAATCCTTAGCTCGATTATTTATGATCGAGCTAAAGGAGTAAATAACATAGATGCCAGGCACGTCGAGTTGATTTTCTTGCCCATAATAGAAGTCTTAAGTAACTTCGAGAAATAACTCAAGATGTAAAATATATAAGAGAAGGACAGAAGTTGAGACACGATAATTGGTTGAGGGCCCCAGTAAGCAAGATGCTAGATTCTTTCAAGATTAGAATATCGCTTTCGAATATAAGATACTTGAGCAAATACTATAAAACATTGAGATAACCGGAGACCATCCAAGTAAACGAGATGTTAGATTGTTTCGAGTTCAATTGCTTCAATTATAAGAAGATGATGACATTGAGAAAATATGAATACCAGATCATAATAATATTTATGATGATATCGTCGTCAAAATCCGCTTCTTTAGCCACAATAATAAATGATTTTCGAACAGATTTACCAAGTCTTTGTTCCCGAGACAGGTCTCATATAATTTAATTTCCATAATAAATAAGACCAATTCTTGAAAGAGATTTGTTTCAAATAGTAATGCTCGACAAAGAGCTCGTTTCATAGAGATTGAAGCCTCATGGTCAAGTCGTTTCAAGATCGAGAAAATAACTTATACTTGAGAATGCTTCCAGAATTTTTCAAAGTGTTGTTTTTCCTTTTTTCCTGTGACTTGCAAAATGTCCTTAGAGCGAGATGGGTACAGATGCATAAATAAGGAGATAGGCGAGATGAATCCAAATTACAGCGACTTCTGTCAGCAACTTGACAAGATAGTATCCTGCAAATAGCTCTTGCCATATATGAACTTAGAGAAGAATATACTTGTTTCAAACATCGAGCCGTTTAACCATTTGTGGGTAATCAAACAAATAATCACATACATACGTGTGCATATGAATAAAAATTAGGCCTGGCAATTTCGCGGGTTGGGTTGGGTTAAGGTGGGTTGACGGGTTGGGACGGGTCCAACCCGTTACAACCCGTTTAGTTTTACGGGTCAAACGGGTCGGGTTAAACCGGGTTAACCCGTTAAACTTGGATTATAATTTATTTATTTTAATGTTTTTTTTTGGAATAAACTTTGCCGAAAATCTGAGCTTTGAAGTTTAGATTTAATTTTATGTACTTTTTATTATTTATATTTCATTATCAATTCTGGCCTTTGGATATAACCCCTTTAATCCCCACCATTAGATTAGTCTAAGAAACCCTAACTTACCTTTTACAATTACCAGGCCTCCAACATTTGTCTCTGCCTCTCCTTTTTTCTACTCTTCTCTTTTTCTCACTTCATAACCCACAACCAATCACCTCCACGACAACACTGGATCTTGCACCGTCGCTACCTCTCTGGCGGATCTTGCCACCAAGGCCTCTACCAGCACCACTCAAATGGATCTCTCCGCCGGCACTACCACCACTTCAACGAGTCTCACCGTCGCCGCCACCACCACCATACTGCAAGCAACAACCAAAAATCTTTGTCGTCACCGCCTCTTCCCTATTTATCGCCGGTGGATACCTATCTGACATGGTGAGAGCGACTTCTCTTCCTCCCCCTTCCCTTGTCCGACCGCCTTCTCCTTTCTCAAACTCGGGATTCTGCTCTAAAGAAATTAATTTTTTTGTTAATGCTATTGTTCATATATAATGGCAGTGAGATTTTTTTTTTTGGTTCTGATTTCGTGTTAATGTAGGTAGTTTTGTGGTTTCTTGTATGTATTGATTCAAAATTATGTAAATAATTTGAAAATGAAGAAACATTGATCAGGTTAAAAAAAAGGTCCGAATTTGTTTCACGTTTTTTTTTCTGGCGGGTTGAGACGGGTTTGCGGGTTGACCTATTTTAACGGGTTAAATCGGGTAACCCGTTTGAACCCGTATATAGTAACGGGTTGGGTTGGGTTGGGTAATTAGCGGGATGAGTCGGGTGGGTTATCCGGTAATGGATGGAAATTGTCGGGCCTAATAAAAATAGACACATCCACCATTTCCACACTTCACGCATAAGTCATGTCTAAGCCGGCATACATTTATGGGAATATAATGCCAAAACCACAATTATTGTTTTCCAGAACTGTTTAGCTGCTATAACGGGACTAATTCGGATACGGCAATTTGCATTGACAACTTGTTCAGATTAGAACCTAGTGAACAAACCTTGATATGTATGTTAGATAGAATTTGTACTTTTGTTTCAAGCATTAGTTTAAACATGTGGGCGAGCAAGCATATAATAATTCATACGTGCACATACTATTATAAGTAGGCAATCATAGTATAAAATCAAGACAAGTCAGTACCCTCCCTAGTATCATGCCGAGATGCCCGAGATTATCATTAGCCACTTTTACTTACAAGCCATCAGCACTTTACGAGATTAAAACCTACTACTATACATATTATATAGATGTATAATTTTAACATTCATAGTCATAATCATGTGTATGCATATTTTACGAGTAAGAATAAACAAGCATATGTATAATATCAAGTCAAGTTAGGACTCCCCTTTGTAGCATTTCATGTATGTCGACATGTTTGAGTCATCAAGTGTTTGGTAACGTCGTATCAAGATGTTCATCAGCCACCTCTTGTTTTCAAGTCGACTAAAGAGAGTTCCTCCCGAGTTCCATATATTTGTCAAGTCAGATTGACAAGCCAGGTGGAGCGAAAGGTTTTCATAACAAGTTGAATGTCGCCTTGCCTTGAGACATAATGTGAGAGTCTTCTTGTCGTCTGTTGACACTTTGTCATTCTCATGATATAGAAAGTGATTTGTTTCACCTTTTGAATATCCCTTGCCCAATAAATTTGATGAAGTGAGGTTAATGAAACTTGAGAACAAAATAGGCCTTGTGCCAAAACATGCACGACCTTGAAGTTCGGTCACCGGAATTTGATAATAAAATACGTATCATGTCCCAGAATGCCACAAAAATATTTATGTCGCAAGAGTGTCATGCTTTAACAAGATTGATGTCGCGAGAGATATCCTTTCACAAGTCTCTTGATGTCGCTTGCTTGGTGAATTCTTGCCTTGCTTTTTTTTTTTTGGTAATTCTATCAAAAAGCTTATTTCTGGCGGGATGTGCCCCTTATACCTATACTCCCTTCGAAAAAGTGAGGTTGTTTTTAGTCAGCCTTACTCTATGTATACTTGTATTGTGCCTTCTTTTTTTTCTTGACTTGTGTATATGGCGGCACGTAATGCTCCTTGCTAGTGGGCAGCTTTGAGGGAGATTTTTCAGTTTTGTGGCATGTAAGTCTTGTAGAGGAAAGTTTATACAAGTAACTTTCCCGAAGGTTTCTTATGCAAGTATCACCTTCAAATTTATTTTTGTCGCCTCTTCAAGTAGTTATAATTTGGATGTCATGTCGCCTTGGATTTTTAATGGAGAACTTTTAGCCTTATTCCTCGTATTCGCTTTGCCATGTTGAAATTTATACAAGTAATCCTTATTTAGTATTGCCTATTGTTAGTACCCGATCTAAAAATGAGTTTATTAGGGTTTTCCCAAATATACAAGGACTTTATAGGAATTAGAAACCTTGCAAAGACTTGTCCCGGATTCTCAAAATATAGCTCAATATTCTAGAATATCCCAAAAATAACCAAAATAGGGTTTCCATAAATCAAATCAAAACCCTAGCTTGAAAATCACGTCAGCCAGAAAGGATGGCCACGCGGCCACTTTCGCCTCTGGCCACGCGGCCACTTTCAACCTTGGCCAGGCGGCCACTTCCGCCTTGGATGATCTCAGCCATCAGATCTCTCCGCCAGTTTCCTATATAAAGGCCTCCCTTGCCTCATAATTAAGGATCCCAATTCCAGAATTCCAAAAATTGTTTCTTAGAGCTCTCAAGTCTCCTAAGTGACGAATTTACTCCCAAATCAAGCCTTTCAAGCATCCAAGAACATCCTTAAAGTTTCTAAGAAGATCCAAGATTAGTTCTTGCCAACATAAGTAAGTTTTCTAACCTTTTTAGTCATGTTCTTGCCATGTTCTTGATTTAGATCCATAATATTCATGTTCTTAACATGTTTATTCATATGTTCTTCATGATATTCATATATTAATAATATGTTCTTTACATGTTCTTCATGTTCTTAGATTAAAACATTATTTATGCTAGATTTAGGGTTTAGATCTTCATGATTAATATGTTATTTCATAGCCGATGATGATCTAGGGATCATCAACCCAAACATGATCTAGGAACTACCTCTAAACTCTAATCTTTAGGTAAATTCTCCCCATTCAATATTCATGATCCCGTTTCTTCTGCCTATTCTAAATTCTTCTCGAACTACGCTGACCAGAGCTTCTCACATTGAGAAGAACGTAGGTGTTGGTGCCCTAGGCACGTTTGTTAAACGTTGTATAAGTTATCATTTTATTCATAATAATAAAGAGATAATAAGATTATTATTATGGCTCGTGTTTGCTTATAATAATCTCCGTCCCTAGAGCTTGTTAAGCACTAGTATAAAGTCTAAATGATCATGGGATGATCATGTTAGATTTATAGGTACTTGTTTGGAACAAGGTACTGGACATGACCCGCGGTATGAGATTTATGTCATGGTCGATGTCATATATAAATCTCATATTAGTTATGTCATTTGAATCCTTAGACATGAAGTTATTATAGTCTTCCACTTGATGAACATTATGTTTGACATATTCAAACGCTACCTTAACACGGTAGTTATAAAGGGTATGATTGGCATAATCGGATTCACGTAGGGAAGAATAATAAGCTAAATAGATTTGTCCCTCTTCGGAGAGATGTCAAGCTTGGGCCCCTCTAAGGAATGATGTTGATGAAATGTTTGGCCAAACTCAAATGGATTGATTGGATCAATGTCATTTGGAATATCACATATTCGGAATCGAGAAAGTATTGAACAATACAAGTTGACTTGTTGACCATGACTTGTGTTCAATGACATCGTGGACAAAGGGATTATGACATGTTCTAAAAGGAATGCGAACTTGTATCTAGTTATATTATTTGGGTAGGTATGACGGTTTGCTAGAACCTAATCATATCTTATGGTTTCATGTTTGAACCCATTGCCAACTTAGTATAATCCTAAAGGGTCACACACAATAGAACGAATCCTAAATAAGGACTATATTGGAAATTTGGAAAAATTGGATTTTTCTGGGCCTTTGGGCGACCGCCCAAATGGGCTGGGCGACCGCACAAGAACTTGGGCGGCCGCACACCTCAGTTTGGGCGGCCGCACAGTGCTGTCGGGGGCAGATTCCTAATTTGACTCGGAATCGAATTTTGGACGGGTTTTAACACAAGTTTCCTATTTGGAATAGGTCTTACTTGTGTATAAACATCAGAATTCGGCCATAACTCAGACCTAATGTGTGTGCAAGCCTCCAAAGAGTTTGAGAGGGTTTTATTTTGTTCTAAGAAATCCTAGATTGAAGAACAAAATTATACACAAAGAAAATTCCATATAGTTCATATTTAATTATGAAAACGTGTTTCATAATTTGGTCTAGCAACCAAGATCAAGTGTTCTTGATATTCGTTCACATGTGGATACCGCTAGAGGGTGAAATTCATCATCTTCAAAGTTCGTGATTCTTGCTTTGTTCGTGATCAAGATTTCAAGCTTCTATCGAATTCAAGGTTGCAAAATCAAAGGCATCAAGGGTTAGTATTCTAATATTCATATTGTTGTAATTGACTTAATCATATGAATGGATCTATGGGCTTTGAGTTTCTATTAAATTTTAAATGCTTAATTCCGCTGCGCATGTGTCTACGAAACCCAACAGTGGTATCAGAGCCCCGTTCATGTTGATTATTTCAATACTAGATCATGTTGTGTGTATATAAATTGTTTTTGTGCCAAGCATGATATGAATATTGGATTATATGATGTTTATGTGTTATGTGATTTTATGTGGTTTATTGTTTTACAACTTTAATCACACGATTCAATCGCAATAAATATTATGATGGATTCTGAATTGTTTGATTATTAATTCTGATTGGATCATGGTTTTAATAATCGGGGAAAAACAATTTTGAGACAAATTTTCGAACTTAAAAATTCCTTCTGATCAACTTGGGCGACCGCACAGAATCACGTGTGCGACCGCACACTTTTGGGCGACCGCACAGTGCCTTCTGGGCGGCCGCACTGTACCAGGTTTCTGTTCTGATTTTGGTGAAAATCTAGATTTGGAATTTTGAGAGGTCCAACCGAACCAGTAACAAAACCAGGCCAGACCTGCTGATCTGGAATGGGTTTTGGGTAGTTGGTTTGGGTGTGGATCTTGGGGTTTGATTTTCCTATTTGTTTTAGTCTTGTTATTCTAAGATTGGTTCAAGGTTTGGATGGCTAATCTACGTTCATCGAGATTGTGTTTCCCAAACTTGACCGCAATCAAAGTTTCAAAGATAAATCGAAGTTAGAATTATGAAGAGTTCATAATTGCTAAAATTGAGAAACAAAGTTCTTGATTCAATGATTGGAGATCCATGTGGAATTGTGAATGCAATTGGCCTACGTTCATCGAGACCATCTATTGCTTAGTTTCGGCCACATGGACTACTTTCTTGGTTTCTTGAATTAGTGCGGGATTGTGGTTGCCTAATGGCTTAGTTCGACCGCACTTCTTGTTGTCTTGATTTGGAGATAATAACCAAAGTTGAAATAGTCTCATCCTCATAATTATAGAGAAACTAATGACACATAAATGTTGTGCTTAAATTAATAGAGATTAATTTAGTGGCTAAACTTGATGCGTAACATGTTTATCTTGTGTGCTCATAAATGTGTTGTATGCTATATGGTGATGAACCTTCAAGAAAGTTTTAAGTCTTTTTGCCACGCCATGATTAAAACACTTGTTAGTGCATGGGTGATTTTAATGTGGGTTCGCCCTAGCGAGGTGGATTAACTTTATCTATGTATGAGCAAGATGGATGATGTGGGCACGCCCTAGCGAGGCACATCAACCATACGTTTAAAATGGTTAGACTTAATTGGGCGTCAAAACAGTTTTGGGCCTTAGGCAAAGATGAGATTAAACATGCTTTTAAAATTGGATCCCTAAGAATCATATGAGATATGATTGACAAAAATTGTCTACCTAATTAATTTGATTTTGAGCGGTCCGCCTCCGTGGACTCAAAGTTAAATTAAAGTTGGATCTTAGCCCAATTTCAAAAGAATCTCATAAAAGGATCTAAGAGTCATATGATATATGATTGACAGGGTTGTCTACCAAATTAATTTGATTTTGTGTAATCCGCCATAGCGGACTTAAAATTAAATTAAAGTTGGATCTTATCCCATTTAAATTATATTATACATTGGATGTATAAGAAGGTTATATAATTTAGTGGGAGTATTTTTGGAAAATACATTATTTATCTCTTTAATGAGATTGGTACTTGTAAAATTTTGGAAATTTTGCATAAGTTGTAGATGACAACTAACTTCGTTGCGATCAATCCTTTAGAAGGATGAGCTTCATAGAGAATGGTACAAACTTCATGGATTGGATCCTGAGCCTAAGAATTGTTCTAAGGAAAGAAGATGGGTTGTACATTCTTGATGGGCCTATTCCTAAAAGAACCAAATGCCGGAATAGACAATCACGAGAATCATGAGTATGATTTTAGGAGTGTGAGTTGTCTTATGCTCACGATTATGTGCTCTTAAACTCCAACAAAGTTTGGAACTTGTGGAAGCCTATTAGATAGGCGTGGAGTTGAGTTACATGTTTTAAAGAGCAATCTAAGCAAGAGAGGTATAAAACCATTATTGCATCCACTTCTTGCAAAAGGAGTAAAGGGCAATAAGTGGAACCTCACACGCTTAAGATAATGACTACGTAGAGTATCTTGAGAAACTTGGGAGTCCAATTGGATTGGAGCTAGCCATGAATCTTATTCTTGATTCATTGCCTAAGAGTTATAATCACTTTGTGATGGACTATAACATGCTTAGAATGAATAAGAATTTCTTCGAGTTGCATTAACATGCTGAAAAACTGCGAAGATGAAGATATTGGAGAATGGTTCTCCAGAGCTCATGGTTCATAAGGAAAAGGGCCAAGTGCCAAAAGAAAGGTAAGACAAGAGTTGTCAAACCTAAAAGAAATAATTATGGTTAAAATAATAACTCTAATTGATGCAATTTGGTAAAAATGGCAATTGGATTGACCATTTAGAATTGTAGTCAAAATTCTGGATGATCAATAAAAGGAATGGTAGTGGGACTACCACTTGGGAATTTTTTGTTATAAATTATTCTTTCTAAATTTAATTATTGGGTATTGGATACCAGAATAATTAGTAAAATGAAAGACTACTTATAGTAAAGTTTTATCTACAAACGGTAATGATGCAATGGTTGCAACATTGTTTGTAGAACACTTGTAAAGTGACTTTACTGATGAAGTAGAAAACATTATTTTGTTAAAAGATAATGAAGGATATTAATTTCTTGTTTGGAATAAGAAAAGTGCTTTATTTATTATGATTTACTTCATTGTGTTATCATATAAATAAATCTTATATCCTAAATCTTGAAGAACAAAGTAATAAAGGCTATAACATAAATAATTAAAATTCTTTATGCATTATTGTCTTGATCAAATAAATAAAAGATGCATATCTAAAATTCCATGGGACGGAGTTTTAAGTCATATGATTTGAAATCACATGATTTATGCAAATCTTATTTACTTGGACCAAGACATCCTTTACTATGATTGGTAAAAGGCTAATATCTTAATTCACCTAATACATTTTGATGTGTATGGTGCATTAAGAAGCAATGCTAAAAGATTTTTTTTTATTATACTTGGTAAAACTATTCAAAGATTCTGATTGGATCATGATGACGAATAAATTGAACCAAGAATTTGACAGTCATCATTAAAGTTGGGAAATTGTTTCACAAATTAACTTCACTAAGAACATCATTTTAAATGATGTGTCTGCATGGAAGTACAATAACCTTATTGGATATGGTTCATTAGATGATAAAGTCAAATTGATCTTCCATTATTAATTTTGGGGTTATGTATTACAAACCGCTGTAACTACACTAATTTGAATTCCATCAAAAGAGGTTAATTGGTGAAAGAAAACTCGGTTTGTCTTTCATAAAGATTTAAGATGGTGAGACCTTTTTTAAAGGAGTTGTCTGGGACACACTCACATTTAAATCTAATAAATATACTTTCATGGGACATCCTAAGGAAACTTGAGGATAATAATTTTACTCATAAGAAACAAATGGTTTGTTGATTATGATGATACTTTTCTAGATAAATGGTTTATCTCTAAAAGAATCAGTGGGAGTAAAATGTATCTCGAATGGTTCGAGACCTAGAAAATATATTTTAACCCGAGATGGAAGTTGAACAAGTTTTCACAAAAGAGTCGTGAAAAGTCCGTTCAAGATATACAAATTCTTGCAATACATGATAAAATACAATCTATTAGAAGAAATATTGGATATTTCGAAATAGAAAGTATTGAGGTAAAGTTCATTTAGAATGAAGTATTTACCACCTATCAAAGATGCAATATCAACTCCACATTTAGATTAATGGCTTGGAGTCATAAAATCTAAAAGGCAATTCATGTATAATAATCAAGTTTGGAACTTGATCATTCTAACCTAAGGTGTAAAAACCAAAGGAGATGAATGACTTTTCTTGGAGAAAAACTTACATGGGTAGCAAGAAACTTATTAGAATTTTCATAGTCACATGTTCATATTTGGAATATGAAATTTGACAAAATAATGTCAAAACAAGCGTTCCTCAACGGGAAATCACTTAAGGATGTATTGGATACAACCTAAAGGTTTTGATAGTCAAGAAAATTCTAAAAAGGTATGAAAGTTGAGAAGATTTATTGGATGGATTGAAGCAAGTTTTTTTGGAGTTGGGATCTCCGTTTTGATAAGTCATAGAGCTTGGCTTGATCAAGAACGAAGATGAATCTTGTATATACAAGAAGGTTAGTGGGAGCATGGTGCTATTCCTTATTGAATATGTGGATGACATATCGCTCATTGGAAACGACATTCCTACTCGTTAGTCTGCAAAGATTTTGTTAAGAAAGTGTTTCGCAATGAAGAATGTGGATGAAGCCGCATAAGTCATTGGCATTAAGATCTATAGAGATAGATCAAGGAAGCAAATTGGTTTAAAGCCAAAGTACATACATTGACAAAGTCATAAGAAGATTCCGCAAGGAAAATTCTGAGAGAGGACATTTGTCAATGTTACATGGAGTTTCTCTAAGCAAGACTCAATGTCCTAAAGACAAGAGATGAGCATAAGAAAAATGAATGAGATGCCATTTGGTTGGGCAATTGGATCCATGATGACATGATAAGTACTAAGGCAGATATATCTAATGCTTGGAGCATGACGAGTAGATATTAATCCGATAACCGGTGAGAGTCACTGGATGGCTGTGAAACAATTCTTAAAGCACTTTAGAAGGACTGAAGAATTGTTTTGATCTATGAAGGGATGGAAGATGATCTCGTCGTATATGGGTACGCGGATGCATGCTTCCAAACCGACAAAGATGATAAAAGATCGCAATTGAGTTTTATAAATAATAGTGAAGCTGTAAGTTGGAATGGTTCCAAGCAGAGCCACTAAATTCTACATACTAAATCTAAGTATATTGCCGCATTGGATGCTGCAAAGGAAGTGGTTTGGATTAAGAAGTTCATTGTGAACTTAAGATGGTTCCTAGCATTGCTAATTCAATAGACCATATTAGTGATAATAGTGGTGCTATTGACCAAGCAAGGGAACCAATAGCACATCCTAAATCCAAACACATACTTAGGCGTTCTCTTATCGTTCGAGAAATCGTTGATAAGGGAGACGTACATATATGCAAAGTACCTACTAATGATAACGTTACGGACACACTAAACAATGGGACTTCCACAAAGCTAAATATGATGGTCATGTTAGGTCCATGGGTATTGGATACCTAGGGAATTGGGCCTAGGGCAAGTGGGAGATTGTTGGTGTTGGTGCCCTAGGCACGTTTGTTAAACGTTGTATAAGTTATCATTTTATTCATAATAATAAAGAGATAATAAGATTATTATTATGGCTCGTGTTTGCTTATAATAATCTCCGTCCCTAGAGCTTGTTAAGCACTAGTATAAAGGCTAAATGATCATGGGATGATCATGTTAGATTTATAGGTACTTGTTTGGAACAAGGTACTGGACATGACCCGCGGTATGATATTTATGTCATGGTCGATGTCATATATAAATCTCATATTAGTTATGTCATTTGAATCCTTAGACATGAAGTTATTATAGTCTTCCACTTGATGAACATTATGTTTGACATATTCAAACGCTACCTTAACACGGTAGTTATAAAGGGTATGATTGGCATAATCGGATTCACGTAGGGAAGAATAATAAGCTAAATGGATTTGTCCCTCTTCGGAGAGATGTCAAGCTTGGGCCCCTCGAAGGAATGATGTTGATGAAATGTTTGGCCAAACTCAAATGGATTGATTGGATCAATGTCATTTGGATTATCACATATTCGGAATCGAGAAAGTATTGAACAATACAAGTTGACTTGTTGACCATGACTTGTGTTCAATGACATCGTGGACAAAGGGATTATGACATGTTCTAAAAGGAATGCGAACTTGTATCTAGTTATATTATTTAGGTAGGTATGACAGTTTGCTAGAACCTAATCATATCTTATGGTTTCATGTTTGAACCCATTGCCAACTTAGTATAATCCTAGAGGGTCACACACAATAGAACGAATCCTAAATAAGGACTATATTGGAAATTTGGAAAAATTGGATTTTTCTGGGCCTTTGGGCGACCGCCCAAATGGGCTGGGCGACCGCACAAGAACTTGGGCGGCCGCACACCTCAGTTTGGGCGGCCGCACAGTGCTGTCGGGGGCAAATTCCTAATTTGACTCGGAATCGAATTTTGGACGGGTTTTAACACAAGTTTCCTATTTGGAATAGGTCTTACTTGTGTATAAACATCAGAATTCGGCCATAACTCAGACCTAATGTGTGTGCAAGCCTCCAAAGAGTTTGAGAGGGTTTTATTTTGTTCTAAGAAATCCTAGATAGAAGAACAAAATTATACACAAAGGAAATTCCATATAGTTCATATTTAATTATGAAAACGTGTTTCATAATTTGGTCTAGCAACCAAGATCAAGTGTTCTTGATATTCGTTCACATGTGGATACCGCTAGAGGGTGAAATTCATCATCTTCAAAGTTCGTGATTCTTGCTTTGTTCGTGATCAAGATTTCAAGCTTCTATCGAATTCAAGGTTGCAAAATCAAAGGCATCAAGGGTTAGTATTCTAATATTCATATTGTTGTAATTGACTTAATCATATGAATGGATCTATGGGCTTTGGGTTTCTATTAAATTTTAAATGCTTAATTCCGCTGCGCATGTGTCTACGAAACCCAACAGTAGGCAATCTTCGGATTCGGCCTCAAAACACCGCACACAACCTACACGCCATCATGATAGAAAGACCTGTCATTCGGGAGATACGAGTGATAACGCTTAATATTCTTCTCTTATCGTAATTTGACCCCCGAACCCACTTACATGAAATAATAGTTTTTCTCAATGTTTTGGCTAATTAAAACAGCGTGGCGACTCCCAATTTTAATCTCACGTATTCACACCTACACAAGTGGCAATCTTTATGTTCCATCTATCTTGTCCCAAGTAAATCATATTTGTATGCTTTCATCATATCTAGGCGACATCCCTATGGAATAATACTTCATTGATCTTGGATCTCCTTTACTATATGCTTTGCAGGAAACATGAAGGACTAATTGCAATAGAGTGGCATGTTGCATTATGTCTTGTACGCCTTGTTCTGGAGCAATCTTATGGAAGTAGCTTTATTTGAGGAGGCATTCTCTTTCATCTTTCATTTATTCCATAGATGTTTTTAAGGCATCATAAAGTTCTTGCTCGCCTTATTCATCTTGTTTTTTGGAAGGTGCTTGTGGAAGTGGCATTCCTTAAGACCATTTCCACGTAGGATTGTTCATATTGGGCGACAATTTCTTTGTCTTTTCCATCTTGTTTTAGATGAATGTCTTTTGAGAGGCGACATCCACCTCTTGCCGGTAATGTCCGTCTTGTCCTTGAAAATGCTTATACAAGTAGCATTTTTTGAGGTATGTCCAAGAGAGATTGCTTATACAAGTAGCAACTCCGCCTCTATGTCTCGTGTGAATGTTATTTCATGCGACATCCACTTCTCGTCGGCACATATGTTTGGGAAGATTTATATAAATAACCTTCTATGGAAATGCTTATACAAGTAGCAAATCCTGAGGCATATCCAAGAGAGAAATCTTGTACAAGTAGCGATTCCCGCCTCTTCGTCTTGTGTGGATATCATTTGATGCGACATCCACTTCTTGCTAGTACGTACATCTGAGAAGGTTTATACAAGAAACCTTATTTGGAAATGCTTAAACAAGTAGCAAATCTTGAGGCATGTCCAAGAGAGAAACCTTATACAAGTAGCGATCCCCGCCTCTTCGTCTTGTAACTCGACAGTTCGGGATGTGAGCCCATCAAGATGAAAAGAGAACTCTTGAGCTCTATTCTCATGCCATGAAAGCACTCGTGAGCTTTATTAATGGACTAAGGGACAAGACAAGAGCACTCATGAGCTCTATTGCCCCTCGAAGTGATGTGGGCAATATCTTGTGAGTTGAATATTGAAACATTCTTCAAATTGGCCTTTAACTTGCTAGACTTGCTAGAGAATAATGAATTAGAGCACTTTCATATCCCACGACAAGATTAAGAAACTTCATTCAAGAGCAATCTTTTGAGAATGTAATCTTGTAAATAATACTCTGAATACGAGATAATTTCGCTGACTTTGTCATGCTTGAAAGAGTACCTACAAAAGACATGTGGTAATCATTTGCGAATCAAGTATATTATGTCGTTTACATTTTGACGAGTCTGATTAATTCAAGAACTATTATCACGACTTTCAACATTTTATTATTTACCATTTGGGGGTCTCGAGCAGGTTAATGTGTGTACATCCTTTTCCTTTGAGATATTAGCATACATCTCCATAAAATTTCACATTCATATACCGTAAAGCTCGCACATTTCATTTTCTTGAACACTAAATTTTCATGTCGCGATCATTTTTATCCATTTTGATCAAGATTATGGCACGTGATTTGCTAACTTTTACTATTTTCAAAATTAAGCACTTAAACCCAGTCGTAATTTTAGTATTGGCACGGGGCATCTTCCCATTCGCTTTGTTTCAGCAACAACTATTTTCATGTCTCTTTGAATATCACACCAAGTACATAAGTGTATTATGTAAACTATATAGAGATAGGCATGAATTTCATTAGTGATTATCCGTACGCCCTTTCATCAAACTCTCTACAATTTCACATAAGCTATAGCACGGGTGGATCCATTAATTTCCTTTTAATGAAAAGCTAGCATTTATCATTATAAGACATTCTTTAATTATGCAATGAATAGCATATTATTTTAATTAGAAAGTAACAATTTCCATTTCAATTTTAATCATTCATTTTCTTTCATAACAGCACAAGTAACAAAGTTGCAAGGGATACCATTCTTCAACTCAAATAGGCATAATGACAAACATGCAATTTCTGCTATTGTTTACCTTTCTTAAGCATGCATTTATATTCTCCACATAACGAGCACATAAAAAATAAAAATATCAGAAATATTAGAAGATGGAAAGAAACGACCCGACGGAGGTTTGGTGATATTTGACGGATGCCATAGGACAAGCTCCCACAAAATAAAGTGATATTAGTGCAATCCCCTTCCGTTTCCATTAAACAATTCCAGAAAATCGACAAGTCGGACCATACATACAGGATTCAACAGGATGTTCTCTTAAAAATAAACACATTATTGCTTACTGATTTGAACTTTTGTCAAGCAATGAGGTCAATCCACACATGATGTTTGCTAGATGAGTGATAGAATTCAAGTGGGAGTGATCATAAGTAGTGATGTCATAGATTGGATGTGCTGGAGATAGTTTCTCGAACGTCAACACCTTGTTGTATTTTCATACTTGTTAAGATAGTAAGCTTTATCCTTCTGTTGTTTTGCAATTCATGATTTTATCATGGCCTTTGAAGAAGGTGCTTTTCCCAACTTTATAAGCTGTGACATTGAAGTCCACTTGTTGGGTAACCAAAAACAATTCCATTTTCAAGGACACGAGAGACTCCAAGTCCAGTCACTAAACTTTCTTAATAAGATAATCCCGCTATCTCGAGATGCCAACAATAAATAAATAACAATAAATAAATCTGGTCGCTGTTCTTATAACAAGATAATAGTACCATTTCAAGAAATGCGAGGGACATTGAAGTCTAGTCCTAAGCTTCATAACAAGATAGTCTCATATTCAAGAATGCCCAAAATAAATGGTCTTTTTTGGAAAGCATTGTATATACTATCTCCCCTTCAATAAGAAGGCTTCTCTTTAGGTAGCCTTGCTATTGAGTCCCTTTATTTACATTTCTTTTGTGCTCGGCACCTTTAAGCCAAGTGTTAGTGCTTTGTACCTTTAAACAAAAGTCTTAAGTTTCGTGACAGGCCTCTTTGACTTTTAGGCTTCTATCGACTCATTGTAAAACCATCTCTTGTTTATTTTCCCAATCAACGATTTTGTTCAATATCTCTATGTGACTTTATTCAATGAAAACCTTCGTACAAGATACGGAAGGTAGTCATTTGCGAATCAAAGCAAGAATCCATTCATTAGTATTTGACATAATATGAGAATATATTATGAATTGTTGTGCGAGAATAATGAATCATATGTACTACTTGGGTTTTAACGAAACCATGTTACTTATTCCAAGCATTTAGCAGCAAGAATTTTTTCTCAACATAAATCATTTCAAGATCACAACGTACCCCTTAATTGTACCAATTTTTCTTTCCAATTGCCATAATTACAATAATCTCACAAAGTTCTGCATATAAACCAAATAGTGTAGAGATCATGCATTTCATTAAATTCACCACTATTTTTCCCGTGTCAAAAATTCCTTTATGCATTTCGATCATGTTAGCATGTGATTTAATATTTACCCATTAAATCAAGATATAGTTAAAATATTGGGACGGAGCATGACAACAACAACCTATTCATTCCATTCATTTTTAACAACAAATATTTTCATGATCAAATTGAATGCACAAATAAGCATATTAATAAATCCCATAAACCATAAAGTAGACATAAAACTTCCGGAAATGATGAACTCTTTTATTGTTTGGTATTTCTTTATTATGCTATTTTCTCATTAATGATTTTCAAAATCAACAATTCAATCAAGAAACACTTTTAGTACGAGCACAGAGCATGTTTGCAACAAGATGTCATATACCCATCTTAAGCAACCAAAATTTTCATGTGGCATTGAACATTCTGAATAATAATAGGGCATCATATCAATCCCAGTACATAAATATGTATTTCCACTATTCACATTTTTCATTGTTGAACAGTCAAGTCCAGTGTATGGTACATCAAAATACTCATATCATAATTAATCAAGAGAGCAAATTGTCCAGTTATCGAGTTGATCTTATTTCATATTCTAGCTTTAATCATCCCATAGTGACACAAATAGGCAAATAGCAAGTAGGTCAAGTCAATTAGTTCCATCAAGAAGGTAAACTCTATTGCACGAAGTCACTGTATCAGGTAACGAAATTACTAAGCATGAGTTCGAACTGAGATAACAAAGTGATGCATGATCATTTACTAAAGGGTATAATTAGAAGGAAAACACCTGATAATGAGGGAATGAAGGAAGTCGATTTGAACCGGAAACGAGCTGCAATTCGGGTACAACAAGAAATCATCAATTTCCAAGTAAAAAGGTTCCTCTAAGGCATTTCATCAAACAGTTTTCATGCTTTCTCGACTCTGTTACCAGATCTCAGTAGTGGAATTCCTGTTGTTCAACTGACCAGAGGAGAAGCATTGGACTGGAGTGTTGCCGCTCGTGAATTAGGCTTGCAGTGGTCGACCTAGATTGAGATGGTGAACGGAGTTTTCAGTGTGGGCCGGTGGTCATGGGAGTTTCTGGCCGCAATCTTGACGCAGCACGGAAGCGATAGTATTCGTGATTAGCGCACTAGACACAAGAGTTCACAAGCGATGAACCCTATAACACAATAAATCTGGAATCCACCAGAGAATTAGAGAAAACTCTTAACAATTGCAAAGCAATCAAAATTTTATTTAATAAAGTCTAATTTTCAGAATACAACTTTAGGCCTATTTTATAGTGCCCATAAAACTTGAAAAACAATCCTAAACCTTCTAGAATTACTCCTAACTTATATAGTAACATAATAGGACTTAAAAACTAGTAAATTGCTCAAAATTTATCCTAGAATCCTCTAAAATTAACCTACTAAAATTAATGAATACAAATAAAATAATAAAAGATAAGAAAATAACTAATATCCCGTCCTACATCATTCACCTCTTCTTCAAAAGAAATCGTCCCCGAGTTCATCTTCGAGGTTTGAAAAGTTCCGTCCCATCGAAACAAATACTTGGAATAAAGATATCTTCGAAGCACAATAGGAAACAAACGAAGTTTCTCCGGATAAAAGATCACTTTTTCCGTCTCACCATCGTCTTCAAAGATTAAATTCTTTACCAATTCACCCCTTTGTCGATCATCCTCCACAACCATAAAATCATCATCAATAAAATCGCTCCAAACAATATTTGATTTTGTAACAATAATTCCATACAAATCCATACCAATCTCCTTGTTGGATTGAAAAATATACCATCCATTCCAACCTCCTTGTACTGATCTTCCTCCCCATCCTTCAAACCCTCCTTAGCCTCGCAAATAACCCCCTCAACAACAGCTTCTTCCTCCTCCGGATCTGAATCTTCTATTTTCGGAGCCAATAATTTCTGCAACTGCGCCTCCAATCGCCGAATTTGCTTGGGAATAAAAATAGGCTTTGTAATAATAAACATCAGATTTCGCCCAATATTCATTCTCATCTGTCCGACTATCCTCGGCATCAAGTGGCCCGAGATTTTTGTGCATCTGTTGATCATGATAGTAGCCCTTCTCCGAAAATTCTGCTTCCTTTGCAAAGAAATATTTTTCTTGTTGTCGCGCACGATCAAGACTAAGATTGATTTTAAGAATAACCTCTTCATCGGAACTGGAACTAGAATCCCCATCATCCCGATTTTCTGTCCCTTGAGGACGTCGTATCCTGTCTCTCTCACCATGACAGTTCTGATTAACATTCTGACCCTGTTGAGCGGCAACCAACGCTGCAATCTGTGTTGTCAAGGAAGTGATAGCGATGGTTACACCATCGATACCAGCCTTTGTTGCCTGATCCCCCATAATACTTCAGTATGATGCAAAAGACAGGATATGGCCTGCTCTGATACCAACTAACGCAGCACGGAAGCGATAGTATTCGTGATTAGCGCACTAAACACAAGAGTTCACAAGCGATGAACCCTAAAACACAATAAATCTGGAATCCACCAGAGAATAAGAGAAAACTCTTAACAATTGCAAAGCAATCAAAATTTTATTTAATAAAGTCTAATTTTCGGAATACAACTTTAGGCCTATTTTATAGTGCCCATAAAACTTGAAAAACAATCCTAAACCTTCTAGAATTACTCCTAACCTATATAGTAACCTAATAGAACTTAAAAACTAGTAAATTGACGCAAAATCTATCCTAGAATCCTCTAAAATTAACCTACTAAAATTAATGACGAAAATACAAATAAAATAATAAAAGATAAGAAAATAATTAATATCCCGTCCTACATCAAATCTGGTTTCGCCGGTGATAGCGTCAGACAACATTAGAAACGTGAGGGGGCGGCGATTGTACCGACGATTCAATCTGATGTTGCTGGAGAGAACTTGAAGCCGAGGAGATGAGAATGGTGACCGGCGTCGTCGAAATCACCCAAGGAATTGATCCACGCCCGAGAGGAAAGAGATGGATCTAGGGATTTCCTTCCCGACCGACTTTTTTCACTTCTTTACGTATCTGGCCCCCTCTTTCCTGTTTTTTGACTCTGATTCCATTAATGAAGTCTTCTTGCTGACTAAGGATCAAGACGGAGAAGAGATTTCGTGTCCCGGCAACGGAACCATCTGATGCTACCTCAAAAAATGGGCGGCAACCGAGATCCAAGCTCGTAGTCAATGGTGGATAAAAGCCTTCTTCTTTGTCGTGATTTGCACACACACAACCGTAAACTAAGCCGGGGCGTCTTCTGCTAACGCCCCTCGGGTGCAAGAATAAGCAACGGCATGTACAAGAATAATCCAGGAAAGTACAAGTATGTAAAATGGTGGTTGTATGTGTGCTTGTGAACTTACCAATTAGGGTCGGAGATGTCCCTTATATAGCCCCTTCATCATGTGGCAAGCATGTGACTCTTTTCATCTATTGGGCCTTGATTGTAAATTTCATCTAGATAAATCTCATTTTGACAAGCTCTTTTATGAAATAAAGGCTCATTAGATACTTTAGATGGGTAATATTTCATCTTGGGCCCGATACATATTAGTGAGCTATTTTTCATGGATTTAGACCAAATAATTTTGCTATGGTAGCATCAGGTGGTAGTGATGGCAGTAGTGAGGTAGTGATGAGTGTCAAGGCAATAGTGGAATTAATGGTGTTGGCGGGTAGGGTGGTGGTGTCAATGGTGGGATGTGGTGGCGGTGGTAGAATTTGGACAATTATTGCATTAAGCTCAAATTGATGAACTGAGATTTGAGGTTTCAAAATAAATAAATAATAATAATAATACAATTAAAAAAAACAATTATCAATCTTTGCTATGAGGACCGACCTACTAAACTTTCGCTAAAGAATAGAACATGTTTATGGAGCGGAGGGAGTCAAATTGAAGGTTGACATAATAGGTACTGTCATTGACCCGTACAACAAAAGTCAACGCAGCTAGAAACTGGGTTTTACTTAAAAGTAGGATTTCAATCCATTATGTCGAGTCATTACCAATCATGAGTCATGACTTGTAATCATTGCATTTTCTGTTGTACCATAGTACACTAAATTATTTTCACAATCTTTACATGTTACAACAATTGAAATATCTCATCTCTTTATTCAGCACAGTTTTCTGGTTTCTCAAGAGATTTGAGAAATCTTTTATTTTCACAATCTTTACATGTCACTACAATTGAAATATCTCACTGCTTTATTTAACTTTGCCACCTTATTCAGCACAGTTTTCTGGTTTCTCAAGAGATCTGAGAAATCTTCACCTCACAATCAACGTTTTTTTCGTTTTATTTCTTCACTTTAAACATCACCAAAAGGGTAAAACCCTATCTAGGATTCAATAGTTTGTTACAGCGTATTGATCCCCTCGAAGCACTGCTAATACCTGCAAAATGGATTATCAAAGGGCAAGATAGTCACTTTCTTGTTGGAGATTCATTCTACCTGAATATTAAGAAATTCTGTGATTTCTCAAACATCTTTTGTTATTGAACAAGCTTACTATGCAATATCATGGGGATATGCTCCCTCCCTCCGTCCCATAATAAATGATATCGCACTTTTCTTTTTAAGCCGTCCCAAAATATAATCACATTTTCAAATAGGGACAGTCTTGGTGCACTTTTACCATTGTACAAACTATGCACAAACAAGTAAAGCACATTCCTTTAAAACAATATTGACAAGTCAAATGCGACAATTATATTGGGACGGAGGGGGTAAGTGATAAAGGGTACCTGACTAATTGTGAACTTGTGGCTTGAATCGTTCTTCAGACACATTAATGCAGCTTGTGCCATATGACGTAGTACTCCAGCCTGATCCGTATGTTCTAGTCTAGGATCCATGATCTGGCTCACCAAACCCTTTTCAAGAAGTGGCAAGGCCTGAAAAACAATAAAATCACACATCCTGCATTTTGTCTCCTTCAAAAGCAGAGTATGCTAAAATTTGAATTGATTCTTACCCAGCCAATAAGGGATCGTCCCTCCCATTTTTTATCAACATGATGCTGACTTTTTCCTGATATAAGTTCTATGAGGATTACGCCATAACATTGAACGTCATCCTGATCATTGCACCTTCAATCATGAGGAATTTTTTTACGTGGTTCTCAAGAATTGTGAAGAAATAAACTTTACCATAGAGCAGGATGAGTGGAATATAGTATACTCACTCAGTCCCGGAAATTGTCAAGACCAGTGAAATTTGACCAAATATTAACAACAATACAATCATCCTAGTGAAATTCTAAAAAATTGTTATTGACAATAATAATTTTAGAATTTTATAGGGATGATTAGATTGACATTAGTGTCTGGTCAAAGTTCATTTGTGTTGACCATTAAAAGTCAAATGGGACTATCTTTCGGGGATTGGGGGGGGGGGAGTATCTCTTACTTGGTTGGCGACTCTTCCTTGGAATGGTTGTCAAATTTGAGCCACTTCATTGTTGTATGATACATGCTAAGCTTCAGGGTTCATTTAAGCAAAATCATCAGACATCAAACTGAAATGCAGTGCAAAAATTCAAGAGGAATTTTGAATGAATTACCATTGGGGAGGAGCCCTGACAAAATACAACATTAGCCGAACAAAGTGAGAGATTTACAATAGGTCCATTAGCACATTCTTCATGAAGATAGCGGAGGCCTGCACCTATCTCCATTGCTGCATGCCACCGATCTTTCCAACACAGATTTTCTGCTGACTCATCACCTGTGTATTTACATTCCTCAGCCCTTTATTCTTCGTGCAATGTAGAACAACCTTTTAATACATTCATATTTTCAAGTGAAAGATAATACTCCATCCGTCCCAAAATGAAAGTCAGAAATTGCTCTTTATAAAGAGCAATTTCGGACATTCATTTTGGGAATGAGGGAGCACTAAAAGTAAGTATATTTGTGAAGAGGTGTTTTTACATTGCAAGGTCATTTCAAGAGTACCATTCCCAGGATGGTCATAGATCAAGAACATAGCATCATCCGTGCAACAATATCCAACGAGATTCAAAATGCTTCGATGGCGAACACGAGAAATGATCTTGAATATGGAGCATGCCAGGTCATCATTGCCCGGAAACGAAATGATCAGCACAGGTGCTTCAAGATACACGCCTGCATAAACTTTCTTTTGGTTTTTCACCAGAAGGATATACTCATCCGCAAATCCGTTTGTTATCTCTTCAAGTTCACAGACAGAGAAGGATCTTGGAAAGCCCGTTCTCCAAGAAAGAGGGCCCACATAAGGACTTTCGAGAGTTGGTTTCCCATAGTAAGAGTTTGTGTCTTGGGGAGTACTGTTGAGTTCACCTTCATGTTTACCAAAATCAAAGGTGGTATTATCATCAATATCATCTTTCTTTTTGCAAAATTTTTGCCATTGCTCACATTCAGGACCTCTAAAATTTGAGGGTGTTAGAGTTGCAACGCCTTTCCTTTTCATTACTGCCACAGTGCAGGCAACCTGCCCTAAAATCAACTCTTTATCTTTCTTCAAGCAACTGTTACCAACAAACAAGTCATCAGAAAAAAGTCTTGGGTCTAAGAAGCCATGCTTACTTATCAAATACTCCTCCGTCCCAAAATGATCTTCTTACTTTTTTGCTTGTTAACAAGAAGGTACTTTGAGCATTAATTTTAGGTTGATTTAATTATCCTAATGAACATCTAAAAATTGTTGTTGATAGTATTTATAGTGGCATTGCATTAACAAGTTTTAAATTTTAATTAGGATAATTAAATTAACCTAAATTTATTGCTCAAAAGTAACTTCGTATTAACAACAAAAAAATGGGAAGATCATTTCAGGCCGGAGGGAGTAAAAGAAAGATGATGACCTGTCTAAGACAATCCAGCGGGGATTAAACTTTTGTGCTTCTTCAACTGTGGCTTTCCATGGGTCAAACCCAGCAGCGAGCCTGGTTTCTAAATTCAGCTGTCCAATTATGGAAGTTTAAACTTTAAACTATTTAAGATGCTAGCACCAAATTATTAATGTACAGATGCTCGGACTCTTTGGTTTACCCCGCCGTACCCGTGTCGAACACTCCTATTTTAGTGTAGTCAACATGAGTCCGGCGAGGTCAACCAAAGAGTCCGAGCACCTTAGAATGTACTACATTACAAGGCAATCACTGACCTCACTCTTCTTGAACTGTCGACAGAATGGGAGGAGCATAATCTGGAATTCTTGCTTCTTTCTCTCAATCTCATCTTGAAGCTCCGAGCGGGTCATATCACCTGATGTCGAGAACTCTAACTTCACCCCTGATAACACCAGACTGGATATATTCAAAAGATTATACCAAAATTCTAGAGATTTATATGAAATGCAAAATAGTGGAATAATGAACTACTGCTAACTAACATGAAATTACTTCATAGCGATTTCGAATTCACAACTAGTAGATAAATGTGTACCAGGTATCAATCCTGGAGAAGATTGAAATTGACTTTGGAAGTCAAACAAAGAGTGTTCATGCAAAATCAAGTGAGCATTTTAATTAGGTTACTTCTCTTCCAATACTAAAACCCTAATTTGGTGCTGTCATGCAAATTCCAGAACAGGACACTAGATCTTCATTTACAATTTACGCCCTAAACTGCGGGAAAAGAAGAAATTAATATCAAAAACTTACAGATGCCGGAGGTGCCAATTCCCATATGGAAAGGAAAGCAAGTAGGAGCGGTTTTCTTGCCGAGCTCCGGCAAGACTCCGAGAACAACAACGGTGTCTTTAGGTCGAACGATGTATTTAATAGCCCAATCGAGAGCGTCGAGGTTAGCCTTGCCATGGCTAGCGTCCATGACAACCATAATGCTCTTTCCCGACGACGGCGACGAGTTGCTTGAATCGTTATCTGTTTGGATACCCATTTTTGGGGAATCTCTTTCAACTGGGATCTGTTTTGTGGATGGCCATTGAGGGAAGGGGTTCCATGGAAATTATTGGTTTGGGGGATTCTTTTGGACTTGGTTTGATCCGCCGTGATTGAACGAAGGTATCAAGGCTGGTTTATTGGTTTTTTTTTTGTTTTTTTTGGAAGGAAGGCTGGTTTCTTGTTGATTTCAATGTTATCGTCGTTTTTGGGTTTGACAAAAGTAATAGTTAATATAACTAAATGTAACAGTCGTTTTTTGATTTGCCAAAAGTAATAGTTAATATAATTAAATGTAACAAACGTGTTATTTTATTTTATTTTTGTTTTCTTATTTTGCTAAAAGTAATACTCCCTCCGTCCTAGAGTAAGAGTCTTACTTTCTATTTTGGTACGTCCCAGAGTAAGAGTCTCTTTCCTAAAATAACAAATAATTTTTATTATTTATCTCACTCATTTTCTCTTATACTCCCTCCGTCCAGAAGTAAGAGTTCTTATTTGCACGCTTATTAATAAATATTGGAAGTGATGTGAATATTGTGAGTGTAAAAGTTAAGTAGGGGAAAGAATGAGTGTGAGAGAATAGTGAATTGATTGGTGTTGTGAGTATAAAAGTAAACTAGGAGAGAGAATGAGTGGGGTGAATAGTAAAGATTCTTTGCCATTTTAGGAATAGGATTCTTACTCTGAGACGTACCAAAATGGAAAGTAGAACTCTTACTTTGGGACGGAGGGAGTACTTTACTTTTATACTCACAACAACAAGCAACTTACTATTCTCTCCCACTCATTCTCTATCCTACCTAACTTTTACACTCACAACACTTACATCACTTCCATCATTCCTTAATCTCCAAGCAAATGGGAGGTATGAGTCTTACTCCGGGACGGAGGGAGTACTTATTACAACTAAAATGTAACGAACGTGTTATTTATATATAACAGTGTTTATACATAATTGTAACACATATGTATAGAAAAGTAATAATTCAACCATTTACACTTTAGAACTAAAAACACTTTTGTTAGTAACATTGTAAAAATAAGAAAGTAACAATTTTTATATATGAAAGTTACATTTAATAACATTGTAAAACATTTATGTTTGTATAATAGTATATCCATATGATTTCAAATAA
Source organism: Campanula takesimana (assembly GCA_026119855.1). Taxonomy (NCBI): domain Eukaryota; kingdom Viridiplantae; phylum Streptophyta; class Magnoliopsida; order Asterales; family Campanulaceae; genus Campanula; species Campanula takesimana. Next base: position 753,589 of record JAOWBW010000367.1, read on the forward strand.
TAAGTTACAATGGGTTCAATTTATCATAATACATGTAAAAGTATTACATTATCTATAAAAATCTGTTACAATTTCATCTAGTAAAGTGTTACATTTACTTGTACAAATAATTACATTCATGTATATAAGTTGTTATTTTTCAAATGTTACATTCTTTCACAAAATAAAATCAAAATACTCAAAAAAAAAAAAAAAAAAAAAAACCTGCAAAAACACTATTACATTTCAGTATAACGATAATTACATTTAGTTATTTTAGTGTTACACGTATTTATAGTTAGTATTACAGTTGAAAGATGAGTAAAATTGGCTTCTTTTTTTTTTTTAAAACTGGTGTTACGTTTACTTATAAACAATGTTACTTTATAAGTAACACAGTTGTTACATTTAGTTATACTAAGTATTACTTTTGGCAAACGAAAAATACTGCCAAAAAAAAAATATAAAAACTAAAAAATGAATTACTTTTTTCCTAGAAAAAAAATTGGGTCATGGGTCGCTGCCACGTGACAGATTTTGAGTGGAGCATGTGTTGGGATCATATGCTTCGTGGAAAATGTTGTATATGGGTCATGGGTCGACCCGTTTCTTCTATGAGACAGATCTAGTTGCTCTCACAAGAGACCACCTCCTTTTAATAACCATAAATTTAGAACAGTGGAAATAAAATATTTTCTTCTTTTTCAAATTTGAAGCTTTTATAGAAAACAATCCAAAATAAATGTTTCATTTAGTCTTTATATTGCTAATGATAAAATTGTACTATAACTTTTCTTATCCTTATGAATGTGATTTTAAATTTAGGCAAATAAAAATGAAATATGTAAGACTTATTCTGAGAAAAAAAAAGATACTCATATTCATTGAAATAAAATATTTGTCATTATAATAAGTGTTATATTCCCTTGCCTCAAAAATATATTTTTTATTTGACTTTTAATGGTAAAATAAATAAAATTTGACAAAATATAATGTCAATCTATGCATACCAATAAAACTCTAAGAATCCGTAATTGATAAACATTAATGGTCAATCACTATTCACTTTTGTTGGTCATAAGAAGTTAAATGAAACTATCTTTTCAGACCCTAAACAATATTATTTTTTAGTCAATAAAGATCTACAAAACCATTTTTTTCCCTAATATTCAGAAAAAGATAAATATCTGGTAAGACTGGTATTATGAAAATCATTTGTTTTCTAGTGTTAGTATTATCAATGGTCAACTTTTTTTATAAGCTTTAACAAGTATTACACCTGTGCGCAAAGTGCACGTACAAATAAGCTCAATAAATTTATAAATTATTGACTTTATAGTTTTAAAAGAAATTTAATAATTAAACTATTGAACAATGCAATAATGAGATATTCCTACTAATACAACTGATTAAATGTGCATTTATTATATTTGTCAATAATGTGTTTAATATTTCTCAGTAAAATTTAAAGAAATGTACTTAGACTATACTCAGGCTATAGGGAGGTTTGAGCCAGAAAAGAAATCGATGATGGTAAAAAAATTATTTAAGTAATATATAAGAGAAACAAAGTTTTTAAAGTTTAATTACCTTTTATAAAAGTTTCTAACTAGAGAATATAAAATAATTAAAATTAAAAACCCGACTATCTAATCTACAAACAGGCACGAATATTAATTATATTCCATGTATATATATGTTCAGTAATCCTAAAATGAAATAAATCCTAATCAAGCAAAAAAAAAAAAACGAAGTAATCCAAAAACTGATATAAACTTTAGAAACCCGTTTGAGGGCCTAAACATACATGTATTTTACACGTACAATTTTTGAAAATATTAAAACATTAATAATTATCATACAAAATGAATGCTTAAAACAAATCTTACATTTTGACTAAGGCTACCGTTTACTACCCATTTATTTGCATGTTTTTTTTTGAGAAAATTTACTTGCATGTTGGTTATAAACATAAATAATTATCCTAAATCAAATGATAAAAATATTTTGAATAATATAAATGAATTTAATTTAATAACAAATATAAAAATAAAAAATGTTAAAACCCAACTATAATCTACAAACGTGCACTAATATTAATTAACCTACATCTATGTATAAGTAACCTAAAATGAAATAAACCTTAATTAAGTAACAAAATTATGAAGTAATCCAAAAACTGATGTAAACTTCAGATTCCCGTTTGATGTCCTAAATGTCTTGTTTTTTTTGGATTTTAAAACCCGGCATCGAGGGGTTATGCTTTATGACTTTTGTTCGTTTGGCTCCGATGTTCAATTTGATATGTAGTGCGTTTCGTGGTTCATCTGGAGTCAAAAGTAATGACCGTTTTCGCTCACGCACTCAAATGACTACAAAAATTTCAACACCTTGTTGTCCGCATAAATTAGTAAATTTTCATTATATATTTATCAATCTTCGATTTTTCACTACGTAAAAAAGTAAAAAGTATCATATAAAAATCATTTTACATGCGAAGTTGACTACTTATACCAAATTATAGATAATGACATATTTTCCCTTTCTAGAAGGAGATTACAAATTTTCCCTTGACAAGTTGACAACTTTGCTTTACTATATACTCCCTCTGTCCCAGAGTATAAGCACCTTTCTTTTTTAGTCTGTCCCAGAGTATATGTCCACTTCTTTAAATGGCAAAGAATCTTTAATATTCCTCCCACTCATTCTTTCTCTTACTCTACTTTAATACTCACAACACCAATCAACTTACTATTTCCCTCATTCATTCTCTCTCCTACTTTACTTTTCATACTCGCAACACTTACATCACTTCCACCACTTCTTAATCTCCGTGCAAATGAGCGGGTGAACATATACTCTCGGTCGGAGGGAGTATATAGATGTGTTAGTTATTCACAAAATAAAAAAAATAAAAATAATCACATACAAATCAATTTACATGCAAAGTTGACTACTTCTACCAACTTAAAGATAATGACTTTTGTTCGAAGTCAAGTTAAATTTCAACACCTTGTTGTCCGCCTAAATTAGTAATTTTTCACTATATATTGATTAAACTTTGATTTTTCACTATGTAAAAAAAGTAAAAAGTATCATATAAAAATCAATTTACACGCAAAGTTAACTACTTATACCAAATAAATTATATATAACTAGTGTTACTCCCGTGCGATGCACAGGCTGTTACTTATACTCAGTTTGTATAAATTTAGATGAGTTGAATAAGAATGACACATTGTAATTGTGAAAAATTTCTTTGAAGACAATATTGTCTATGATAACATCAGTTTGACCAGAAAATATATCATTACATATCAATATCTTAAAGTTAGATGCATCTCTAACGGGAGATATGGCAACATATAGTTGACCATGACAAAACACAATTTTCTTCAATAAACGATCAACACTAATGTCACCCTATGTTCGTTAATTGCAGTAACAACATCTAATGTTGAAAACTGCAATTTCCGCAAAATACAAAACATCTTTCCGACCTCTTAAACAAAATGAATATACTCACAAAAGTAAAAATATTTCTAAAACTATAAATGTATTTTTTTAATGTTTTTGTTTGAAAATTAACACAATTGAAAAATCGACTATCTAATCTATGAACATGCAGTAATATTGAGAAAAAAAATCAATATCATAAAACGATAAAAAATGGCTCCGAAAATCCAAAAACAAAGTCTTTAAATGTTCTACAACCGTAAAACTAAATAAACCCTAATTATGTAAAAAAAAAAAAAAGTTCAAAAACTGATAAAAAAATCTAAAAGCATGTTTGAGGCCCTAAACAATGTTTTTGGGCCTTTTAAACCATGCATGTAAGGGTTTTAGGGCCTCTTAAACCCTGCATCTAAAAGCTAATCCCTATGACTTTTGTTTGTCTCTCTCCGAAGTTTGATTTGATATGCGGTGCGTTCCGTAGTTGATCCGGAGTTAAAAGTTACGACAGTTTACGCGCACGTGCTCAAATGACTACAAAAACTTCAACGCGTTCTATCTGCATCAATTAGTAATTTTTCATTGTATATTAATCATAATTCATTTTGTTCACTAAATAAAAAAATTAAAAAGTATCATATAAAAATCAATCCACATGCAAAGTTGACTACTTGTGCTAAATTAAAGATAACGACATATTTGAACTTATTTACCCAACTTTCCTATTTTAGAGGTGCATAGGGTCTCAATTTTAAAATGACAAGACTTTTTTCATTTTATATAGTTATAGATAACATATTTGCCCATTCTAGAAGAAAATTACAAATTTGCTCTTGAAAGTGACATTTTTAAGAGGGAAAGTTAACAACTTTACTTTTGTTAGAGCAAAATATATAAGAACGATGATCAAAGAAATAACTAAACACAACACAAGAATTTACGTTGTTCACCAACTTGGCTACGTCCACAGGCGGAGGGAGAATATATTATTATTCAATGGCAAAGTATTCCTAAATGAGTGTGAATCGGATCACACTCACTCCCTTTGAAGAATCATTACACAACTATGATCACTACATGGTATCAGCCAGCCGTATCTGAAAACCCAGAAAACCTCGTGTTTATCTCTAAAGCCAACAACCTCTCTCTTCTCTGCCCTTCGGATCTCCTAGCTTTTTAACCCGCGTCAAAACTCAACGTCTAACAGGTGGCGTGTAGCAACTGTTAACATTTACTCCCTCCGTCCCATAAGGATGTTCCCATTTAACTTTTCAAATAATTTAGTAATATATTTTTCTTTCTATCACTATCTCCGTAATGAGTAAGAGATTCACACAAAGAACCACTAATCTTAGCCCATCATCCACACTTGTGTCATTTGAATTTTGGAAATTCACATAAATCAGCCATTCAAATTTAGAAAATAGATTTTCTTTTTGGGACAAACAATAATGGAAAGTGGGAACAACTTTGTGAGACCGAGGGAGTACAACAATGGTAGAGGTGGACGTAAAGAATATATTTCATAGTCACTACTCCTACTTCTCACCTAAATGCATTTTTGAGGGACTGCCCAAATTCAGTTACATCCCCCTTGTTTCTCTCTCCACACCACCCCCTCCTCATTCTACAGCAGCAATGAACGTTTTTATCTTCAATGAATCAAACAAAAACAAACAAAAGAAAACAAAAAGTATTCTAAGATAATTGATGCAATTGAAGAAATTGTTAGAAAAGGGGAATGAAAGAGAGGAAATTACCTTGCTCAGCAAATTTACCTCAGAAGCGAGATAATCGAGAATGGAGGAAAGCCAGGTAAGGATTTAAATTGGGACATTTCAGATACTTTGAACTTCTGCATCATCATCCTTACAGAGTCAGTCAATCAAAGAAAATTGCAATTACTGAATATACTGTATTTCAATAATAAATGTCCCTAACAGGAAGCTCTTTAATCAAACCATGCTCAAGAACAAAAAACCATCCCTCTATGGCTCTACCCCAGTAGTGAAACAGTCGTGGAATTAAGAAGTTTCTGAAAAAAAAAATATTACAAAGAAGTAAACATCAATTGACCTACAACGCACAAAATAAAAAGAAGAAGAAAAAGGGAAATGGAAACCCCTATCCTTTAGCCGTCGGATCAGAGCAACCTAGAAATAATCCAAGGTAAGAAAAGGTGTAAACCCTGTCTCTTTTTTCTCTCCACCCCCCCCCCCCCAATTCATTCTACACCAGTATTATGTTGACGCATGAGGTACATGAATAATAGTGCACCGGTTACAAATCTTTCAGCACAGAGAAAGAGAACAGAAATTCAATTTGGGAGAAATGAAGCACTAACCTTGCGAGTGGTTGCCATTGTTGATCTTCAATAGGAGCGGCCATCATCGCTCTCGATACGATCGTCACAGAATATACTTGAACTTTTTCATTCGCGGCTCTTCCGTTTCGTCAATATCGAATCTTCTACGATTTCTGCAAAATCATGAATGGGTGTAGGAGAAGTGAGGGTTCAGTATCCGGTCGTCAGTGAAAGCTTCACCACCAATCACTATGCCATTTCAAACATTGACTCTCTTTGTTGTGAAACCCTCGTGCAGTTGTTTGCGAAACCCTCGAGGACGAAACCATCGAACTGCTACTACCTGCAGCGTCATATTGGATTAAATATGAGCCCTTCTTTATGCGGGGTATAATTTGGGAGTAGATAGAACAGCAATGAGAAAGCAGAAAATGCCTTTGAAGCTCTGCATTTTAGAAAACTACACGCCTTTTTTTATGTTGAAATTCTAACCTTGCTATTCTCAGGAATCGGTTGGGGGATAAATTTTACTCTTCAAACTTAGACCTCTTACCAACGAAAAACGACGATGAAGTTAAACGGGGAAGGGAGGGATCTTGCGGTTTGGTTAAACAGGGAGGGGAGCGAATTAAAGGTTTGAGAGCAGAGCAACATCAAAAAAAAGGGAAGAATCTGGGTAAAGGAAACCACTAAATTCAACTGCCGTGAACCGTCGGGAACTGCCGTGGGAGGTGGGATGATATTTGGCTGTTGGATCAATTTTTCTAGATTCAATCTCAGCCTCTCTTTGTCTCGGCGGTTAAATCAATTGTGTATTGTAATATAGACTAGTACTCGTGCCTGTGCCAATGGAACAGTGACAGTATGGTATGCTTGACAGTACGTTATATTGATAGTATGCTATACTTATTACTATTTCACAACAGGAGTACTCAACTGATGTCTTTATATTTATTGTCTTTATCTTCTCAATTGGAATAAATTCATTATATGGGGAGTCAACTTCTTTGTGCACCGAGAATTTAAATTGCTTCCCTCTTGGATGGTAAGTGTGTAACGCCCGTCCTAATTCCTGTTAAAAATTCTTGTCTTGCATATTTATATGCTATTTTAATTAAGTTAATTATTTAACTAATTGAGCAAGTTTAGGTCCTAATTGTTCAAAGTTGGAACTTTAGGGTCATTTGTGAAAATTAAAATTTAAGGGCCTTTTGTCAAAGTTGAAAGTTGAGGGGCCTAATTGCAATTTCTTGAAAGTTGTAAGGATAAAACCTTGGGTTGCCTTTCTCTGAGGATTGTTTCCCCCAAAATGTTTCTCGTACGTTCTCTCTGTCTCAGCGGATTCGGAATTGTCGTTCATTCCAAGGCCTAACTTGTCTATATAATGCAGTCTCCGAATAAGTCAAATCGAAGCAATTGGATGTCCAACTCGGACCTATAGGACATGACCGAAGAAAAGTTAGGGTTTACCTTATTCTCGATCCCTCTTGCTTGATTATGCCTCTGTTCGAAAATCCGACTTCGCATAAATGTTCAGGGCGGTGAATAGAGCGTTTCCTGCCGAACAGAAATTAGTTTGGGTAAATTTGATTTCGGAGTAGGTAAGTCACTAGCTCCCCCTTGCTTGTAATAACATGCCTATGTGTTATTCTTGATACTTGTGCTTGTTAATTTCATGATTTGAATGAGTTTTGTGATACTTGTTAAATTGGGACGAAGGGAGTATTTCTATACTAGGTACAGAAAACATGAACCTAAATGCTAAATGGGTTTGCAAGTATATTAGAAATTTATACTCCTATTCGTGAGACGGTGAAATATCAACTTGATTAAATGTTTATACAAGTATATTAGATAAATTATAATTATACTTGTGGGACGGTGAAATTAATGAAAGTATCCCTAAATGAGTATATTAGTATATTAGAAAATTATATTTATACTTTGGGACGGTGAAATATTTAAATTGAATAAAAGGAAAATTATTCTATTATTTGTGGGACGGTAAAAAGAAATGAAATAAACTTGAAAGTAATGTTTTGAACTTGTTTGTATGTCCTGGGTATTGCCTCAGTCTTAGTAAAAGTATACTCCTACTTGTGGGACGGGTGAATTTGAGCTTGTTAAATGAATGGATAAAAATTTGGTTTTCTAGCTTGCTGGGGAGTTCTTGGCCCAATTTGGTTCTGGGCGACCGCCCAGAGGGGCCATGGGCGACCACCCAAAACTACTGAAATAGGGGTTCCAAAAGTCTAGTCTGGGCGACCGCCCAGGTGGGGAGTGGGCGACCGCCCAAGTCCCCTGTTTCACAAATGTGGTTTAAACTCAAATGAAATGAAACTTTACCCCTCCTAAGGCATAGAGCCTTAGAGGCATCAGAACGTGGTCTTGAACATGAATATCCAAAAGATAATTGGAATGTAAACTTGAATATAAGATGTTGAACTTACAACATAACCATTGTGTATGAATGATCTTGCAAGTGTTATGAAGCACTAGAGGCATCATAATAATGTTTTGAACTTGATTATTCAATGATTTGAATAGAGAACTTGAGCCTAAGAGTAAGAACTCTTTTAATTGTCTTGAAAGTGCTAAGAACAAGCACTAATGTGTTATATGTGTTTTGAAACCAATGTTTGTGTACCTTAGGGGCACTAGAACAATGTCTTGAGCTTGAACATCCAAAGAATTGGATTGAGAACTTGAATGTAAGATGATAAAATCTTGTGCATGACTTGAAACCAATACGTGTGTATGGTAATGAACTTGAAAATGCTATGAGCAAGCACTAATGTGTTAGAAAGATTCTTGATGTGTGTGTGCAAATCTTGCACATAACTACTTGATAGAATGTGGCTTGTTGACTACTTGATACATGGTATGAATAACCAAAGAGTTGGAATATAGAACTAGATAGAGAATGAACAACTCTATTACATACTCGAATCTAATACGTGTGTATTGAAGTGCTATGAACAAGCACTAATGTGCTAGTAATTGGTTTTAATCGTGCATATACTCAATGAAGTATATAAAGTATAAATAAAATATCCTGTTCCTGAGATGGGTTCCTAAAGAAATAGGGACTAGTGTAATATGAAGATAATTCATAAAATTATGATTATTACGATTTAAGTCAACGAGAATGATTCCAAAACACAATATGTGTTGGAAAATGTATTCGATTATTAACGATACATATACGCGAGATATGATTGTGACTAGGTACAATACAACCTATCCGACTACGTGCTTAGAGTCTAAGATGTTGGGCTCTACTTGGAAGTAAGGATATCGTGATAAACACATTAGTGTGTTAAAGGTTATATGAATATGTACGTGCAAATATGGCATATGACAAAGTGATATAGAATGACTTACCCTACTACTTGGTTGGGGTCTGTTATTAATAGACTCTAATTTGGCTTGATTGTGTTACGTGGACACATTATGTGCCATTGTTATACTGATTGGTATTCGCAATTATTGCGTACGTGTACTTGTATTTGGTGAGCACATAATTACATGGTTCATGAAGAGCTAGTCCACTACTTTTGGACTTAGTTCTACTCCCGTAGTTCAAGTAAATACCTACTTGTGCATTCTTGTGTGAGTCCAGCTGGTCCTTGCTTGTTCGGAGGTATATAGGTTCACGCTTATCGCGAGGCTGGTGTAAGGATCCCGCCCCCGCGTGCGGAAAACGCGACGAGTTATGGGGGGCGAAAGGCCAAACGCGGTTAACATGCCAAAAAAATAATGGAGTCGCCACTTTGTTAATTATTTAACCCAACAAAAGAAAAGGTTAGAGATTCTATTAGTTCGGAGGTCAGGTTACGCCTTGGGAAGAGTTTCACATCACCCAGGTCGCCTCGGATAGGACCGAGTCTCCCTAATGTTAGTTAACGAAAGTGCATATGTGTGTGTGTGTTTTCAAAATAGGAGAAACTGACTATTTTGACAAAACCAGTTAATTATTTAATAGGAAAGGTTTATTTTGCAAGCTTTCTGGTTAGGAAAGGAAGAAACTGGAAAATTCCCTCCCCGGCCAAAGTAGCCGTAGGGATGGGGAGGGCTCTCCAGGGCATTTTTACAGTTTATTCAGAAAACAGTCCAGTTTCAGTCAAAACAGAGTATCTTTGCTGAAACTGGACTGGAATGTTGATTTCCAGTTTATGATTAATAACAAAACTTTGAAAAGTTCATTCCTATGCACTTTGATCATCAAAGAAACCCCAAAAACAAATATTTGGGTGTGATCAAAGGCAATCATTGGAGAAATTTATGAAAAGTTGATGAACATGGCATTTAAACCAAAAATGACCATTTTGGTGGATAAAGATTGAAACTTTACCACCAAAATGGAACTATTATACAAGATCAAACCTTTAGGGACACAAATATAACATAAAGATCAAATCTTTATGTCTCATACTTGGTGATTTATGGCTAGATCATGGTTGGGGTGATAAAGATTGGAACTTTATCCCCCAATCATGACTCTTATGGCCAAATAAAACAAAATCAACATGAAAATGTAACAAACCATGATCATCTTTAGGTTTTACCCCATAATCACACACTAGGTGTGAAGAGAACCTTGAATCACCTCATGATTTGGATCATATACATATATAATCATAATATATATAGCTTGAAAGGCCAAGACTTGTATGATATATAGATATAGTGCTTGAAAATGGACAAGACTTGCAAGAAATGTAAAGTGCTTGAAATGGACAAGACTTTGTAAGAGCAAGAAGAAATAACACAAGATAAATAAGTAATATGAACAAAGATAAAAGAGTTTGAGATGAAGAAGAAGATGGGGAGAAGGAGGCTTCACCTATGATGGTTATGCCTATCTTCCTCTCTTTTCACTCAAATATGTGTATCACTCACTTTCTGCTCTCAAACTGGCAGAGTAACAGCTCTCAAAACGTTTTTCTCCCCCCCCCTGAAATGATCAGCATGGGGTTCAATTTATAGAGGCTGATGGTGCCCAACATAGCCGTACGGCTAGGGACCTCATGTGCCCAAACCATCCGTACGACTCGACTTGGCGAGCTTCTGGATTTTTCTAAGTTTAATTCCAGTTCAGTCCTAGAATATCAGGTTTATCCTAGTGAGGTCCTGGCCCATTCGTTTATCCCTAAATGGTACCAAGAATTCCTCTAAAGTAGGTCGATTTCAGATTGGGGTACTTACAGCTGGCGCTAAGTTGATAATCGGGGATCTATGTATCTGCGCTTGACCCCTTACTACTGGCCATAGTAAGGGCATAGCTTCTTTTATTAGAGCAATACGCCTGATAAAAGTGAATGCTAAACTCGTGAACACCTCGTGAATCTTGTTCTTGTTAGTGACACTGGTTACCGGATCCTCTTGTGTACTGCACATCAGCAACTTGATTGATCGTGATTTGTCAACTGCAATAAGCAAGGACAAAAATGGTTTACTTGGGAGGAATAAGGTTGGAATATCCTTTGTAACGTGTTAGTTTAGCCTTATCTGGTAGCTACTTGATGAGTTGGCTTAGCCTCTCATATACTTGTTACTTGATGACATCTTGAGCATGATTACTTGATAATCTTCTTGATTTGCATGATTACATGATAACATGCTATGTACTTGTATCTAGTAACTTACTGAGATTTATCTCACCCCATTCCTTGTTTATTTGTTCTCCCCCCCCAGGAAAGCAAGTGGTAATACGTTGTGAGGCTCGACTTAGCATGGGCCTTGTTTGGTGATTGTTATCCTTTCCAGTTTTGGTGAGGACAATCTTGTATCAGTTGTTTAGACTCAGCATATTGGGTAGACTTGTATAGTTCTTGTAATGCCAGCTTATGTGCTAGGCATGTTTTCCGCTGTGTATAACCACATTTGGTTTAAATTTCTTGGTATAGAACTCGTTTTGAGCTATCTTAGCTCGTTCCTCTTGAGTATATATATGATGTCAGTTTGATATAAGCAGATGTCATTCAGTTTCTCGTTTCTTGTTAGTTACGCGCACCAGGTTCGAGGTTCTATTAGGGAATCCCGGGACTTGGGGGCGTGTCAAAGTGCTACTTATTATTCAAGTCATATTATTGCAAGCCAAAGGGATCGTCCATGCTGCTGCATTACATTCACTTATCCCTTCCTGCTTCCACTCCATTCATGACATGCATTTCAATATATCATCCGCCCAAATGAAAATAAAAATCCCACACTATGTACTTTAATCTTAATCAATTTATAATCTTGTATAAAAACTCCATAACCACTTTTAATCAAATTATTGCATATTTATTTACATACAGCTAACATTTCCATCAACGGCTGATTTCAAGCCTCAAAATCGGCTGCCATATTCAAGTATTGATGTCCTAATTTCCATTGATCAAGTTTTTCCTTGCCTATGTATATATATGCACCCCTATAATTTGTTAATTAGGATCACCAACACCAACACCAACACCAACACCAACATATATTTAGAGGAGTACATTAATTCAGTAATACATCCCCCATTGATTTCATACATGAAATACATACTACTCGGACACCTAGAAACAACAATATAAAGATATAAGTGCATATATTTCACATATGTCTAAAACGGCATTGAGCTCATTGAATCACGACCACATGGACAATCTTAGGAAAATCACTCATTAAATTATGACCCAAATCCAGAGTTCTTCAACTAAGCAATCGCATTGCTAGTATTTTGGATAATGGCTATGTGTCTGCTATCTAGTTAATTTATCCCTAACATATCATATTTAGTCACCCAAAGAGACCTTAGTTGACTCACTTCTTTATACTTAGGATGCAATACCCAAAGAAAATTCCCAAACAATTTTTTTCAGCCATCAAAACACAAACTGAATTTATTACAAAGATGAAAGAACAATACTCCTATTAGGCAATTTTGAAAAAGTCAAAAACAAAAGCACAGATTATGTTAAGGCAAAAAAGATGAAGAGATTTCCAAAGCAATCAACAGAAAAATGGAGCTTGAAGAACAGAAGCAAAACAAATTAAACAAAGAAACTCAATGACAATTGAACCATATCCAATTTTAAAAATATATCAAAATTTCATCCCAAAGTTTACATTTACACATATGAAAGAAAATGGGTAAGCATGTGTAGCTTTTCCCCTTTTCTATTTTAGACTGTGATTATTTTACTCTGGTTTGTGGATGTGGGGTGGGGTTACCTTGTAAGAGCCATCGTCGTCTTCTTCTTCTATATGTCGCCGGGAGAAGCCACCTTCCTGAATTCTATCAGGATCAAACCATAACAAAATCAATAAGCATCACAAAACGAAAGAAGCTAAAACCCAAAGACCGTAAATAGATAGAAATATTTCATATCATAATATTTACCACTTTTGTAACGGTGCCACAAAGAATCTCTACCTAGGTTTTTACTTTCATAGAACTATTCAACCTTGTTCATCAATTTAATAACTGAAATTACATAATACAACCTCATTTGCAAGTGTGTTAATCAGTAAATAATAAGAAGATTTTAATCGCAACCACTCTTTCTCAATGTCGAGAAGAGTCAAGATTCAAGAATAAAAACACTCTCCCTATGAAGTAGCCTAGATCCCATGCGCAACAGTAACAGCAAAAATATACTCTGTAATAGTTTATACACACTCAAAATTCATAGAGAACTTCAGCAAGGATATGAACATGAACCTGTTTTTTCAATTTTCAATTGCAAGTAGAATAGTCAGCTAAACTAAGATGCCTCTGGAGTGGATCAATAAAGCCTAAACCGATAACTACCTTTAGGCACTACATTCATGGAAAAGGAGTGATTGAAAGGCAGCGAGTTGCACATAATAGGGTTTGGGAATAGTCATCACTGTTATCGGAAAGGATTTGACGCCGAAGGAGTGGCTAGTAGAGCGTAGCGCACATAATAGGGTCATCGCCTTTGGCTTCATTGTCATCGGAGAGGATTTGAACGCGCTTGAGCGGAGGCAGGTGATTCCATCGTTGAAACTTGTAAGAGCGTGAAACAAAAAAGGGAAGGAGGAAAACGGAAACCGCCAATTCTCAGCCGTTTGATTAGAGCAATCAACAAAAGATCTAAGGACTGAAATTAAAGTGGGAAAAAAATCTTTTAATAACAACCGTAGGATGGAGGCTGTTGCAAAACAATCTAAGCCCTTCTTTGTCTCAAGTCAATTGGAAGCTATACATTAGTTGCCATCGCCATCGCCATCGCCATCGCCATCGCTGCCAGTCGTCATCATCGTCGCCGTTCGTTGTCATCCTTCGTCACCACCGTCCGTCCTTGTCGCCGTCGTCGTACTTCCCGTCATCTTCTTCCTTGCCGTCGTCGTCTTCCACCAGACAACCATTGACTGGATTTCAATTTCGATTTGAGTTTGATTTAATATTTGTTTTTTTTTATATTCGATTTCCCTCTTTTGATTTTCGATTTGGGTTTTGAAGATGGGTTTCAATTTAGATTTTTCGATTTTTCCGATCCGCATGCCTCATTATTCGCTATAGACATCTGGTTTTGGTTTGGTTTAATATTTTGATTTGATTTGTTTTCTTATGTGGATAGTGGTGTTATTAGAGGATAGTGTTGGTGCTGGTGCTGGTGCAGCGGCGGTGGTGGCGTAGGTGGTAGCAGCCAAGTCAATTTACACAAGGGAAGAAGCCTCTTCTTTCTTTTGGTGTTGTATCAGACATACAATATGCTGACAATCCTCATGGCCGATCATTCAAGGGTGTCCCCAGATATTACCGACATAGCATTCTTGTACTGCAAAGGGCAGTCCAGTCCGGAACTGGAACAAACATCAGAAACTCAAATTTGTGCTCAATTTTGGAGACATTGTTGACGGGTTTTGCCCCAAAGACCAATCTCTGAATGTTAAGAAAGTTGTGAACGAGTTTGAGATCTTTGATGGCCCTACTTATCATATGATTGGCAATCATTGTCTCTACAATCTCCCCGCAAGAAATTGCTCCCATTACTCAAAATGCGTAGTGCAGATGAGCGTGCTCACCATGATTTTTCTCCGATTCCGGAGTACAGATTCGTTGTCCTTGATGGTTATGATATCAGTGCTTTTGGTTGGCCTAAGGATCATCTACACACAAAATAGATATGTCACAATATAGTTTTATTTTTTTTAATAAAATCATATTTTTAACAAACAAAAATACTGAAATGTACGTCGCTTGAAATGTATCACTTATTATGAAAAGAATAATACTAGGGGCACAAAAAAGTCACAAAATATTGCTCACAAAATCCTAGGTGTAATGATTTTATTGGTGTTTTTAATTAGAGTGTGGCGGGTCCATTATCGATGCAACCAATAAAATATCGCCACCTCATGTTGTGTGCAAGATTTTGTGACCTTATTTTGTGCCCCTAGCATTGCTCTTATGAAAAATTTAACAATGTTATTTTGAAAAAGTATCAGTTTATTGTAAAATGTAACGGTGGTTTTGCAAAGAAATTTAAATAGTTTGATAGTTTTTTTTATTTAGAGAAAGTAATAATTGAAATGTAGCAGACTATATATATGATTATAATTATACGGATGAATATTGTAACATTTTTTGTAGAGTAAATGTTACTCCCTCTGTCCCTGTTAAAGTTCTTAGATTGACTTTACACGCTTCAAAGCAAACTTGAGTCAAGAAGAATAGTAGTGGGCGGAGGATATAATTGTCCATTCATATAACAAGTGGGTAAAACGTAGATAGGTAAGTGGTGAGTTTTTTGTAATATATGAACTTCATGAGCAGAAGATTGTGCAAAACACTATTCATCATTTGTCATTTAAGGAATCGAGCAACTAAGAACCTTAAACTGGGACATACCAAAAACGGAAAGTAAGAACCTTAAATTGGGACGGAGGGAGACTGTTTTCTTTAAAATAAAAAAAATAAGAATTCATGTACATAATCGGTTGCATTGTTTGTTACTTTTCTTAAAAAAAAAAAATCAAATTATTTCATTTTTTTGTTTGTTTGCAAAACTGCTGTGTTACATTACAAAATTCCAGTTGCTACATTCAACCTTTGTAATTGATAAATGAGTTTATTGCCAATTTGACCTGCATACTATCAAAATCTTGACGATTTGCCCTCGTACTAAAGAAACTCACACTATGACCTGCGTACTATGGTTTTAATAAAAAAAATTGCCCAAGGATAACGATGACCCGTTAGAAATCTAACGGTCTGTCAATATATGTTAAAAAATTAACAGACTTATAATAAGAAAATATCAAATGTGGCCCTGATAATTATATTAATGTCGTAAAGGTCCAAAAATATTTATATTCATATTTCTTTTTCTTTTTCTTTTTTTTTATTTGAATTTGGGTGTAATTTGATGCATTTGGAGTTTAAATATAACAATAATTATGTAATTAGATTTGTTAATTAGATTTAACCATCACTATTATACAACCACCAATATTGTCAGTTACCACCGCCCACCACGAGTCGCCACTGCCGACCACCACGAGTCACCACCACCACCACCGTCAAATCTTGATTTGGAGCACACACATAAACACACACACACACCGAGATATGGATTTGAGAACTTAGACACGCACTTAGATAGATCTAGATTTGAAAACATAAAAACACACATATGCACACACTGAAAAGAGAGGGAAGTGAGAGAGATGGGAAAGAGTGAGGGGATAGAGAGAGAGAGAGAGAGAGACGATTCGTATGGGCAGAGATGGAGAATTCCCCAAATTGGCCAAAAATTCCATCTGAAACCGTTTACCACTGAGATCAATTCAGGCGACGACATTGAGCGAGTGTTGGAGACGGCGGAGGTGCAGAAAACGCAAACGCAGCCATAGGAGCAGACATTGGGGCCGGTCCAGTTGGGGGTGAAGTTGAATGGATCGGAGAATATGGCAGACAGAAAAGGGGATCGGTTAGGGATGAAGAAGATTATGAAAGCTTGCCGGAATCGAAAGAAGAAGAAGACCGGAATTTCGGCGTACTGGCCGGCAATCGCACAATTTTGAGTGAGTGGCGGATTATAGAGAGTTCGGAGAAAGAGGGGGGATGTCGGGGTTGAAATGGCCGGGTTCTGGGTTGTGGTGGAAAGCAGTGAAAAGGAGCCGGTGGTGAATATGGCGTGGCTGGGAATTTGAGGGAGACGATGAGAGTAGAAAGGCCGGCCGGATTACAGAGAGGGTGAGAGAGTTGGTGTTGTCGAGATTGAGAGAGAGAAACGGGGAAGGGGGTTTTGCGGCGCAGAGGAGGGTAATTGGAGTAGGGATTCATCTGGTGTAATTTGGGATAAAGCTTTGATTTGGGATTTTCTTTTTGATTTGGGATTTTCTTATTAATATAAAAAAATTCAAAATAAAAAAATATATAAATATAAATAAATTTTGGACCATTACAACATTAATATCATTATTAGGGTCAAATTTGATTTTTTTTTTATTGCAAATCTGTTAAATTCTTAACATATACTGACAGCCCGTTAGATTTCTAACGGGTCATCGTTATCCTTGGACACTTTTTTATTAAAACCATAGTACGCAGGTCATAGTGTGAGTTTCTTTAGTACGAGGGCAAATCGTCAAGATTTTGATAGTACGCAGGTCAAATTGGCAATAAACTCATTGATAAATTATTTTGTGTTTTACCAATAAATTTTTTCCACAAATGAATGTAACAATTTTTATAATAAAATGTAACATTAGTTTTTGCAGTAAATCTATATTATCCTCATTCCCATTTGTGCAAACCTATGGTTACATTTTTAGAATAAAAATTATTATATTTCAAAAAGAAATATTACATTTCAGAATAGAAACTGTTACAATTGAGAAAAAATATTACATCACTTATTATAAAATGTAACATTAGTTTTGCAGACAATCTTACATTATCCTTAATCCATTTTCTACAAAATTATAATTACATCTATGAATAAAACCTGCTACATTTCAGAATAAAAGGTGTTACATTTTTATTAAAAGTGGTACATTTGTTGACAAGGAAAAAAGGCGGGGAAGATAACTTGGAGCGCAAAAAAAAAAAATGTTTTTTGTTTGTCGGCGTGCGGCCCGGCCCATGGGGGTCTGTCTCACAATAGATTAACCCTTTTTCCTTAATGATCGAAGCGTGTGTCTAAATACTGCGAACCATGCATCTTGAAACATGTTTTCTTCAAGCGTGAAACACATGATCCATACTATATTAAAAACAAATGAGTCATTTTCCCTTCAAAAAATGTCACTATCAAGGGCAAAAGTGTAATCTCCACTAAACAAGGACAAATATGTCATTATCTTTAATTTGGTACAAGCATTAAACTTTGCATGTAAATTTATTTTTATATGATACTTTTAAATCTTTTATTTAGTAAAAATATTTAATTTTGATCAATATATAGAGTGAAAATTACTAATTGATGCGGACATTAAGCCGTTGAAGTTTTTGGACTCATTTGCGCGCGTGCGCGGAAACCGTCGGAACTTTTGACTCCGGATGAACTACAGAACGCACCGCATATCAAATCGAATGTCGTAGCGAAACTAACAAAAGTCGTTATCTCTAATTTTATTTGGTATAAGTAGTCAACTTTTCATGTATATTTATTTTTATATGATAATTTATATTTTCTTGAATTAATGAAAAAAATTGATTTAATCAACATCTATACTATATTAAAAACAAGTGAGTCATTTTTCCTCCCAAAAATGTCACTATCAAGGGCAAAAGTGTAATCTCCATTAAACAAGGACAAATATGTCATTATCTTTAATTTGGTACAAGCATTAAACTTTGCATGTAAATTTATTTTTATATGATACTTTTAAATATTTTATTTAGTAAAAATATTTAATTTTGATCAATATATAGTGAAAAATTACTAATTGATGCGGACATTAAGCCGTTGAAGTTTTTGTACTCATTTGCGCGCGTGCGCGGAAACCGTCGTAATTTTTGACTCCGGATGAACCACGGAAGGCACCGCATATCTAATCGAACGTCGTAGCGAGACTAATAAAAATCATAGGGCAAAGCTCCTTGATGTTGTGTTCAAAATTCAAAATTCAAAAAAAAAAAACGTAATTTATGGCCTCAAACGGGCTTCTAAAGTTTTTTAAATGTTTTGTACATATTCGTATTTTTTCCTTTGTACTTAGTAAAAGTTTACTTCATTGTGTTAATTTAAAATATTTTTTTTATGAAAAATATTTTATATTTATGGAAATATTTTTAGCATTTGATATATAATATTTTGTTATTTTAGAACCGTCATGCAAGTAATTTTCCTCAAAAAATACATGTAAATAAATAGGTAGTAAACGATTGCTTTAGTTGTTTTGTGAAAAAATATTAAGCATTCATTTTGTAAGATAATTATTATTTTTTCAATAATGTATAAAAGATTTTCGTTTTCTCGATAAATTTATTTTAATTTCAATCTTTTAAATTCATAGTATACCCCGTGCATCGCACGGGTGTAACACTAGTTTATTATAAAGTCTTGTAAAATAAATATTGTACTTTCAAATAAGAAATAATTTTGATATAATTTTTAATGCTTTGATATACAACTAAATAGAGTAAGCTTTTAAAAAAAGCTTTGACAAATCAATGATTTTTGTTTTTTTAAAGTAAACACATTTACATTAATGAAAATTAAGAAAATGGTGTTCCACTATAAATGGAGACTTATCCCAAATACTAAGATAATACTGTAAACTTCGTTGCAGAATTCACGGAACGTTAAACAAGCATTAAAAATAACAGAGTTACGAAGCAAAAAGTGATTTGCATGTATCTATAAAACTTCTAAATTCATTCAGATAAAATAAGACCAAATTTCTGCTAATGATATCTCTAAACTAAATCGCCATCAAACACCGCCCAAATTGTTTTCAAGTATAATTTGCATATTGCTCAAATCTGGCATCCAAAAAATCTTTATAGACAAAAATAATTTGACTTCAAAGGTATGAAAAATTAAAGCATTTGAGTCGACAATAAATGTCCAACCAAGCATCCCAAGATTTGTAACAAAAATACAAACTGATCGAGCCAAAAATGCGAACAACGTGCCGGATCCAAGGTTGGATATCTGGAACGTCTTGCTTAGCCTGGAAAAGAAGAACAAACGTGAACTGAGTCGGGGCTTCACCGGCGAAGGCCCTCCGGCGTGAGAATAAATCAGTCTGTTTGGAGAGAAGAATAATTGTAGAAAAAAGAGAGCTGGAAGAGAGATTAACCTTTTCCAATGAGGTTGAGGTCCCTTTTTATACCACAGAATAGTTGCCTTGTCACCTAGATTTCCTTCCTCGAATCTAGGGATTTGGATTATTTATATGAGTGAGTCATCATGTCCGTACTAGGGCAACAGTTCTAGAAGACGTTGGTGGGCCTTTATGACGGATTGGGCCAGGCCTCTAATGCCCATACTCGTGGCGGGTATTTTCCCAAGTCCCAGCTCGTTAAACCGAGTAGGCGTAGGCCAAGGTCCGACCTGCGAGTTCAGGTGTGCTCGTGAGGATTGGCGAAGAGGCCTTTAGTGTGATCGTGGTTTCTAACAGTTCAGCTCGGTAGGACGAGCTGAGCTCGTTCGAAGGGGAGAGCGCGACAATAATTGGGATACGACTGTCTTTGCTCGGTTCCCAAGAGCCGTTCCCAACTCAGTCGTTGGGTGACACCGAACTGAGCGTGGGGTATGATGGACCGGCCCAGCTCGGTTGGGCCTTGTTGGATCGGGCTGTGAGCCCGGGCGTTTCAAGTCGGGTTATTTCTTTCAGTGGCCCCCATGATCCCGTGTTGAGAGTGTTGGGTTTCCTCATAACATTCGCAGCGGAATAAAGCATTTAAATTTTCATGAAACCCAAAGCCCATAGATCCATTCATATGATTAAGTCAAATACATGCATAATGAATACTAGAATACTAACCCTTGATGCCTTTGATTAACAACCTTGAATCTTGGTGGAAACTTGAAACTTGATCACGAACAATAGCATGAATACGAACTATGGAGGCGATAAGTTTCACCCTCTATTGGTATCCACACCTTCGAACGAATATCAAGAACACTTGATCTTGGTTGCAAGACCAAATTATGAAACACGCTTTCACAATTATTAGAACTATATGGAATTATGAATTCTTAATCTTGGATTCTAAATCTTTGATCAAGAATATTGTTTTTCAAAAATGGCTGGTGAAAAAGATGTTTATATAGGTCCTAGTCCTTAACCCTTAAGGATCTAGGAAACCTAATCCCGTCACCCAACGAATGCTGCAAACTTTCTGTCCAAGCAGCTCTGGCACGGTCGTGCCAATTGGTGCGCGCCTGCCATCCCGGCTGTTGATTAATGGCACGGTCGTGCTTTATATCCGGCACGCCCGTGCCGAATGGCACGGTCGTGCTTTATATCTGGCACGGTCGTGCCAGACCAGAAAAATTCCATTTTCTCATAGTTCCAATCCAGTCCTTTAAAATTCGTTTTATTTGTGTGTGACCCTATATGATTACACTAAGTTGGCAATGGTCTTAAACATAAACCCATAAGATATGATTAGGTTCTAGTAAACCGTCATACCTTCCCAAATAGTGTAACTATATACAAGTTCGTACTCCTTCATAGAACATGTCACAATCCCTTTGTCCACGATGTCATTGAACACAAGTCATGGTCAACAAGTAAACTTGTATTTGTTAAATACTTTCTCAATCCCAAATATGTTGATAATCTAAATGACAATGATCCAATCAATCCATTTGAGTTTGGCCAAACATTTCATCTGTTGGGTTTCCTCATAACATGGGCAACGGAATAAAGCATTAAAATTTTCATGAAACCCAAAGCACATAGATCCATTCATATGATTAAGTCAAATACATGCATAATGAATACTACAATACTAACCCTTGATGCCTTTGGTTAACAACTTCTTCTTTGGTGGAGACTTAAAACTTTAATCACGAACAGAGCAAGAACACGGACCTTGAAGATGATAAGTTTCACCCTCTATTGGTATCCATACCTTCGAACAAATATCAAGAACACTTGATCTTGGTTGCTAGACCGAATTGTGAAACACGATTTCACAATTATAAGAACTATAAGGAATTATGAATTCTTAATCCTGGATTCTAAATCTTTGATCAAGAATATTGTTTCTCAAAACCAATAGGTTTCATATGCTTAATGGCTGGTGAAAAGATGTTTATATAGGTCCTAGTCCTTAACCCTTAAGGACCTAGGAAACCTAAATCCCGTCACCCAATTAATGCTGTACAATTTCTGTCCAAGTAGTTCTGGCACGGTCGTGCCCTATAATTGCCACGGTCGTGCAAATTGGTGCGCCTGCCATCCCGGCTCTTGATTAATGGCACGGTCGTGCTTAATATTCGGCACGGCCGTGCCGAATGGCACGGTCGTGCCAGATCAGAAAAATGCCTTTTTTCCATAATTCCAATTCAGTCCTTTAGGATCCGTTCTATTTGTGTGTGGCCTTATAGGATTACACTAAGTTGGCAATGGGCTTAAACATAAACCCATAAGATATGATTAGGTTCTAGCAAACCATCATACCTACCCAAATAGTGTAACTATATACAAGTTCGTATTCCTCATAGAACATGTCACAATCCCTTTGTCCACAATGTCATTGAACACAAGTCCTGGTCAACAAGTCAACTTGTATTGTTCAATACTTTCTCGATCCCGAATATGTTGATAATCCAAATAACATTGATCCAATCAATTCACTTGAGTTCGGCTGAACATTTCATCAACATCATTCTACGAGGGGCCCAAGCTTGACATCTCTCCGAAGAGGGACAAATCCAACTTAACTTATTATTCTTCCCTACGTGAATCCGATTATGCCAATCATACCCTTTATAACTTCCTGGTTAAATGTAGCGTTTGAATATGTCAAACATAATGTTTATCAAGTGGAAGACTATAATAACTTCATGTCTAAGGATTCAAATGACATAACTAATATGAGATCTATATATGACATTGACTATGACATAAATCTCATACAGCGGGTCATGTCCAGTACCTTGTTCCAAACAAGTACCCATAAATCTAACATGATCATCCCATGATCATTTAGCCTTTATGCTAGTGCTTCACAAGTACTAGGGACGGAGATTATTGTAAGTAAACATGAACAACAATAATAATCAAAACATCTCTTTATTAATATAAATAAAATGATAACATACACATCGTTTAACAAACGTGCCTAGGGCACCAACACTAACATCATCAACATCATTCTACGAGGGGCCCAAGCTTAACATCTCTCTGAAGAGGGACAAATCCATTTAGCTTATTATTCTTCCCTACGTGAATCCAATTATGCCAATCATACCCTTTATAACTACCTGGTTAAAGGTAGCGTTTGAATATGTCAAACATAATGTTCATCAAGTGGAAGACTATAATAACTTCATGTCTAAGGATTCAAATGACATAACTAATATGAGATCTATATATGACATTTACCATGACCAAGGTTCTAAAAAACGCTAGGTGGTCGATATGCGCCGCCGGGGCGCCTAGAGCCTAGGCGGGATCTAGGCAGGGCCGAGAATTTAGAAATAACTATAATATTCTAGACGGGACCTAGGCGTTTCATGAACACCTAGAGCCTAGGCGGGGCTTAGGTGGCCTAGACGGTGGTCTTTTAGAACACTGACCATGACATAAATCTTATAGAGCAGGTCATGTCCAGTACCTTGTTCCAAACAAGTACCCATAAATCTAACATGATAATTCCATGATCATTTAGACTTTATACTAGTGCTTCATAAGCTCTAGTGACGGAGATTATTATAAGCAAATATGAACAACAATAATAATCAAAACATCTCTTTATTGATATGAATAAATGATAACATATACAACGTTTAACAAACGTGCCTAGGGCACCAACACTAACAATCTCCCACTTGCCCTAGGCCCAATCTCCCATGTATCTATACCCCTGGACCTAACATGACCATCATGTTTATCTTGTGGAAGTCCCTTTGTTAGCGGGTCCGCAACGTTATCATCAGTTGGTACTCTGCATATATTAACGTCTCCCCTATCCATGATTTCTCAAATGATATGGAGACGCCTAAGTATGTGTTTGGATTTATGATGTGCCCTTGGTTCCTTTTCTTGAGCAATAGCACCATTATTATCACAATAAAGGTCTATTGGATTAGCAATACTAGGAACCACTTCAAGTTCACCAATGAACTTCTTAATCTAAACAACTTCCTTTGCAGCATCCGATGCAGCAATATACTCAGCTTCTATTGTAGAATCAGCGACTGTACTCTGCTTGGAACTCTTCCAGCTTACAGCTCTACCATTTAACATAAACACAAAACCCGATTGCGATCTACTATCATCTTTGTCGGTTTGGAAGCTTGCATCCATGTAACCATTTACAACGAGATCATCTTCCATACCTCCATAGATCGAAAAATAATCTTTAGTCCTTCTCAAGTACTTAAAAATCGCTTTTACAGCCATCCAGTGATTCTCACCGGGGTCAGATTGATATCTACTCGTCATACTCAAAGCACAAGATACATCCGGCCTAGTACATATCATGGCATACATGATGGATCCAATTGCCGAAGCATATGGAATCTCACTCATTTTCTCACACTCATCATTTATCTTAGGACATTGAGTCTTGCTTAGAAAAACTCCATATAACACTGGAAACTGCCCTCTCTTAGAGTTTTCCATACGGAATCTTCTAAGGACCTTGTCAATGTAAGTACTTTGGCTTAAACCGATTAGCTTCTTTGATCTATCTCTATAGATCTTAATGTAACGCCCATCCTTAATCTCGTTAAATATTTGACTTACTTGTTAAAATACTTGAACTTGCATATTACTCCCTCCGTCCCAGCTCACTTGAGACTTTTTGACCAAAACTGGTCAACTTAAGGTCGGTTTGACCAACACTTTATAGAAATATTTATATTCCAAAAAACTTTTTAAAAATTGTTTTTGAGAGGATTTTTAATGGTGGTCATTTTACATTTTTTAGTTTTTATTCGGATCATAAATATTTTTATAAAGTGTTGGTCAAACCGACCTTAAGTTGACCAGTTTTGGTCAAAAAGTCTCAAGTGAGCTGGGACGGAGGGAGTATGTGTTAGTTTTACTTGGGTTAATTTCTTAACTACTTTAGAATATTAAGGTGGTTAAATGTTTAGTTTTGACTTTTGGGTCATTTATGAAAATATGACTTTAGGGGCCTTTTTGTTAAAAGTGAAACTTGAGGGGCTTAAGTGTCATTCTTGGAAAGTTGTAAAGATAAACTTGTTTGGGTTACCTTTTCTGAGCATTTCTTCCCCAAATTTTCTTTACGTTCTCTCTGAAGCAAAAGCTAGGGTTAAGCTTTTACCCTATTCTCGACTCCTCGGGTTTAATTATCCCTCTGTTCTTGATTCTGATCCCTGATAAATATTCGTGGCGTTGAATAGAGCGTTTCAGGCCGAGCAGAAATTTATTTGGGTAATTTTGATTTCAGACTAGGTAAGTTATTAGCCCCCCCTTGCTTGTAATAACATGCATATATGTTATTCCTGATACTTTTGTTTGTCAACTTCGTGTTTGGGGCAATTTATGTGATACTTGTAATTTTGGGACAAAGGGAGTATATCCTACTGGGTAAAAGTAATGAAAGAAACTTGAAATAAGTTGTTGAGCTTGATATGCCTTCCTAGGAATTGTTAATATGTTAGTAAAAAGTTACTCCTACGCTTGGGACGGAGAATTCTTAAGCCTGGAAAGAAATTGAGTGTTGCTGAAAATTGCACCAGGCGCCCGCCTGGTTATCCTTCGAGCGCCCGCCCATTTCATCAGAAGTTTTGGTTTCAAAAGTGCTATAATGAGCGGCCGCCCGGTCCATTGTAGGCGCCCGCCCGGTCCCCTGTTTCAACAAAAGTGTGTTAAATCTAAATTGAAATAAAAGCTTACCCCTCCTAAGGCATATAGTCTTAGTATAAGATGTCCTAGCAAGTGTTGTGATACCTTAGGGGCATCAGAAGTGAGTCTTTAACATGAATACTCATTGAATTAGAATGAGAACTTAACTATAAAAGTAATAACTCTTTTATATGTCTTGAAAGTGCTATGAACAAGCACTAATGTGTTATACTTGTCTTGAAACCAATGTTTGTGCACCTTAGGGGCATTAGAACAAAGTTTTAGACTTGAACATCCTAATAATAGGATTAGGATTTTGTAAGAGTAAATGTATAACTCTTATACATGCTTGAATGTCCAAAGATTGGAATTATAACTTGAAGTATAAGACAATAAAATCTTGTACATGACTTGATGCCAATACATATGTATGGTAATGAACTAGGAAGTGCTATGAACAAGCACTAACTTGTATGAGACATGTTCTTGTTGTGCGTGTGCAAACATTGCATATAGTTGCTTGATAACAAGGTGACTTCTTGATTACTTGAAGCATGTTCCTTGTTGAGCTAGTCCACTACTTTTGGATTAGTTCTTCTCCCGTATTTCAAGTAAATACCTACTTGTACATTCTTGTGTGAGTCCAGCTGGTTCTCCTTGCTTGTTCGGAAATATATAGGTTCACGCTTATCGCGAGAGCTGGGGCTTAAGTGATAATCGGGTCCCTATGTATTTGCGCTTGACCCCTTACTACCGGCCATAGTAAGGGCATAGCTTCCTTGGTTGGAGCAATACGCCTGACTTAAGTGAATGCTAAACTCTTGAACACCTCGTGAGTCTTGATCTTGGGAATGACACTGGTTACCGGGTCTTCTTATAAGAACTGCTTATTCAGTTTCTCGCCAGTTTCTTGATATTGATCGTGATTTGTCAAAGTAATAAAAGCTACGACAACAATGGTATTCTTGGGAGGAATAAGGAAGGAAGCAATATCCTTTATAACTTGCTTGTTTAGCCTTATGTGCTACTTGATGAGTGGCTTAGCCTCTCATATACTTGTTACTTGATGATACTTGATATATGATTACTTGAGTATCTACTTGAATTGCATGATAACATGTCATGTAGTTGCATCTAATAGCTTACTGAGATTTATCTCACCCCGTTCCTTATTTATTTGTTTTCCTTAGATCAAAGGAAGGCTAGTGATAGTGTGCAGTGAGGCTCGACATAGCAGGGAGCTTACTACGCAGGTGGTTATTCTTTTGGGAATTGTGGTCCTTTTACACTTTGGTGAGGACGATGTATTATGGGTTTTGTAACTTAGTATTTTTGGGTAGACTTGTTGTCTCTTGTTTTCTTTAGACATCTTGTAATGCCAGAAAATGTGCTAGGCATGTTTCTGCTGTGTATAATCATGTTTGGTTTAAATTTTCTTGTCTAGAACTCGTGATGTGAGATATCTTAGCTCCTTACTCTAGAGTATATATATCATGTCAGTTTGTTAAACAGATGTCATCTAGTTTCTTATTAGATTCTTGATTCTTGTTAGTCACGCGCATCCAGGTTTGAGGTTCTATTAGGGGATCCCTGGACCTGGGGGCGTGTCACTTAATGCCAAGGATATATGCGGCTTCACCCATATCTTTCATTGCGAAACACTTACCCAACCAAGTCTTTATAGACTAAAGTGTAGGAATGTCATTTCCAATGAGCAATATGTCATCCACATATAAAATAAGGAATAGCACTATGCTCCCACTAATCTTCTTGTATACACAAGGTTCATCTTCGTTCTTGATGAAGCCAAACTCTTTGACTGATTCATCAAAACGGAGATTCCAACTCCTAGAAGCTTGCTTCAATCCATTGATGGATTTCTGCAATTTGCATACTTTAGAATTTTGTTCAAAACCTCGGGTTGTGTCATATACACATCCTCTTGTAAGTTTCCATTAAGGAAAGTGGTTTTGACATCCATCTATCATATTTCATAATCATGATACTCGGCAATGGCAAGCAAAATTCTTATAGACTTGATCATTGCTACGGGCG
Source organism: Campanula takesimana (assembly GCA_026119855.1). Taxonomy (NCBI): domain Eukaryota; kingdom Viridiplantae; phylum Streptophyta; class Magnoliopsida; order Asterales; family Campanulaceae; genus Campanula; species Campanula takesimana. Next base: position 781,334 of record JAOWBW010000367.1, read on the forward strand.
AAAAAGTTTCATCATAGTCAATACCATGAATCTTCATGTAACCTTTTGCTACAATCCTAGCTTTGTAAGTATGCACCTTCCCATCCATGTCAGTCTTCTTTTTGAAGACCCATTTGCATCCTATGCTTTTTACACCTTCGGGTGCATCAATCAAGTTCCAAACTTGATTATCATGCATGGATTGTAATTCAGTTGCATGGCTCCAAGCCACTTATCCAAATCAGGAGATGACATCGCCTCTTGGTAGGTGGTCGGTTCATCATTCTCAATGATCTCAACCTTATTACTATCCGTTACGAGAAAACCGTATCTCTCGGGCTCGGATCGTATCCTACCAGATCTGTGAGTTACTTGTGTATCTTGAACAGGTTCCACAACTCCTTGTGAGACTTGTTCTTGTTCCACTATCGGTTCAATGTCATTTTTTGGGACTCGAACCTCTTTGAGATTTACTTTACTCCCACCGATTTCTTTGGAGAGAAACTCTTTCTCTAGAAAGACACCAGTTCGGGCAACAAACACCTTGTTGTCCTTACGGTTGTAAAAGTAATATCTTTTAGTTTTCTTAGGATATCCCACGAAAATACATTTATCAGATTTGTGTGCAAGTTTGTCGGAGACAAGTCTTTTGACAAAAACTTCACAACCCCAAATCTTCATGAAAGACAAACTAGGTTTCTTTCGGCTCCATATCTCATATGGAGTCTTTTGAACCGATTTACTTGGAACACGATTTAGCTTGAAAGCGGCGGTTACTAGTACATAACCCCAAAAGGATATCAGAAGATCAACTTGACTCATTATTGAACCATGTCCAACAAATTCCGATTCCTCCTCTCGGACACACCATTCCATTGTGGTGTTCCGGGTGGAGTCAATTGTGAAACTATTCCACAATTCTTTAGATGATCATCAAATTCTTGACTCAAGTATTCCCCGCCTCGATCCGATCGAAGTTCCTTACTTTTGTCAAGTTGTTTTTCTACTTCATTCTGAAATATTCTAAATATCTCAAACGCTTCACTTTTATGTTTCATTAGGTAAACATACCCAAATCTACTATAATCATCGGTAAAGGTTATGAAGTATTGAAATCCTCCCCTAGCATTGCTACTTAGTGGTCCGCATACATCGGAATGTATCAACCCCAATAAGTTGCTTGCCCTTTCACCCAACTTGGTAAAAGGTGTCTTAGTCATTTTTCCAAGAAGACACGACTCGCAAGTATCATATGACTCAAGGTCACATGAACCCAAAAGTCCGTCCCCATGGAGTTTTGAGATACGCTTCTCATTAATATGACCAAGACGGCAATGCCACAAATAAGTATGATTTACATCATTATGTTTAGATTTCTTATTTATATGATAGACGTTTTCATTATTTTCATTCTTGATATCAAAGACATAAAGGCCATTAAATGAATTTGCAATACCATAAAGCACATCATTTAAATAAATAAAAAATCTCTTATTCTCAATAAGAAATTTAAAACCTTCATTATCCAAACAAGAAATTGAAATAATATTTCTACTTAAATCCGGTACATAATAACAATTGTTCAAAACAAGAATTAAACCGGAAGGTAAAGTGACTTCGTAAGTCCCTACAGCTAATGCAGCAGCTCTTGCTCCATTCCTCACACGTAGGTCTACTTCACCATCTTTAAGTAGTCTCATATTCTTTAGCCCCAGCACATTTAAACAAATGTGAGAACCACATCCGGTATCCAATACCCAGGAACTAGTGGTAGAAAGGAGAATATCTATTATATAGATACCTGAAGTCGACGCAGTCCCACTGCTCTTCTTCTTCTTTTGATCTTCCTTAAAAGCCTTGCAATTGCGTTTCCAATGACCAATTTCTTGACAATAGAAACAAATTGCATCCTTTTATGCATCGGATTTTGTATCTATAGCCTTGGCAACCTTTGCCTTGCTAATCTTGGGTTTGGCAACCTTTGCGTTACCCTTCCCTTTGGCACTTGGCCCCTTCCCATCATGAACCATGAGCACTGGAAAACCTTTCTCCATTATCTTCATCTCCACAGTTTTCAGCATATTATGCAACTCGGAGAGATTCTTATCCATTCCATGCATGTTATAGTTCATCACAAAGTGATTATAACTCTTAGGCTATGAATTAAGAATGAGATCCGTGGCTAGCTCCAATGAAATCGGATAGCCAAGTTTCTCAAGATGCTCCACGTAGCCTTTCATCTTAAGCATGTGAGGTCCCACTTGTTGCCCTTCACTCATTTTGCAAGAAGTGAGTGCAACAATGGTTTTATACCTCTCTTGCTCTTGAAACATGTCTCTCAACTCCACGCCTATCTCATAGGCTTCCAAATGTTTCAAACTTTGTTGGAGTTTTGAGCACATAGTCGCGAGCATGAGACAACTCACATCTCTAGAATCATTACGATGTTTCTTATGATTGTCTCTTTCTGCTTTAGGGGCATTGGCCTCGGGTTCAAATGGAATAGGCCCATCCAAAATTTACAACTTATCTTCTTGCCTTAGAACTATTCTTAGGCTTCGCATCCAATCCATGAAGTTTGTACCATTCTCTTAAAGCTTATCCTTCTCAAGGATTGATCGCAACAAAAATGATTGAGTGTTGGTTGTCATTATCTACAATTATGCAAAATTTCAAAATTTTATAAGTACCAATTTCATTAAAAAAATAGATAATGTATTTTTCCAAAAAATACTCCCACTAAATTATATAACCTTTTATACATCCAATGTATAATATAATTTAAATGGGCTAAGATCCAATTTTAATTTATTTTCAAGTCCGCTTTGGCGTGACCGCTCAAAATTAAATTAATTAGGTAGACAAACATGTCAATCATATCTCATATGACTCTTAGATCATTTTCTGAGATTCTTTAAGAAATCCAATTTTAAAAATCATGTTTTAATCTCATCTTTGCCTTAGGCCCAACACTGTTTTGACGCCCAATTAAGTCCAACCATTTTAAACACATAGGAAACTCTTATTCACTCATCTTGGTCATACATGAATAAAATCAATGCACCTAGCTTTGGCGAGCCCACACAAAATTTCTCATGTACTTACAAGTGTTTTAATCATGGCATATCAAAAGGACTTAAAATTTTCTTGAAGGTTCATCACCATATAACATACAACACATTTATGAGCACATAAGATAAACATGTTGAGCATCAAGTTTAGCGACTAAATTAATCTTCATTAATTTAAGAATAATATTTATGTGTCATTAGTTTCTCTATAATTATGAGGATGAGACTATTTGAACTTTGGTTATCATCTCCAAATCAAGACAACAAGAAGTGCGGCCGAACTAAGACATAGGCAACCACAATTCCGCACTAATTCAAGAAACCAAGAAAGTAGTCTATGTGGCCGAAACTAAGCAATAGATGGTCTCGATAAACGTAGATCAATTGCATTCACAATTCCACATGGATCTCCAAACTTGAATCAAGAACTTTGTTTCTAAATTTTAGCAATTATGAACTCTTCATAATTCTAACTTCGTTTTATCTTTGAATATTTGATTGCGATCAATTTTGGGAAACACAGTCTCGATAACGTAGGCTAGCCATCCAAAACTTGATCCAATCTCATAATTCACAAGACTAAAACAAATAGGAAATTTAAATCCCGAGATCCACCCCGAACCCCAAGATCCGCCCGCATCAGACCAACAGGTCCGGCCGGGTCTTCACTTAGGTCCGGTCGGACCTCCTTGAAAAATCCAGAAATTTTTAAAGTTCCAAAATTTGTCTCAAATTGTTTTTCCCCGATTCAATTAGGATTTGGTGTTCTTGGTAATACAATCACCATGATCATCAAAACCTTGAATAAATTATTTATTCATGAATCTTTAGATTATCAAAACTTTGATCCAATCAAAAATTGATAACTCAAACAATTTTAAATCCACCATAATTTTTATTGCGATTTAAGTTTATAAAACAATAAACAACATAAAACGCATATAACACATAAACATCATAATCTCATTATTCAAATAATGCTAGGCACATAAACAATTTATATACACACAACATGATTATGTATTGAAATAATCAACATGAACGGGGCTTTGATACCAATGTTGGGTTTCCTCATAACATGCGCAGCGGAATAAAGCATTTAAATTTTTATGAAACCCAAAGTCCATAGATCCATTCATATGATTAAGTCAAATACATGCATAATGAATACTAGAATACTAACTCTTGATGCCTTTGATTACCAACCTTGAATCTTGGTGGAGACTTGAAACTTGATCTCGAACAATAGCAGGAACACGAACTATGGAGGCGATAAGTTTCACCCTCTATTGGTATCCACACCTTCGAACGAATATCAAGAACACTTGATCTTAGTTGCTAGACCAAATTGTGAAACACGCTTTCACAATTATTAGAACTATATGGAATTATAAATTCTTAATCTTGGATTCTAAATCTTTGATCAAGAATAATGTTTCTCAAAACCACTAGGTTTCATATGCTTAATGGCTGGTGAAAATAGAGCCGTCAATTTGGGCTGAGCCTGTTGGGCTGGCCCGGCCCGCCATTGAATAAGGGTGGGTTGGGCCCTAAATATACTAACCCAAATACAAGTGGGCCTATTTGGGCTAGCCCATTTGGGTCACTGGCCAAACGGGTTTGGGGCGGGCCAACCCACTTTTTTTTTTTTGCTTACACCGATGCGATTTTGCGGGCTAAGCCTTTAGGGTTTTTTCACTTTGAATTGATATTCTATGTCTATCCTCTCCTCGCCTTCTCTCTTCGACGACCGGCGCCGCTACTACCATACTAACACTAAGGCACGAAGTCACGAACCAGTCGCCGTCGCCGCCACCATCACCCGCCAATCCACAATCATCCTCTTCTCTCCCCTTCCATGAACCGAACGTGATCCGTCGCCGGCGCCGCCTTCTGGTAAGTCCCCTTCCGTGAGCCGAACGTGTGCGGGCTTTAGGGTTTTTTCAATTGATATTCTATTTTCCCTTTTTTCGTCCTCTTTGCCTAACCTAATTTTGCGAAAACGAAGCAGAATCACACAACAATTTCAGGTACTTGCGAAAACAAAACAGAGTGAGTTTCTTTTTTTAAAGCAAATGAAATACTGGATTGAGTTTCTCTAGTTCATCCTTCCGTGTTTAGTTTGAATTTGAATTTCAATTTCAATGAGACTGTTCTGTTGGTCCGATGCTTCTCATTATTAGCAATGTCTTCATCTTCTTCGCCTTCAATGTGTCTTGCGGGCCTGGAACCTGGTTCATATACTCCCTTCCTTTTTTTTTAACTAGCAGGTGACTTGCTATTGCTAAACTGAAAATCACAAAAAAATAAAAATAAAACCTTATTGTATTGGGCTCTTGGACCGCCTGGCCCACTAACCCAAGGTAGGTTGGGTTGGGTTGGCATTTTCTCAGCCCGCCAAGAATTTGGGCCAGCCCGCCCCGCCCCGTTTGAAGGTGGGCTGTGGTCGGTTGGGCCCAACCGCCCCGCCAGCCCGTATTGACAGCTCTAGGTGAAAAGATGTTAATATAGGTCCTAGTCCTTAACCCTTAAGGACCTAGGAAACCTAAATCCCGTCACCCAATTAATGCTGCAAACTTTCTGTCCAAGCAGCTCTGGCACGGTCGTGCCCTATAATTGGCACGGTCGTGCCAATTGGTGCGCGCCTGCCATCCCGGCTGTTGATTAATGGCACGGTCGTGCTTTATATCCGGCACGCCCGTGCTGAATGGCACGGTCGTGCTTTATATCTGGCACGGTCGTGCCAGACCAGAAACCCATAAGATATGATTAGGTTATAGCAAACCGTCATACCTTCCCAAATAGTGTAACTGTATACAAGTTCGTACTCCTTCATAGAACATGTCACAATCCCTTTGTCCACGATGTCATTGAATACAAGTCATGGTCAACAAGTCAACTTGTATTTGTTCAATACTTTCTCGATCCCGAATATGTTGATAATCTAAATGACAATGATCCAATCAATCCTTTTGAGTTTGGCCAAACATTTCATCAACATCATTCTACGAGGGGCCCTAGCTTGACATCTCTCCAAAAAGGGACAAATCCATTTAGCTTATTATTATTCCCTACGTAAATCCGATTATGCCAATCATACCCTTTATAACTACCTGGTTAAAGGTAGCGTTTGAATATGTCAAACATAGTGTTCATCAAGTGGAAGACTATAATAACTTCATGTCTAAGGATTCAAATGACATAACTAATATGAAATCTATATATGACATTGACCATGACATAAATCTCATAGAGCGGGTCATGTCCAGTACTTTGTTCCAAACAAGTACCCATAAATCTAACATGATCATCCCATGATCATTTAGACTTTATACCAGTGCTTCATAAGCTCTAGGGACGGAGATTATTATAAGAAAACATGAACAACAATAATAATCAAAACATCTCTTTATTGATATGAATAAATTATAACATATACAACGTTTAACAAACGTGCCTAGGGCACCAACACTAACAGAGAGTAGCAAAAGTGGGGATCATATTCAAACTTTCTCCAGGTCGGTGCTCAGTGATGGTGTTGGTGTCATCGTCTGCTCAGATAAAGACGAAAGGCTGGAGGGATACGTGGGGGTTTGTGTGCCGATGGTGGAGTGCAGCTGTCACGCAATGTAAGGGAGACGATGTGATGGGACGGGTCCAGTCCCCAAGAACCGTTTGACACTTCGTTACCCATAATGATGATGGGGCGCAGACATGCGTCTAGGGAAGGTACGGATCATTAATTACGACCCGTTTTTAGGCGATGGATGGGTTATAAAAACCTCATTCCTCTTATTTTGTTTCTTTACGTTTCTCATACCTTTCAGAGAACTGTTCTTCAAGTACCAACGCCGCCGCAAACTCCGACACATCTTCGCCTCTTTCCAGTTTTCCGTTCAAATCTTCAAATACAGGTATATTCTTGTCTTTAATCTTCATTCTATCAGTTTATTTTCGCCAATTTATGATTTTTTTAGTAAAGAAACTGGGTTTAACTTCGCCGGTGAGTTTGAATTTTCCGGCGGGCGGTGGTTTTAGTTTGAGTGTTCTTCATTCGTTCCCCAGAAATAACGCCGGAGTTCTTGAGAATGGTGGGGAATCTTTCGTTCTGCTTCCACGAACGCACCAATTTGATCTATCATAGTGTCGCCGGCGGTTGGAAGAAATTGAATTTTGATGAGATTAGGAAAAGTTTGAACGCATATGGGTTTTATGGGAATTTGAGGTGGTCGTATGTCGGTAGTGAAGACTTCATGCGGACCAAGCACCCAAATTTCATCCCTTTTGAGTTCTACAACGAACTGATCAATCATATAATCAATTGCTACATTGTGGGGGAGAAACCTCCTCTTACTTGTGCAGAGTCCGGGGCGCGAATAGGTGGTGGGCTCGAACTACCAACGAGCTCTAGCTCGGTTTCTAACTTGGGGTCTGGCCCCCATGCTCTTCTCGCAGATATGGCCCGTAGTGATGAGGGTTCAGATTCTAAGAACGATCATCTGTCCGGAGACGACCTGGGGCTCGATGTCGAGCGTGAGGAGAGTGACCCTTTGTCTGGGGATGACTTGATATACGATGTAGAGCCCGTTTCAGTTCAGTATAGGGAAGACACAACATCTTCGAGATCGGCACCTCTTCTTGAAGAACCTTTAGATCCCCGAGAAGACGATGGGATTAAGATTTTTGGAGAGGAAGGAGATGATTTTATTTTTGAGAACATACAGAGGGAACTGCTCCGCGTCACCCTTCCAACTAGTGCTCGGGCTTTAGGGTTGGAGAGCTCGTTTGAGAATCAAGGCTTAGTTCTACCACTTCCTTCCCCTTCTCAAGCACAAATTGTAGATAATATGTATGATAAATACAATATAAGCAGAGACGACTACCGGATCTCCTATGTTCCTCAGGGCAGTATCTCGGTGACCGAGCTAATGCAGAATAAGGAAAGGGTGGATTTCTATATTGGCCAGTTCGAGCTGGGCCTTCGCCTTCCCTTGGACCCTTTTATCAACCAATTTTTGGGGGATACTCGTTCTGTTCCCCTCCAGTTGGTAGCGAATACGGTGAGGACGGTGAATAGTTTTTTAGTCGTTTGCCATCATCTCGGTTATGAGCCAACCGTCCATGTATTCAAGAAATTCTTTAGGATATCTCGTACCAAGAATAGGTTTGGTAAACCACCGTACCATACTCTTAGCGTTGGAGCTAATCCCAACGCCCCTCATCTTCTTTGGTCATTCCCAAGCAAAATAAACACTTTTACCAATCATATTGTACTCGTCGAGAGCAGAAAGGGTTGGGAGTTCCCATGCTCCCGAGGTGAACTTTCTCGTTTGTCGGGGCTGTGGGAGCCTGAGTGGTCAGACGACCTGGAGAAGGCGCTTAAGAAGCTCGTTTCCCCAAAAAAGACAAAGAGTGGGTGGTGAATTGGGGCAAGTTAGAAAAGAGCCCTCGTTATTTTACTCGTGTCGGTATCCGTGGTTTCTTTGCAGAGGGTGCAGAGCCGTTGGTGACAGTTGTTCCAGGCCGGTGTTTCCCATATTGGGTAGTTCATGAGAAGTGCTCGTTTGAAATTGACTGTCTTGCTTGTTCGTCTTCGGTGATCCCTTGTCGCTCATTCGAGCATTTTGGGGGTGATTATTTGCTTCAAATTTAAAGTTATTCCTTCCTTATATTCGTATTTTAATTATGGTCGTTTCCCTTGCAGCTATGAGTTCCCACGGAGAGCAACATTTGACCGAAGCTGCGACTAAGAAGAAGTTACCTTCTTTTAGGCAGCTGAAGAATCTGAACTTATCAACTTCCTCAGCCGTGGCTAAGGCTCAAACTCGAGTTCGCCAGACCGAACTGGAGAAGAGGACTCCTTCCTCTATCCCTCTCATCTCCACCGACGGTGAGAAGGAGAGGAATGGTGGAGGTCCCAAATCTCCTGCTGAGAAGAGAGCTGGTCCTTCAGCCGCCATGCCACCGCCTTCTAAGGAGATTGAGATGCTTAAAACTGAAGTTGAAACAGCCAAGCAACATCCTTCAAATGAGCAGGCCATCATTGATCGTTACGAGCAGACCGAGACTTATGCTACCAAAGTGCTGGCTAAAGCTATGCCTTATTTCAAGCCGGGGCATAGGCATGGTATCAGGGATGCTTATGGTCACAGCTATCTTCCCAACGATCCTGAGATCCTGGCCGACCTCATCGAGCTCCCCCAATTCAATCCACAAGCACGAGCTGCCCATGCCATGATCCCTTTTAACGAAGAAGAATTGGGCCAGCTCGATGGTGAAGATGAGGAAGATGGCGAGCCGGTCTGGGTACGACCCGAGCTATTGTCAGTGAATGTTAACACTGTTCTGGCTCGCCGCGCTGAGGAACGGGCCGTGGCTACTCAGGTCGCTGAAGAGGCAGGGGAGACCGTCGATAAGGGTGAAGAGACCCAAGAGGATCCCCAGTAATAAATTTTCCTTTTTATCATTATGTATGCCACCAGAGGTCGGCTGTTGACCTCATTATTAATACGATCATTTTTATTTCAAATCTCTGAAGTTTTGTCTTCGTAATTACTTGTAATGCATGGTTTGTTTGATGTCGATGTCTTGTATCCTCTTAGCTCGTTCAGGACGAGGATAAGGTTCGCTTGTTCAAGACAAGGCTTGGCTCGTTCAAGACGAGAATAAGGTTTGCTTGTTCAAGACAAGGCTTAGCTCGTTCAAGACGAGAGTAAGGTTTGCTTGTTCAAGACAAGGCTTAGCTCATTCAAGACGAGAATAAAGTTTGCTTGTTCAAGACAAGACTTAGCTCGTTCAAGACGAGGATAAAGTTTGCTTGTTTAAGACAAGGCTTAGCTCACATTTTACAGTTCATAAGACTTAATAAGTTGACATTCATGGTGACAAACGAACTCCGGGGCAATTTCATTACATAAACGAGTTGATACAAACGAAAGAGTTTACAAACGAAGACATCTAATGGTAATATTGGCGCAGGTTGTTAGAATGCCATGGGTTCTTGAGGTCCTTCCCTTCAGGGGTCCTTAACATGTAGGTCCCATCACGAATAATCTCTGTCACGATGAAAGGGGCTTCCCAGTTTGGGGAGAGCTTGTTTTGCTGAGCTTTTCTGCTCGTGGCCTCGATCTTTCGAAGGACCCAATCCCCCACCTGAAAAATTCGTCTCCTCACCTTTCTATCGTGATAACTCTTCGTTTTTTGCTTGTAGTTTATGGATCTCAAGTGGGTGTCCAATCTCTTCTCATCGATCAAATCCAAGTCGATCCTTCTTCGCTCCTCATTCATCCCTTCATCAAAAAATGCTACTCGAGCGGTAGGTATTGCCAGTTCGGCTGGAGCCATCGCCTCCGAGCCATAAGTCAGTGCGAAGGGGGTTTCTCCTGTGGGGCTTCTAGTGGTTGTTCGAACGGCCCAGAGGGCCAGAAGGCGCTCATCAACCCACCTTCCTGCTCTCCCCGTTAAGTTCCAATGCAAGGCATGCATTACCAGTTTATTAGTGTTAAAAAGTGTCAGCCATATTATACTAACACTTGTTAACACTACCACATACACTTTTGATAAGTGCCAGTATCAATGTTTGTAAGTGCCCGTGTAATTGCTGACACTTTTAAACACTGACACTTTTGAAAAATGCCAACGACAATGTTTATAAATGCCCATCCAAATGACTGGCACTTTAGAATATTCACACTGGCATAGTATTTACAAAAAGGCCACCACTTTTTTAAAAAACAAACGTTATATTTGAAAAAAACACGTTTTTCCTAAACTTGCTAGTTGATAAACCGAGCCTAAATGTGAAGAGTAAGTTTCCTGTAAAACGCGTTTTACACTAGGCTTAGTGTAAAACGTGTTTTATTAATAACGGCAAGTAGGGTTTAAGAGACACGGTGGCATAAGTGTAAATATTTGAAACTTATGAAATCTCAGGAGGCATATTTTAAAACTGCAGGAGGCATATTATGAAACTGAAGGAGGCATATTTTTGAAACTCCACATCAAGCACTTTGTAAAACCATAACAGGCATTTTTTTCAAAGAGGCACTTCTAAATTTTAAAGCATGCATTTTTATAAGTGCCTGTTGATTTTTTTTTTTTTACTAAAAATCTCAAGAGACATATTTTGAAACTGGAGGAGACATGTTTTAAAACTGGAGTTTGAAACTGGAGCAAACATGTTTTAAAACTGGAGGAGGCATATTTTTATACTGCAGGAGGCACATTTTTAAACTAGAGCAGGCATTTTTTTTATTTAAAAAAGACAATGTTAAAAGTTCAAAAAAATCTCAGGAGGCATGTTTTGAAACTGGAGGAAGCATGTTTTGAAACTGCAGGAGACACATTTTTTAACTAGAGCAGGCACTTATTTTTTCTCAAAAAAGGCACTGTTAAAAGTTCAAAAAAAGTGTCTCCTCTAGAGTTAAAACATGCCTGCTTTAAAAAAGTGTCTCCTCTAGAGTAGGGGTGGCAAAATGGGTGTTTTGGGTTTACCCATTAAAGTTAAAAATCCATTGGAAATCCGGATATTTTAACTTTAATGGGTACACCCAAAACACCCATTTTGCCACCCCTACTCTAGAGTTAAAATATGACTGCTGTGAAGTATTGAAAAATGCCTCCTCTTGTTTTAAAATGTGCCTGCTGAGATTTTCATGAGTTCCGCTTATTTACAAAATTGCCAACGCGTCTTTTAATCCCTCTTAGGCCATTATTTAAAAAACACGTTTTACACACAGTTAGTGTAAAACACGTTTTTTACAAGATTTTGTGAAATGTGAAATTTCACCGAATTCAGGAGAAGAATGGGTTTTCAAACAGCGGTTTTGAGACCAAAATCAGTGATTTTTTTTTTTTTTTTTGGAGCGACAGGGAACAGTAAGTTAGTAACCATTCTCACTCGAGTAGCCTGCAACCGATCTGACAACTGATTTCGATCTTAATTTCAATCTCACCGATCAAGAAACCCCAATTCAATTCAGTCATGAACACACCTTACCCAACAACCATAACTCCAACCCAAACCCGCATCGGCTGGATTGGCACCGGCGTCATGGGCGCGGCCATGGCCTCCCGTCTCCTTTCCGCCGGCTACTCTCTCACCATCTACGCCCGCAACCCTTCCAAAACCCTCTCCCTTCAATCTCAAGGTGCCCTTCTCGCGCCCTCCCCTGCCGACGTAGCCAAGGTCAGCGACGTCGTCTTTACCATGTTGGGGCACCCATCAGATGTTCGACAAATTGTCTTAGAGGACTCCACCTCAATTCTCGCCTCCTTAAACCCCGGCGCGGTCGTAATCGACCACACTAGTAGCCACCCTGAGCTGGCCAAGGAGATATTTGCTGCTGCACGCAAAAATAATTGCTGGGCAGTTGATGCGCCCGTCTCTGGTGGGGATATTGGCGCCAGGGATGGGAAGTTGGCTATTTTGGCAGCTGGGGATGAAGGTGTGGTCAAGTGGCTGTCACCGTTGTTCGGAATTTTGGGAAAGCCGAATTACACGGGCGGGCCTGGGTGTGGACAGAGTTGTAAGATTGCCAATCAGATAACTGTGGGTGGGAATTTGGTTGGGTTGAGTGAAGGGTTGGTGTTTGCTAAAGCTGCGGGGCTGGATTTAGGGCGGTGGCTGGAGGCGGTTAGGGGTGGAGCTGCAGGGTCAATGGTGATGGAGCTTTTTGGGGAAAGGATGATTGGGAGGGATTTTAAGGCAGGCGGGTTTGCTGAGTATATGGTGAAAGATTTGGGGATGGGTGTAGACGTTGTGGAGGAGGATGGAAAAGTGGTGGCTTTACCTGGGGCTGCCTTGTCGAAGCAGTTGTTTTCTGGGATGGTGGCTAATGGGGATGGAAAGCTTGGGACCCAGGGGCTTATCACTGTCATAGAGAGGATCAATGGCAAGTAAATATTTTCAAGCCTTCTCACTTCTCTCCGAGGTAATAGATTATGTAGGTTTGTGTTCTTATTTGGAATTATTATGTTCATGAATGGAGATGGATCACTTGCTTTCCAGCATAACATGAAGATGGTGTTTATTGATATTAAAATGCAAGTATACAATGTAGTAGAATGTACTCCCTCCGTTCCGGGTAAGTTGCAACATGGAAGGGGAAGCACAAAAATTAAGAAAGGAAAATAATGAGTGGTTGGGAGGAAGAGAGAGAACGAATGGAGAATAATGAGTGGTTGAGAGGAAGAGAGAGAATGAGTGGAGGATTATAAAAGTAATTAAGAGTTTCTTATTTGACATTGTTGCAACTTAAGTGGAATGCCCAAAATGACAAATTATTGCAACTTACCATGAACGGAGGGAGTATGATTTTTGCGTACTTTCTATAGTATGGAGAAAGAGTGATGTAATGTCTATGACAATTGAGAAAGTGTGTTAGGATTCCAATGAAGAAATAAAATAAAATTGATCATTTTTATATGATGTGCTCAATTGGAATTTCATTCTCCATGAAAATGGAGTAGTGAGGCGACTGATGGAGGCATACTTTTTGATGGAGACTCCCCAAAATGAAATATTTTTACACTTACAACGCAATCAAATCACTAGTCACCCCAGTCACTCTCTCTTACTTTCCCTTTTATACTCACAACATTTTCTCCCGCTAATTTTCTCTCATATTTTTTCTTAGTTCTTGTGTCCACCACTTAGGTCTCAAGGGGTGGGACGGAGGGAGTAGACTAGAGAGTACTCCCTCCGTCCCAACAGAAGTGTCACCAATTTTTGGGACACGGGGATTAAGAAAAGGTAGTAGGTGTGTGGTAGAAAATGAAGAGAGAATGAATGGGGTAAATAGTAGTGTTGGTTGAATAAAATGAGTGGTGGAAAATGAAGAGAGAGAATGAGTGAGGTTAAATGGTGGAGTTTGTTGAATATAAATATATTAAAACATTTTCATTTTGGGTAGTGACACTTGTGCTGGGACGGACCAAAAGGGAAATAAGTGATACTTCTGCTGGGACGGAGGGAGTATATAGTACTGTTTATCAGTTTTGGTTGGATTAGGATAAAGTTACAAGATGAAGAAGTTTGCCCCTTGATTTCAAAAACAAAGCCCAGTATATTTGTTTTAATAAAGTTATCAAAAAATAGACAGTCATTTGAATAGGAAATGAGTAGTCGAATTGAATAAAACTTACTAACATTAAACTTAAATTTCATTATTTTTTTGACCATACAAAAAGCTGTAAAATTTGTGATACAAATACAAGAAAATAAAGAATCAACAAATAAGAAGAATTATTCCCTCCAAATGATCTAACAACTAGCCTTCAAATTAATGTTTCTAATAGAACGATGGAAAAGCTGGAATGCTCTGTGGATGCCTGAAGAAATTATGAGGATCAACTTTGCTTTTCACCTGAGCCAACTTCTTAAAATTCCCATGAAAATATCTAACTCCCCAAACACTTGCTTCTCCATAGCTTCTGCTTCCTGTTCCCAAATCAAGATCATTATAATTCACATACCCACTTCTCGGATTCTTCGACACATACCGACCCATGTACCTATAAAATCGCCTTATCCAATCTATTCTCATCTCCGTCGTAGTTGTACCTTCAACATCCAAATTAGCCTCCTGAAGCATAATGTACAAGTTCCCAGCTCTATGCGGAAAAGGCGTAAATGATGGTGAAATCTCATTCATCCTCCCACCAAAAGGACTCAAAACAAAGTTTGGTACTCTTGTGTCGGCTTTTAATAACATTCTCCACATCTCTTCAATACCCTTCAATGGAATTGGTGTTTGGACAAAGTCCGCCTTCCCTTTTATGTTGTACCTAAACGGTGCTGACCGGTTTAGTAGTGTTTCTGTCGGGTCTTGACTCGAGAAACCCGAGATTACAAGACCAGATTGAACCCAACTCATTTCCGTACAATTTTCCCTAGTCAACCCTAATTCCGGGAAGCTTTCTTGCATCAAGTTGACCAAATTATCAGCTCTACCCAAGTATACAGCGTCAAATGTGACCAACACTGTTTTATTCATACCCGTGGGCTCAGTAGTTGTGATTTGGGTTCTCAAGAATAAATTTCTATCGGTATTTGGTGCAACGTATTGCCACTTGTGGAAAAGACTAGTTGCGTTTTGTTCTAATGTTCTAGTAGTACCAAACACGGTCACAATCTCTGGAACATCGACTAGCCTCAACTTCCATGCAACAATCACTCCAAAACTTGAAGCGCCGCCACCTCTAATAGCCCAAAACAAATCCTCACCCATTGATTTTCTTGTGAGAATTTGTCCGTTCGCGTTGATCATGCGAACATCTATCACATTATCACCACCAAGTCCATACTTTCTATTCATAGTACCGTACCCTCCCCCGCTTAGTAAACCACCAGCACCCACAGTGGACCATGTACCACCCGGGAAGCCTAGAGTACGACTTTGCTCCGAGATCCTATAATAGACTTCTCCTAGAGTGGCACCACCTTGAACCCATGCAGTCTTGCTAGCCACGTCAATACTTATGGATCTCATGTTATATAGATCAAGCATGACAAATGGACCATCTGCGGTGTAGGAAAGGCCTTCGAAATCGTGGCCCCCACACCGGATTCTCATTTGAAGGCCGTGTTTCTTGGAGCAATGAATGACGGTTTGGATTTGGGATTCATCGACTGGTGTAACGATAAAGGTGGGTTTACGGGTGGAGGAAGTGTTGAATCTTAAGTTGTTTAGGTTGAGTTGGAGAATGGGTGTGTAGGAGGGGTTGTTTGGGGTGAAAATTTGTTGAGAAATGGAGGTGGAGTTGGGAGAATGAAGGGCAAGGCAATGGGGAAAATCTTGAATATTGTTATTATGATGGTGATGGTGATGGTGATGATGATGAGACGAGGAAGTGGAAAATGCAATGTTGAAGAAGAGAAAAGCTAAGAAAATGGAAGGCAATGAAATGTTCATGATGATATATATAAATTGCTTGTGTTTTTATTTTTGTTGATGAAATTATAAGGTTGGCGATTGAATTGAGATAAAAGGGATGGAGAAATCATGTATTTATAGGAGGTTGATATCAAGCAAATCAAAAGAAATTGACTTTCTAGGAACAAATTGACTTTCTTGGAAGATACATTAATAAGTGTTGACAAGATCAAGTCTTAATTAAGACCAAACGGCCTTTGGACCTCACCATGAAGAAACTACGTACAAAATCAAAACCGCGCTAAATGAAAACCGCGCGCGGAGAATCAAACCCTATAAGTCAAAATTTTACGCTTTAAGGATTCTAATTCAAAGGTTTATATATTAAAAAAAATCATCACTCACTCATCTACTTTTTACCAATTTGCTTTATGAATTGATAATTATATCCTTCACATACTACTATTGTTGACTCAAATTTGCCTTAGTTTCTTAATAAGCGTGTAAAGTCAAATAAGAACCTTAAACCGGGACGGATGGAATACTTTATTTTGTCATTTTGAGTGTGCCATTGAAAAGTATCACTTTCTCAAAAAAGAAAATATATAGTACTCCATCATCCCCCAATCGAAATAGTAGAAGTTTTGAGAACTCACTTATAAAAGACGAGTTTCGTTGAGAGAGTAATAGTTTCCCACTTTAACTTGCAAAATCATAAAATGTAAATGTTTTAATACTTTTAAAATGGTGTGACCCACTTGTCATACTCACAACAACTATCCACTAACTATTCTCCGTCTCACTTTCTCTCTCCCACCCAACCATCTACACTCACAACACATCACCTTTTTCACTTTTTCCTTAATTAATGTGCCTAACTCATTTTAAGTTAAAAGGGACGGAGGGAGTATTTGATTTGTCTACTTTTTATTTTTATGAATATGTTTTATTTGTTTGTGCATTATTTGTATAAATGTAAATTGTATCATTTTTGAGACAGAAGGAGTATGTTATTCCCTTCAGCCCTATTTTGATATTACTATATTGATATCAGTAAGTAGTATAATACCATTTTGAATTTGCTATTACATTTAATTAAATTTGTATGAATTTATAATTAAATTTTTTGATTACATTCAAGAATGTTAAAAATTATTCTAGTAATTTTAGGAGTCTACTAATAACAATTTTTAAATTTTTTATTAATTCTTGCAAATTACGGTAATTGAACTTCAATTAATTTGAACTAAAAGTCAAATTAAAATTATTTTTTCAATGCACAAGGACTATAACACCGAGTAGTTGATTTTATTATGTAAAGTATATTTAAGTTGACTAATAGCAAATTAGGACTTGAACCATTCTAAGATATCCCTCTTTATAGAGGGTCAATTGACCTTCCTGAACTTTTGCATATTTTTATTTTGACGCATTTGATTTTATAAAAATGGCATGTATGAATAGATTTGACCCCCTAAAGTTTAATGAATTCCATAGTAGTCCCCAAAATTTGGAAAATATACATATTATGTTTCCAAAAGTAGGTTGACTTGAAAAATAATTAAATGGAATGTTATAATTGAAATTTTGAAATCAATAGGTTAAATTTTACTCCATGTGTCTCAAAATAAATGTCACACTTTTTTGTATGTTAGTATGAAGAAACTTTGATGAATAATTTAGGTTAATTTAATTATCTTAATAAATAATAAATCTTGTTATTGATACACCATTATAATTACTATCCATAACAATTTTAAATTTTTATTAAGATAATTAAATTAACCTAATATTATTTCTCAAGGTTTCTACGTACTAATAAAGAAAAAGTGCGACATTTATTTTTTGATAGAGAGAGAATATTATATTCACCGTTCAATATTGCTTCATTTACATATTTCAATTGCCTTTTTTTTTACTAACAATACAGATTATTGTATTTTTCTTAAAAAGAGGTCTTTTGGAACAATTCATATAGTTGGAAAATGAAATTATTGAAAATAAATACTCCGTAGATGTGATGTAGCGTGATGCAACAAGAAGAGTAAAGTCTATGACGACTTTAAACAATCGTTGTAGAATCGTAGCGGAAATCAACCCCTAAGAAAACCTTAATGGAATTCTTGAACTACAATAATCTCCTAGAAGATTATTCAGCAAGGAATCACAATTCCCCAACAAGAATCTCCGAAGAAATCCTTCTGCAAGACAAAGGCTTAAGGGTAAAACCCAACAATTGCAAGCAATCAAATTTATTAAAAAAAAAGTCTAATTTTCGGATTACAACTTTAGGCCTATGTTATAGTGCCCATAAAACTTGAAAAACAAGCTAAAACCTTCTAGAATTACTCCTAACCTATATAGTAACCTAATAGGACTTAAATGCTAGTAAATTGACTTAAAATCTATCTTAGAATCCTCTAAAATTAACCTACTAAAATTAATGACAAAAATAATAATAAAAATATTAATTAAATCTTAACTAATAATAAAATACCATAATTATAATATTTGATATAATCATATATTCTTCCTGCATCAAGATGTTTATTATTCCGGGCTATGTCCGTGTATAGAAGTACTCTTTTCATCTAAGGACGACTTGAATTAATTTTCTTTTATAGATGTTTCATTACTAAGTTACATATTATTTTTTTATTTTCTCTATCTCACTTGTCATACTCACACATTTAAATTAGACAAAAACTTCTATGCGAACATGGAAGACCCGTCTCATGGTAGAGACGGGTGTTTTTACCCGCCCGACCCACGAACCGGCTCCATGACCCATGGGGCGACCCTGCCACGTGGCAGCCTCTCATAGGCCTAATTTTTTTTTAATTTTTTGTTTATTTTTTATATTTTTTTTGGTTTTTTTTTCGGCTTGTCAAAAGTAATAGTTACTATAACTAAATGTAACAAACGTGTTACTTATATGTAACAGTTTGTATACATAAAAGTAATACATATATACAGAAAAGTAACAGTGTTTTTTTCTATGTTTTCTTCGTTTGCCAAAAGTAATACTTATTACAACTAAAATATAACGAACGTGTTACTTATATGTAACAATGTTTATACATAATTTGTAACACATATGTATAGAAAATTAATAGTATATCTGTATGTTTTCAAATAATAAGTTACAATGAGTTCAATTTATCATGACACATGTAAAAGTATTACATTATCTATAAAAATCTGTTACAATTTCATCTACTAAAGTGTTACATTTACTTGTACGAATAATTACATTCATGTATATAAGTTGTTATTTTTCAAATGTTACTTTCTTTTAAAAAAATAAAATCATAATACACAATATTTTATATTTTTGCAAAAGAACTATTACATTTCAGTATAAATGTTAGATATTGTTTAGGTTACATGTAATTATAGTTAGTATTACATTTAAAAAAATGGGTAAAACGAGCTTTTGTTTTTGTAAAACAGGTGTTACGTTTACTTATGAACAATGTTACTTTATATGTATACAGTCATTACATTAAGTTATCGTAACTATTACTTTTGGTAAACGACGGAAAAGGCGAAAAAAATATAAAAACTGAAAAAAAAGCAAAATTTTTTTTTTGGCCAATGGGTGGCTGCCACGTGGCAGGTTATGCCCCATGGGTCATGGATCCGGGTAAAAAAAACCCGTCTCATAGATGAGACGGATCCCCTTATTCTCATGAGAGACTAGCTCTTTAAATTATAGGTCTCATTCTCAATTCATAATACTCAATTGATAATACTCAATTGATCTCAACCATTTCCTATTCACAATATTTTTAAACATATACTCTCTTTTTAATTCTCATATAATTTTAAATGGTGCAAATTATTTTAGGCTAGAGTATATATTTATTCACCAGTCAAAGAGGGAGGAACATGGTATCCATTATTCAGTAAAGACATTGATTTTCGTGATTTCTGATTTTAATGAGTCTTATATTATTATAGAATATACGTAAAAAAAAATTGTTGTTTGACAGTCAAAAATTTACAGCTTTCTTACAATAACAAAAAATTGACTTGTTCTATAGCAAAAATATAGACAATACTGTTAGACCAATTTAGAGATCTCATATGAATAATAAAACATATACAATAAATAAATTACGTATCCGAATTAGTTATCTCATTCAACTAGATGGAAGCGATAATTTGAACAAGAACGAGGACGGAGACGGCTATTAGATCTTCTTTCCCTACTATTTGCTATGGACAATGGCTTAATGGAATAACCAATATATAGAGGCTCAAGGTTTTAGAGTGGGAAAGGGACCTAACAATTCTTTTCCTTTAAGCAAACCATTAACTATGTTCCATAAGGACTGTAATATCCTTATTCAATATGAACTCCAATTTGTGTCATTTTCATCACGGACTAAAATTGGGCTAAAGCCTACACTTAAATACAACATACATCATACAATAAAGTGTGCACAAACCCATAAAAAGATCATATTAACAATTGGGTTTCTCGTGCATTGTTCTACTCAATTGGATTATAAGGTTAACCTGTTTTAATAAAACAAAATAAATTCATAATTAATGGTAAGCCCAAATAAAGTCTTACAATCTTCCACTTGGCCAACATTAATTGGAACCAAAAATTAAAAAAAAAACATTTTGCTTCAAAACGACTCTCGGGTCAACGACAAGTTTCAATGTGGCCACAATTTAAAAATATATAGTCCAAGAACAACACTTAATGTTTAGTTAATTCCGGTCCAATAAACCTCTTAATCACGAATCATAGCAATCATTACGTCATTAAGAGATGCAACTCTGATCCATGGTCACAAAATATTAACTTTTTCTATAGCAAAAATAAATACAGTAACAAAAAATTTGATCTACAAAATTCTAAAATTGATTTCTAGTTATTTTACGCCTTAACTGATAGTCGATAGGGGTCTTTTTGTCCGACTCCCAGGTTATTTTTTCGCCAAATAAAGTCTCAAAGTACATTTTCCCCCAATTCGAGACTTTTAACAGATTTCGTTAGAAATCTTGTTAAATCCCCGTGTTTTGAGCCTCATCAACAAATTAGTTAGTTTCAAACTTATATAATTTATAAGGGGCTAACTGAAAGTATTTTATTTTAAAGTGGTTAAAAACTAAAGATTAGAGGTCAAAATGTATATATTTGCTTCATCTTCAACCTTCTCCACAACGACCCACCACCACTAATCTCCACCGGCCACTGCCTGAAAACAAAACCTCCTTGTCCAGAACCACCCACCATACAACACAAACAACATTCATAAGAATAAAAAAAGGGAAAAAAACAAAGCATTGGCTCATTGGTTAAAAATTTTCTTTCATGTGTATCGGTCACAGGCTTAACTCCTACTCCCTTCGTGTTCTTTTAATTCTTCTAGAATTTTAAAAGGCTAAAACAGGCAACGGGCAGAGAATAGGGATATCGTTGTCCTTTTACCCTCGATGGGATCCATCAGGCCCAAGTCACTAGGGGGCCGCTCAATTCGCTTAAGCCGAATTGACGGCCTAGGGGTTCATAATCACTCCAGGCCTTAAAAGTGAACTAGTACTCACCAGCTCAGTCATGACGAGTAAGCAAGTATGACATATCATCGTTTATCCAAGAGACATTCAACATGTTTCTCTTGAGAGTCCTAGACGACCAAGGAAACCAAGTCATCAAAGGAGTCTAAGTCAAGTAGACTTCTATCCGGCTCAAAGACATAAAGAGAGAAAATATATTTTCAGGATCAACCTAAATCCTTATGAACAAAATAAAATAATCTGAATCCATGAAGTCCAACCAAGATAGATAAGTCCGAACAGGCCAAATAGAGGCAATCAAGCCAAAGGCCCCAAAACATTATGCATACATTCAAAGCCCAGATCCAGTATCTAAGCCCCCTACATTACTCCGGCTTAGCTCAAGCCCATTCCTATAAATCCTAGTGCATACACTGGCGACCTTGTCATCAAAGCTAAGTCTCGACCTACGTGGATAAGCCTTCACGTGGATTCAGTTTATAACCAACATTCATGCTTACACATTTTCTAGCTTTCTCGCCTAATGACATAAGGCGCCAGATCCAAGAAGTACATCCAACATAACATGACATCCTCTATAAATAGAGGATCAATCAATATCGAAAAGGTAATTTCCTCTCTCTAGCCAAATTTTATCGATTTGGTTCTAGATTTTCTCTCTCATAAACAAACACTTATCCTCACGCCGGAGGGCCTTTAGTTGGAGGCAAACCGGTGAGTCGATTATTCGTGTGTGCAGGCGAACAGGAGCACCAAATTCATCCTCGATGACGGTGACTGGTCAAGCAACGGTTTCTGCAGCATCACTTTGGTTCCATTGACGAAAATCGTGCTCTTGTTCGTCCTTCCTTTTACAGATCTAATCAAATTCAAAATTCAATTTTATGGCTGGTCCTAGTCCTTTAGACAATTCTCTAGATGGACTGGTGGTCGAGAATCTTAACGGAACTCCAGCAATTTCGTCCATTCCTCCGGTGGCGATGGTCAGACCTGGAACAGGATTTCAACCACCACCACCACTTGCCAGAGTTCATCCCTCTCCTTCCATGGTTCTCAGATCTGGTGCAGAGCTTCAAACCAAGCAAGCTGCGGTTGCGGTTGCAGCTGCAGCCAGGAAGAGGAAGGGATTGTAAACTGGACCTGTGTAGAAAGATCAGCCTCAGAAGAAAGGCCCCAAGGAGAATGTGAAAGGCGTGGAAGGTACCTCTCCTCTCATTCTTAATGGAGAAAAATATTTAATGAGTGTGAGCTCATTTACAAGCAATTGCTAGCCAATTATAATGAGCTTTTAGAAGTACAAAAGGGAGTAGAGGAGGATAAGGTTGTTGGTAGTGGTGCCCTAGGCACGTTTAATAAACGTTGTAATTGTTATCATTTATTTCATATCAATAAAGAGATGTTTTGATTATTATTGTTGTTCATGCTTACTTATAATAATCCCCGTCCCTAGTACTTATTAAGCACTAGTATAAAGGCTAAATGATCATGAGATGATCATGTTAGATTTATGGGTACTTGTTTGGAACAAGGTACTGGACATGACCCGCTGTATGAGATTTATGTCATGGTCTATGTCGAACATATATCTCATATTAGTTATGTCATTTGAATCCTTAGACATGAAGTTATTATAGTCTTCCACTTGATGAACATTGTGTTTGACATATTCAAACGCTACCTTAACACGGTAGTTATAAAGGGTATGATTGGCATAATCGGATTCCCGTTGGGAAGAATAATAAGCTAAATGGATTTGTCCCTCCACGGAGAGATGTCAAGCTTGGGCCTCTCGTAGGAATGATGTTGATGAAATGTTCGGCCGGACTCAAATGAATTGATTGGATCAATGTCATTTGGATTATCAACATATTCGGAATCGAGAAAGTATTGAACAAAACAAGTTGACTGTTTGACCATGACTTGTGTTCAATGACATCGTGGACAAAGGGATTGTGACATATTCTAAAGGAATGCGAACTTGTATCTAGTTATACTATTTGGGTAGGTATGACGGTTTGCTAGAACCTAATCATATCTTATGGGATCATGTTTGAGCCCATTGCCAACTTAGTATAATCCTAGAGGGTCACACACAATAGAACGAATCTTTAATAAGAGGAATATATTGGAATTTAGAGTCAAAGGACCTTGGAGGAATTTTGGAAACATTCTGGGCTGTTTGGTCTACCGAGCGGGCGCTTGGTTCAGACCAGGCGGGCGCCTGAAGTAATTCCAGAAAGACAGGGACCTTCTGGTCATTCAGGCGGGCGCCTGGCCCTTTACAGGCGGGCGCCTGGTGCTGCCGACAGGAAAATTCCTAATTCGATTTGGGAAGGTTTTTGGCACAAGATTCCTATTTGGAATAGGTCTTAATTGTGTATAAAAACCCCAATTCGGCCAGACCATATGGACAAGTGATTTTGTGAGTCTCAAAGAGTTTGAGAGAGATATTATTTTGTTCTAAGATATCCTTGATTGAGGAACAAAATAATTCACAAATAAATTCAATATAGTTCTTTTATTATATTGTGAAAGTGTGTTTCATAATATTGGTCTAGCAACCAAGATCAAAGATCCTTTGATATTCGTTCGAAGTGTGGATACCGCTAGAGGGTGAAAATCATCATCTTCAAAGTTCGTGTTCAAGCTTTGTGATCGTGATCAAGTCTTCAAGTTTCTCCACCAAAGACCAAGAGAAAATTCATAGTCATCAAGGGTTAGTTATTCCTCTATTCATCTTGTTGTATTTGATTTAATCATATGAACGGATCCATGGCTTTGGGTTTCTTAAAATTTTAATTGCTAAATTCCGCTGCGCATGTTACTAGGAAACCCAACAGTGGTATCAGAGCCCCGTTCATGTTGATTAATTCAATACTTGGATCATGTTGTGTATATAAATTGTTTATGTGCCAAGCATGATATGAATATTGGATTATATGATGTTTATGTGTTTTGTGATTTTATGTGGTTTATTGTTTTTCGAACCTTAATCGCACGATTCAATCGCAATAAAAAATTATGGTGGATTCTGAATTATTTCGATTATTGATTTTTGATTGGATCAAAGTTTTAATAATCGGGGAAAAATAATTTTGAGACAAAATTTTCGAACTTGAAAATTCCATACCATTCTGACCATTCAGGCGCCCCCGCGCTGGACCAGGCGCGCGCTCGCTTCAGGCGCCCGCCTGTGCTGGACCAGGCGCGCGCTTGCTAGGCCAGAATGTTCTGATTTTGTTCAAAATCTGATTCTGGAATTTTTCGATAAATCCGACAAAACCAGTAACAAGACCACTTCAGACTTGCTGATCTGGAATGGGTTTTGGGTAGTTGGTTTGTGTGTGGATTTTGGGGTTTGATTTTCCTATTTGTTTTAGTCTTGTGATTCCTAGATTGGTTCAAGTTTTGGATGGCTAATCTGCGTTCATCGAGATTGTGTTTCCCAAAATTGATCGCAATCAAAGTTTCAAAGACAAAACGAAGTTAGAATTATGAAGAGTTCATAATTGCTAAAATTGAGAAACAAAGTTCTTGATTCAATGATTGGAGATCCATGTGGAATTGTGAATGCAATTGGCCTACGTTCATCGAGACCATCTATTGCTTAGTTTCGGCCACATGGACTACTTTCTTGGTTTCTTGAATTAGTGCGGGATTGTGGTTGCCAAATGGCTTAGTTCGACCGCACTTCTTGTTGTCTTGATTTGGAGATAATAACCAAAGTTGAAATAGTCTCATCCTCATAATTATAGAGAAACTAATGACACATAAATATTATGCTTAAATTAATGGGATTAATTTAGTGGCTAAACTTGATGTGTAACATGTTTATATTATGTGCTCATAAATGTGTTATATGCTATATGTGATGAACCTTCAAAGAAAGTTTTAAGTCTTTTATTGCCATGCCATGATTAAAACACTTGTTAGTACATGAGTGATTTTAATGTAGATTCGCCCTAGCGAGGTGCATTAAATTTATTTATGTTTGAGCAAGATAGATAATGTGGGCACGCCCTAGCGGGACACATTAACTATGCGTTTAAAATGGTTAGACTTAATTGGGCGTCAAAACAGTTTTGGGCCTAGGCAAAGATGAGGTTTAACATGCTTTTGAAATTGGATTTCTAAAAGAATCTCATAAAAGGAATTAAGAGTCATATGAGATATGATTGACAAGAGTTGTCTACCTAATTAATTTGATTTTGTGTAATCCGCCTTAGCGGACTTGAAATTAAATTAAAGTTGGATCTTAACCCAATTAAATTATATTATACATTGGATGTATAAGAAGGTTATATAATTTAGTGGGAGTATTTTGTTTAAAAATACATTATTTATCTCTTTAATGAAAATCGGTACTTATTAAATTTTGGAAATTTTGCATATTTGTAGATAATGACTAATAACACTCAATCAATGTCGTTGCGATCGATCCTTGAGAAGGATAAGCTCGAAGAGAATGGTACAAACTTTATGGATTGGATCCGAAGCATAAGAATTGTTCTTAGGCAAGAAGATAAGTTGTACATTCTCGATGGGCCTCTCCCTGCTGAACCACCGCCTACTGCCCCTAGGGTAGAAAGAGACAATTACAAGAAACATCGTAATGATTCTAGAGATGTAAGTTGTCTCATGCTTGCTGCTATGTGTTCAAAACTCCAACAAAGTTTGGAACATTTGGAAGCCTATGAGATAGGCGTGGAGTTGAGAACCATGTTTCAAGAGCAAGCTAGGCAAGAGAGGTACAAGACCATTGTTGCATTTACTACTAGCAAAATGAATGAAGGGCAACAAGTGAGTCCTCACTTTCTTAAAATGAAAGGTTATGTAGAGCACCTTGAGAAACTTGGCTATCCAATCCCATTGGAGCTAGCCACGGATCTCATTCTTAATTCATTGCCTAAAAGTTATAATCAGTTTGTGATGAATTATAACATGCATGGAATGGATAAGAATCTCTCTGAGTTGCATGGGATGCTCAAAACTGCAGAGATGAAAATTGTGGAGAAAGGTTCTCCCGTGCTCTTGGTTCATGATGGGAAGAAGGCTAGTGCCAAAGGAAAGGGTAAGGCAAAAGTTGTCAAACCTAAGATAAGCAAGGCAAAGGTTGCCAAGGCTTCTGAGGCAAAACCTGATTCACAAAAGGATGCAATCTGTTTCCATTGTCAAGAAATTGGTCATTGGAAACGTAATTGCAAGGCTTTCTTGGAAGAGCAAAAGAAGAAGAAGAGCAGCAAGGCTGCGTCGACTTCAGGTATCTATATGATAGATATTCTCCTTTCTACCACTGATTCTTGGGTATTGGATACCGGATGTGGTTCTCACATTTGTCTAAATGTGCAGGGACTAAAGAATAGGAGACTGCTTAAAGAAGGTGAAGTAGATCTACGCGTGGGAAATGGAGCAAGAGTTGCTGCATTAGCCGTAGGGACTTATGAAGTCACTTTACCTTCCGGATTAATTCTTGTTTTGAACAATTGTTATTATGTTCCGGATTTAAGCAGAAATATTATTTCAATTTCTTGTTTGGATAATGAAGGTTTTAAGTTTCTTATTGAGAATAAGAAATTTTCTATTTATTTAAATGATGTGCTTTATGGTATTGCTAATTCATTTAATGGCCTTTATGTCTTGGATGTCAAGAATGAAAATAATGTCTATCATGTAAATAAGAAATCTAAACCTAATGATGTAAATCATACTTATATGTGGCATTGCCGTCTTGGTCATATTAATGAGAAGCGTATCTCAAAACTCCATGGGGACGGACTTTTGGGTTCATGTGACTTAGAGTCATATGATACTTGTGAGTCGTGTCTTCTTGGAAAAATGACTAAGACACCTTTTACCAAGTTGGGTGAAAGGGCAAGCGACTTATTGGGGTTGATACATTCCGATGTATGCGGACCATTAAGTAGCAATGCTAGGGGAGGATTTCAATACTTCATAACCTTCACTGATGATTATAGTAGATTTGGGTATGTTTACCTAA
This sequence comes from Campanula takesimana, assembly GCA_026119855.1. Taxonomy (NCBI): domain Eukaryota; kingdom Viridiplantae; phylum Streptophyta; class Magnoliopsida; order Asterales; family Campanulaceae; genus Campanula; species Campanula takesimana. The sequence goes on from JAOWBW010000367.1 coordinate 808,792, forward strand.
TGAAACATAAAAGTGAAGCATTTGAGATATTTAGAATATTTCAAAATGAAGTAGAAAAACAACTTGGCAAAAGCATTAAGGCACTTCGATCAGATCGAGGTGGAGAATACTTAAGTCAAGAATTTGATGATCATCTAAAGAATTGTGGAATAGTTTCACAATTGACTCCACCTGGAACACCACAATGGAATGGTGTGTCCGAGAGGAGGAATCGGACTTTGTTAGACATGGTTCGATCAATGATGAGTCAAGTTGATCTTCCAATATCCTTTTGGGGTTACGCCCTAGAAACCGCTGCTTTCACACTAAATCAAGTTCCAACTAAATCGGTTCCAAAGACTCCATATGAGATGTGGAGTGGAAAGAAACCTAGTTTATCTTTCATGAGGATTTGGGGTTGCGAAGTTTATGTCAAGAGACTCATCTCTGACAAACTAGCACACAAATCTGATAAATGTATTTTCGTGGGATATCCTAAGGAAACTAAAGGATATTACTTTTACAACCGAGAGGACAACAAAGTGTTTGTTGCCCGAACTGGTGTCTTTCTAGAGAAAGAGTTTCTCTCCAAAGAAATCAGTGGGAGTAAAATAAATCTTGAAGAAATTCGAGACCCAGAAAATAACATTGAACCAATAGTGGAACAAGAACAAGAACCACAAGAGTTGTGGAACCTGTTCAAAATACACAAGCATCTCGCAGATCTAGTAGGTCACGATCCGAGCCCGAGAGATATGGATTTCTCGTAACGGATAGTAATGAGGTAGAAATCATTGAGAATGATGAACCGTCAACCTACCAAGAGGCGATGTCTTCTCCTGATTCGGACAACTGGCTTGGAGCCATGGAATCCGAATTGCAATCCATGCAAGACAATCAAGTTTGGAATTTGATTGATGCACCCGAAGGTGTAAAAACCATAGGATGCAAATGGGTCTTCAAGAAGAAGACTGACATGGATGGGAAGGTGCATACTTACAAAGCTAGGCTTGTAGCGAAGGGGTATAGGCAAGTTCATGGTATTGACTATGATGAGACCATTTCACCCGTAGCAATGATCAAGTCTATAAGAATTTTGCTTGCCATTGCCGCATATCATGACTATGAAATATGGCAGATGGACGTCAAAACCGCTTTCCTGAATGGAAAACTCCAAGAGGATGTGTATATGACACAACCAGAAGGTTTTGAACAAGATTCTAAGGTATGCAAATTGCAAAGATCCATCTATGGATTGAAGCAAGCTTCAAGGAGTTGGAATCTCCGTTTTGATGAATCGGTCAAAGAGTTTGGTTTCATCAAGAACGAAGATGAGCCTTGTGTATACAAGAAGATTAGTGGGAGCATAGTGCTATTCCTTATTTTATATGTGGATGACATATTGCTCATTGGAAACGACATTCCTACACTTCAGTCTGTGAAGACTTGGTTAGGAAAGTGCTTCGCAATGAAAGATATGGGTGAAGCCGCATATATACTTGGCATTAAGATCTATAGAGATAGATCAAGAAGGCTACTTGGTTTAAGCCAAAGTACATACATTGACAAGGTCATTAGAAGATTCCGTATGGAAAATTCTAAGAGAGGCACCTTGCCAGTGTTACATGGAGTTTCTCTAAGCAAGACTCAATGTCCTAAGACAAATGATGAGCGTGAGAAAATGAATGATGTTCCATATGTTTCGGCAATTGGGTCCATCATGTATGCCATGATTTGTACTAGGCCGGATGTATCTTATGCTTTGAGCATGACAAGTAGATACCAATCCGACCCTGGCGAAAATCACTGGATAGCTGTAAAAGCGATTCTAAAGTACTTGAGAAGAACTAAAGACTCGTTTTTGGTCTATGGAGGAATGGAAGATGATCTCGTTGTAAATGCCTACACGGATGCAAGCTTCCAAACTGACAAAGATGATAGCCGATCGCAATCGGGTTTTGTGTTTATGTTAAATGGTGGAGCTGTAAGCTGGAAGAGTTCCAAGCAAAGTACAACCGCTGATTCTACAACAGAAGCTGAGTATATTGCTGCATCGGATGCTGCAAAGGAAGCTGTTTGGATTAAGAAGTTCATAACTGAACTTGAAGTGGTTCCTAGTATTGCTAATCCAATAGACCTTTATTGTGATAATAATGGTGCTATTGCTCAAGCAAAGGAACCAAGAGCACATCAGAAATCCAAACACATACTTAGGCGTTTTCATATCATTCGAGAGATCGTTGATAGGGGAGACGTAAATATATGCAGAGTACCTACTGATGACAATGTTGCGGACCCGCTAACAAAGGGACTTCCACAAGCTAAACATGATGGTCATGTTAGGTCCATGGGTATTAGATACATGGGAGATTGGGCCTAGGGCAAGTGGGAGATTGTTGGTAGTGGTGCCCTAGGCACGTTTAATAAACGTTGTAATTGTTATCATTTATTTCATATCAATAAAGAGATGTTTTGATTATTATTGTTGTTCATGCTTACTTATAATAATCCCCGTCCCTAGTACTTATTAAGCACTAGTATAAAGGCTAAATGATCATGAGATGATCATGTTAGATTTATGGGTACTTGTTTGGAACAAGGTACTGGACATGACCCGCTGTATGAGATTTATGTCATGGTCTATGTCGAACATATATCTCATATTAGTTATGTCATTTGAATCCTTAGACATGAAGTTATTATAGTCTTCCACTTGATGAACATTGTGTTTGACATATTCAAACGCTACCTTAACACGGTAGTTATAAAGGGTATGATTGGCATAATCGGATTCCCGTTGGGAAGAATAATAAGCTAAATGGATTTGTCCCTCCACGGAGAGATGTCAAGCTTGGGCCTCTCGTAGGAATGATGTTGATGAAATGTTTGGCCGGACTCAAATGAATTGATTGGATCAATGTCATTTGGATTATCAACATATTCGGAATCGAGAAAGTATTGAACAAAACAAGTTGACTGTTTGACCATGACTTGTGTTCAATGACATCGTGGACAAAGGGATTGTGACATATTCTAAAGGAATGCGAACTTGTATCTAGTTATACTATTTGGGTAGGTATGACGGTTTGCTAGAACCTAATCATATCTTATGGGATCATGTTTGAGCCCATTGCCAACTTAGTATAATCCTAGAGGGTCACACACAATAGAACGAATCTTTAATAAGAGGAATATATTGGAATTTAGAGTCAAAGGACCTTGGAGGAATTTTGGAAACATTCTGGGCTGTTTGGTCTACCGAGCGGGCGCTTGGTTTAGACCAGGCGGGCGCCTGAAGTAATTCCAGAAAGACAGGGACCTTCTGGTCATTCAGGCGGGCGCCTGGCCCTTTACAGGCGGGCGCCTGGTGCTGCCGACAGGAAAATTCCTAATTCGATTTGGGAAGGTTTTTGGCACAAGATTCCTATTTGGAATAGGTCTTAATTGTGTATAAAAACCCCAATTCGGCCAGACCATATGGACAAGTGATTTTGTGAGTCTCAAAGAGTTTGAGAGAGATATTATTTTGTTCTAAGATATCCTTGATTGAGGAACAAAATAATTCACAAATAAATTCAATATAGTTCTTTTATTATATTGTGAAAGTGTGTTTCATAATATTGGTCTAGCAACCAAGATCAAAGATCCTTTGATATTCGTTCGAAGTGTGGATACCGCTAGAGGGTGAAAATCATCATCTTCAAAGTTCGTGTTCAAGCTTTGTGATCGTGATCAAGTCTTCAAGTTTCTCCACCAAAGACCAAGAGAAAATTCATAGTCATCAAGGGTTAGTTATTCCTCTATTCATCTTGTTGTATTTGATTTAATCATATGAACGGATCCATGGCTTTGGGTTTCTTAAAATTTTAATTGCTAAATTCCGCTGCGCATGTTACTAGGAAACCCAACAAAGGTATCTCATTCTCTTTGAAGGGCCGATCAAGGCTCTCAAAGTGTTGAAGCTGCATAATTGAGTTTATACTGAGGCAAAACCACTCTATGGATACAAAAGGTCAAGAAAATCATTACAATTGTAAGAAGAAAACCAGATCTTGTTATAGAAGAGACTCTTCTAAATACTGTGAGTTTTATAAACATGTAGGCCATAAAACAAAGGATTGTAATGCCTTGGAAGGGACAATGCCACAAGGGAGAGAGTGAAGCCGTGGACAAAGTGAAGGGGTGATGGATAAATTTCCACTGTAATAAAAATACCTTGCAAGTATACAAGTACCGAAGTAGCAATGTACAAATGTAAGGATCGAACCACAGAGACTTGGGTGAAACACAAGTTGATTTAATTAATGTAAAGAGTAACCAGGGGTTTTTTGATTTGATTGATTAATACTAAATTAACTACTAAGCAATGAAATTAAACTAATGATTTAAGATCGCAGAATAAAGCAAGGATTGTACTCAAGAAGATTCAAGCAGTTCACGGATTGGCGATCACAATTACACTCTCTTTATGCTATTTTGATGATGAAAAACTAATCTTTATTTTAGGGTTCATTCACTTATTTAAGAATTGGGACGGTTAGGTGACCGGATTGCAATTCTATTATCCTATATAAATTAATTCTTCCGCAAGGTCCAATTAAAACACAAAGAATTTATTAAGAATCAAAGAATATGAAAACCTAGTTTTTCTCTTTTTCCACAAGGTCCAAGGTCCAAAATATTCAACACAACAATGGCTATGTCTAACTCTCCATGCAAGTGCAAGAGATTAAACCCTAATAGTTAAAGAGCCAAAAATATGTATCAATATAATTGAAACTCAAGAACAGAATTAATACAATTGTGTTAAACTAAAACAACGATTAACATCTCATAGCATAAAGATTATGTAATATCTCACATCCAATCCGCAAACCTAGGTGATTAGCTACTCATACCCATAGCATAAATCACAAGCAAATAATAATAAATCATAAACCTGGATATACGCTTGATGATGAAAGATCCAAAATCTTGGTTACAAACTTGAAAATTTGAATAAAACCTAAAAGAAAGCATAAGAAAATAAAGTGGCTAAAGTCTCCTATTTATACTAGAGAGAAACTAGGGTAAAAATTAGGAAAATAAGCCCAAATCCCGACTTTAGAAGGAATACGGAAAAGCTGGTACCGGGAGGCGGATGAGCGCCCGGGTAGGAAGCGGGCGAGCGCCCGAGTAGGCAGAAAGATTTTCTTATTCTTTTTCACATGCGTGCGAGCGCCCGTAATGAGGCGGGCGAGTGCTCGCTAGGGCAGAATGTTTTTCTCGATTTTTCTTTCTTTCTTTCATCTCTTGACTCCCATTGACTTTGACTTTGACGTTGACTCGAGCAATCATCAGTCTTCAACACTTTGAGCATCCAGGACTTTGCAATATACCAAATTAGCACTAAAAAGTGTCTTACAACATATAAAATCCCACAAAGTTCCTCAAACACAAATAAACCAAAAATTACATAAAAACTATTCTAAATTACATCAAAAGTCACTAAAAATACTTCGAAAATGCAGAGATAACATATATGAAAATCCATCCATCAAGGGGATTATAGGCCAAGAATTCCCCTGATGCCCCTACAGTCAAAGAATATAATGCTCAAGATTTATAGTTATAGCTCGAGACGGCCACCCTATCGATCTTCTTTAATTTGCAGCTCGAGCGAGGTTGTAACCTTTGCTACTAGTGAGCTCACTCCTGACCAGTCGACCCATAAACAACCAATTATAATTTCAGGTTGAATAAATAAATATGAATTTGGAGATGTCTTAATCGACACTAGTGCTTCTAAGGATATCTTGTAATTCCATGCCTTCTTAAATATCAAGCTGACTGACTTGATATTGGAGCCTTACTTCAATCGTGTCGAGAAAGGATTCCCGATCATAAGGACAATATGAACGAAGAAATTGAGCTAGAAGTTTAAATATGCGAGTCACCCTATAAAACAACCTTTAAAGTCATGTTTATAGCATTTGACTTAGCAAGCGAATATCAGGTCGTTCTTGGTCAACCATGTCATATCACTCTTAATCTGATCCCCTCGTTACATCATAAACGCATCAAGTTTCCTAGTCCTGATGGGATCGGTTATATTCAAAACCGTGCTAAATATTTCTGGGAACAGATCATGATTACGAAAATGAAGAGGGAAATCAAAACAATGGAAGATTCTGAAACCTAACCAACAACCGACGTGAATCCTTACATAAATACCATCATTTATATCGATAAAGATATGTTAGAAGAAGGTCCAGTTAATCCCGACCTGAACATGGCTGACGCTATTCACGGCGGATCAAACTAGGGGGCCAAGGAAGGAGAAGTCATAGAGATTGAAGAGAGCTTACCAATGGTTGGGTTAGAAAAATTGAAAAAAAGTCAATTGTGGTTGAGACTCTACAAGTTAGAGATGGACCAGAGCTCGAACCAGATGGGAAATGGAAGAGATAGTGATTAATCCTGAATATCCAGATCAGAAGATCAAGATAGGAAGTCAACTTTCAGCAGAAGAACGAGTTGAGATCATAAAATTGCTTAAGAACAACTTAGATGTTTTTGCTTGGCAAGTAGAAGATATGAGGGGAGTCAATGAGAACGTGGCAATCCATAAGATCGAAGTCCATCCCCTAGCTAGACCCATTCAGCTGTTGGGTTTCGTAGTAACATGCGCAGCGGAATAAGCATTTAAATATTTATGAAACCCAAAGCCCATAGATCCATTCATATGATTAAGTCAAATACAACATAATGAATACTAGAATACTAACCCTTGATGCCTTTGATTTTGCAACCTTGAATTCGATGGAGGCTTGAAATCTTGATCACGAACAAAGCAAGAATCACGAACTATGAAGATGATAAGTTTCACCCTCTAGCGGTATCCACACCAGGAACGAATATCAAGAACACTTGATCTTGGTTGCTAGACCAAATTATGAAACACGCTTTCACAATTGTAAGAACTATATGGAATTATGAATATTCTTGTTCTTCACTTTTGGGATCTTAGAACAAGAAAATAACCTCTCAAAACCTTATGGAGGCACTCATAATCATGTGCTTAATGACTGCTGAAAGGATCCTTAAATAGGTCCTAATCCTTAACCCTTAAGGACTTAGGAAACCTAAATCCCGTCACCAAATTAGGCAACAAGGAATTCTGGCCGACTTGACTGGCACGGTCGTGCCCTACAATCTGGCACGGTCGTGCCATTTAGTCCGCGCGAATTCCCCAGCCGCCCATTTTCGGCACGGTCGTGCTTGGTAATTTGGCACGGTCGTGCCAATCATGTCGACAGGTTTGCCTTGGTTTGGATTTATGGCACGACCGTGCCATTTTAAGGCGCACGACCGTGCCAGAGCCAAACACTGATATTTTTCCATAATTCCCATTTAGTCCTTTACGATTCGTTCTATTTGTGTGTGACCCTCTAGGATTACACTAAGTTGGCAATGAGCCCAAACATGAACCCATAAGATATGATTAGGTTCTAGCAAACCGTCATACCTACCCAAATAGTGTAACTAGATACAAGTTCGCATTCTTTTTAGAACATGTCATAATCCCTTTGTCCACGATGTCATTGAACACAAGTCATGGTCAACAAGTCAACTTGTATTGTTCAATACTTTTCTCGATCCCGAATATGTTGATAATCCAAATGACATTGATCCAATCAATCCATTTGAGTTTGGCCAAACATTTCACCAACATCATTCCTTCGAGGGGCCCAAGCTTGACATCTCTCCGAAGAGGGACAAATCTATTTGGCTTATTATTCTTCCCTACGTGAATCCAATCATGCCAATCATACCCTTTATAACTACCGTGTTAAAGCAGCGTTTGAATATGTCAAACATAATGTTCATCAAGTGGAAGACTATAATAACTTCACGTCTAAGGATTCAAATGACATAACTAATATGAGATTTATATATGACATCGACCATGACATAAATCTCATACCGCGGGTCATGTCCAGTACCTTGTTCCAAACAAGTACCCATAAATCTAACATGATCATCCCATGATCATTTAGCCTTTATACTAGTGCTTAAGAGGCTCTAGGGACGGAGATTATTATAAGAAAACACGAGCCATAATAATAATCTTATTATCTCTTTATTATTATGAATAAAATGATAACTTATACAACGTTTAACAAACGTGCCTAGGGCACCAACACCAACATCAGCAAAAACAGAGAACCTTCTCGGCTGAAAAACATGCTGCTATCAAAGAGGAAGCGGAAACACTCCTCTGAGCTAGGATTATCAATCCACTAGATTACTCGTCCTTGTTAGCCAATGTGGTAATGTAAAGAAAGCAAAATAGAAGTGGAGGATTTTTGTGAACTTCACCAACTTGAATGATGCTTGCCCTAAAGATTCCTACCCTCTACCAAGGATTGATAAGCTCCTAGATTCTTTGTCGGGCATTCCACATTGAGTTTCCTGGATGCCTAATTCGGATATCATCAAATCAAGATGAGGTCGAGTGACATTCCAAAAACAAGGGTAAGAACCCCCATTGGGGTACTTCTGTTATAAGATGATGCCTTTTGGTTAGAAGAATGCTGGAGCAATTTATCAAAAGAGGGTGGATAAAGTTTTCGAAAGTCAAATAGGTCTCAATATGGAGACCTATGTTGATGATATAGTAATCAAAACCAAGAAGGATGGCTATCAGTATGACCTAGAGGAAACCTTCGATATTCTGTGAGCTAATGACATGAAGCTTTACCCCAACAAATGCGCTTCCGGGACTTCAGCTGGAAAATTCTTAGGATTTAGGGTTTCACAATGGATCAGCGGAAAAGCTAAGCAGTGAGGCTAGTGTTCTTGTGATCGAACTAAAATGTTAGGAGGAGTTCTGCAAAGTATTGAGTTTTAAATTCAAGGCTTCAAACAATCAAGCCGAGTGTGAAGCATTGATATCAGGAATTGAGCTTGGTAAGAATATGGGAGCTAAGAAGATAATACCTTATGCTGACTCTCAACTGATGGTCCATTAGGTGAAAGGTTAATATGAGGTCATCAATCCCATCCTTATCTAGTACCATGGCCTAGTACAGAAATTGATTGAAGATTTAAAATTTTGGGATATCAGATTAGTTGCTAGAAAAGATAATGAACGAGCCAATTATTGTCAAAGCTCTCCACAACTAAAATGTTTGAGCTGGAATTCAGCCAACAAACGGTTTATTTAGAGGCCCCATCATTCGAAAGAATTCTAATCATAGACATCCATACTTGTGAAAGGTGCTAGATAGATGAGTACAAAGACTTTATTGAGAAATAAGAACTCCCTGAAGACGATCTACGTGCCCGCATTTTAAAAAGAAGGAAACTCAATTTTTTGGTATACGATGGCGAGCTATAGGAGGTCTTTTATTAAACATGTATTAAAGTGTGCATCTTGATCAAACCGAGAATCTCTTGGCAGAGGATTATAAGGATCCCCCCTCGGGCGAAATTGGTCTCGAGGAGAAAGCCAAACACGGCACTTTATGTTCAAATGTAAAACAGAGTCGCCACGTTAATTTAATTTTAAACCCAAATTTAACGGAAAAGTTTAGAGAATGTGAGTTCGGAGGTCACGTTACGTCTTGGGAAGAACTTATCGCGGTTCACCCAAGATGCCTCAGAAGAACTGAGTCTCCCTAAGGTTATTGACAAAAAATGTGCAAGTGTGTGTGTGTGTGTTTTCAAAAATGGGAGAAACTTACTTTTTAACAAAACCAGTTAAAAGACTTAACAAGAAGGATTTATTTTGCAAACAGTTTAATAGAAAGGGGTAAAATTGAGAAAACCATTCCCTGTACATACCAGCCGTACGGCTAGAGAGGGTTGTCCTGGGAATTTTGATAGTTTATCAGGAATCAGTCCAGTTTCAGGCAGAAACAGAGTATTCTGCTGAAACTGGACAGAATTGAATCTTTTCAGTTTATTTTCTTTGTACAAAACATGAATTATATCATCCCTATTCCATTGATCACTAATTAAACACCAAAACAAATGGTTTTGGGCATGATCAAGGCAATAATTGGGGAAAAATGAAGAAAGTTGATGAACATGGCATTTGAGCCAAAATCACCATTTGAATAGTTAAAGATGGAAACTTTAACATCCAAATGGATGATTCATCCAAGAAAAGACCTTGGGATATCAAAAATCAACCTTTGGATGGATAATGATTTAGTCTTTACCATCCAAAGGGACATTATTGTATTTGGATCAAAGTTGAATGGTAAAGATTGAAACTTTACCATCAAACTTGATCATTTTTTAACACAAATCAACATAAATGACATAAATAAAAGGGCTCTCTCCATATGTGCAATGGATCACAAAGCCAAATTTAAATACAGGACATAAATGTAAAGACATGAAAGTAAATTACATAAATGTAAAGACATAAGTAAATTGCATAAATGTAAAGACATAAAGTAAATGTGCATTAAATCATAAAAAGCCTTGATCCTCCTTGGTTTGTAACCCTTGATCATGCATAAAACATGAGGGCACCATGAATCAAGTCAAGCTTGGTTCCAATTTATATCATTGCAAGAAATGTAAAGACATAAGTAAGTAAATGAGCAAAATGAAAATAGAATAAGAGATGAAGAGAAGATGGGGGAGAAGGAGGCCTCACCAATATTTGGTTCTAACCTATCTTCTTCTCTCTTTCACTCAAACGTGTTTGTGATTGTGTTCTACTCTCAATTCTGCAGAGTTTCAGCTCACAAAACAATTTCTCCCCCCTCTGAAATGATCAGCAATTGTCTTAATTTAGAAGGACTGAAGGCACCCAAACCAGCCGTACGGCTGGGCCCTTCTAGTACCCAAACCATCCGTACGGCTCAGCCTGGCGAGCTTCTGGATTTTTCAAAGTTTAATTCCAGAACAGTCCTAGAGTTTTAGGTTTTTCTTAGTGATGTCCTAGCCTATCAGTTTATCCCTGAATGGTGCTAATATTTCCTTTAGTTTTGGTTTAGGTTCAGATTGGGGTACTTACAGAGCCCCTCGGCAATGTCGCTTTATGGAAGCGGGGTTCTCGATAAAAAAAAGCATCTCAATCTGTCTATGAAGGGAAGATGGCTTGACCGATTTGGTTGCATGGCTGGACCTAGTGGTATAGGATTCCTACGTATCCCGTTCGTGTGGAATCAAGCCTAACGCAGTTCAAAGGCGAGAAACTTTAAGGCTACTCAAACCTAAGGGTGACCGTTAAGGTCGGGTGAGGAACTTAGCGTCTCAAACAAGGGGTGACCATTAAGGTCGGGTGAGGAACTTAGTATCTCAAACTAGGGGTGACCGTTAAGGTCAGGTGAGGAACTTAACGTCTCAAACTAGGGGTGACCGTTAAGGTCGGGTGAGGAACTTAGCGTCTCAAACTAGGGGCTTTTGTGATGGTAGCCTAACCGAAAGGGGGATATCTTTTATCCCCTCCTTTAAATATACTGGGGATAGGTGGACATCTTTCGTCCTCTCCTAGAATGGACTTGACTCTCACTTGGTCACCATCGGGGTTTGACTCTCATTTGGTCAACGCGGGATTCGACTCTCATTTGGTCAACGCGAGATTTGACTCTCATTTAGTCAATGCGGGATTTGACTCTCATTTGGTCAAAGCGATGATTACAATTTTTCAATGTTCAATGGGCTTACGTCAAGGACTGCCTAAGTGTATTTTCACACTAGGCAATTTTCACAGATTTTCTCAATTTCACTGGGCTGACGTCAAGGACTGCCTAAGTGTATTTTCACACTAGGCAATTTTCACAAATTTTCTCAATTTCACTGGGCTTACGTCAAGGACCGCCTAAGTGTATTTTCACACTAGGCAATTTTCACAAATTTTCTCAATTTCACTGGGCTTACGTCAAGGACTGCCTAATCTTTTGCTCAAACAATGGGCTTACGTCGCGTGGGGACCGCCGTTTTTTTTTTATTTTCACGAGGAGGTTTTAAACGACTCTAAAAAAAAAGGGACCTAAGTTCTAATTTAGAAACCTAGGGAACCTGACTCAAGGTACCAGGGGGCTAGAGTGTAAATTTTGGGCTGGAGATTTTTTTCGCCCAAACCATCCGTACGGATGGAGAAGGCATCCCTTCTTTTTCAAAACATAGCAGCCTTACGGATTCTCCCTTCATTTTCCTAAAACACAGTCGAAAAATTTGAGAGGGAATTCCATCAAATTTTTGAATTTTTACCCTAAATTGTTCAAGGATCGCACTATGGAGGGACGGACACGAAGGGGCTACCCTAGATGAGCGGATAGAAGGCTCGACATGGCGCGGAATGTTCGAGGCTACAGTATCAATTTCATGGATGCGGGAGCGGGATTTTACAAATCTCCTACCGTTCATTTGTGCCACGATAGGGCGGTAAGCATTTCTAAACTCTTCCCTAGTCAGTTTGTGTCAAATTTGAGCATTTTTGTGCATTCCCTGAACCTAGGGTCCACGTTCATGCAACTTGGGACTTTTGTGCTTCTTGGTGCATTTTGGTAAAATCGGTTTTATTTTAATGAAATTGGGATTGCAAGGATCATGGGCATGTGTTCGTTTTATCAACTGGACATGCCTATCTATGCTTTTGACAATTAAAGTGTGTTGTTCCACACTTTGTGCATAAAATGCTTGTACCTTAGGTTAGAGTAGCCATTTTGACATGTTTATGTGCATGCTAGTGTTGCCTAAGATTGTTCGTTTGCATGTTATGGAAATTTGGAACACTTGGTCCTAAAATGGAGACGGACTTCATTATTTTTCAAAATGAAATGACTTCTTTTCAAACGACTATGCACTTTGAAAAGGGGATGGAGTTGAGTTTCTCAAAATGATTCTCCTTTTCTTTCTTGGGGGAGCCTTTCAAACGACTATGAAATTTGAAAGGGGGACGGGGAAACGTTTTTTTTTTTTTTTTTTTTTTTTTTATTAAATGACCCTCAAATGTCTATGCAATTTGAAAGGGGACAGAAAAACTTTTTCTTTTTTTAAAATGACCCTCAAATGTCTATGCAACTTGAAAGGGGACGAAAAAACTTTTTCTTTTTTCAAAATGACTCTCAAATGTCTATGCAATTTGAAAGGGGACGGAAACACTTTTCCCTTTTTTTAAAATGACCCTCAAATGTCTATGCAATTTGAAAGGGGGAAGGGGAAAACTTTTCTTTTCAAAATGACCCTCAAATGTCTATGCAATTTGAAAAGGGAGGGAAAAACTTTTTCCTATTTTCAAAATGACCCTCAAATGTCTTTGCAATTTGAAAGGGGACGGAAAAACTTTTCCCTTTTTTCAAGATGACCCTCAAATGTCTATGAAATTTGAAAGGGGACAGAAAAACTTTTCCCTTTTTTCAAAATGACCCTCAAATGCCTTTGCAATTTGAAAGGGGATGGAAAAACTTTTTTCGTTTTTCAAAATGACCCTCAAATGTCTTTGCAATTTGAAAGGGGGACGGGGAAAAGTTTTATGTGTGCTCATCATCATTTTTATCTTATGACTCGCATTCAGTATGTGCATTGGTATTTTAAATCGTGTTATTCATACCTTTGCTGTATTTACCTGCAGGGCGGTGATCCCAAATCCCGAGGGTCTCCTGACGTTTGCTTTTCTCTGTGGGAGGCCATGCCCGAGTCTGTTGATGGCGGTCCCGGCCCAAGGGAGTGGGTGGAGCGCACCGGCTTGGTGCCTTTCATTGAGGCTGTAGGCAAGTTGGTTAACACCAATAAGAGTATGGGGATTCTCAAATCCCTTGGCGAGTATTGGTAGGACTCGACCCACACTTTTTATTTAAGGTGGGGGGAGGTGACTGTGACTCCCGTGGACTTCTCGGTGATCACCGGGCTCTCTTTTTACGGGCATCCGGTTGTATGGAGGGATAGGATCCCTGTTGGGGAGATTTAAGCACTCATTGGCTTTTCGGGCCCTACCAAGGGCTTGGGCATTCTGGTGCAAAATGTCGAGAGGGCCATTCGGTCCAATTTTCTGGAGTACTGGGCAGGCCGGGTGACGGCTGAGCAGCTGGGGCGTTCGTATGTGTGGCTTCTTCTCAGCAACACCATCTTTGCCAATGCTGATACCACATGTATGTTTCCTCTTCTCAGCTCATTGACTACACCCGAGGCTATTAGGAGCATCGCTTGGGGAGAGGCAGGCCTTGACGAGCTATATATGGAGCTTGACAAGTATAGTCGGAAGGCGAGCAAGTCTTTGGCTTGCTTTCAGTTCGTCCTAGAGGTATCTTTCTTTCCCTCTTTCATTCTTTTCTGCCTTTGCTTTACTTTTTTCTTTTGTCTTTTACCTCATTTTCGTGTGCTAATGGCCCCTTTTACCTTTTCCTTTTTAGGCTTGGTATTATGAGGTCTTTGGCGGCTATCTATGGAGGCCATCCCTCGACCAGAATCTCAATTTTCCGGCCATGATTCGCTGGGCTAGGGAGGTCTGAGAGAAGAGGGGGTCCAAGGGATGGGTCGCTGTTCGTTACGCCGATGTGAAGGCGGTGCTGAGGGGGGCTATGCCGGCAGAGCTCAACCTTTTTAATTGGTCGAGGTATAAGGAGTAGGAGATAGATTTTGATCTGAGCGAGGCTCTGAGGGTGACTAGACAGAGGAGACTACTGGTGGGGTTCCGGGGCGAGTCTATTATTTGGGCGAGAGGGTCCTATGGCAGTATGGACTGGGGCTCATGCAGAGGGTGCCCGTGGATCCTCCCAAGACCATGTTTGTGTCTGACCGAGGGGAGGACTATCTTATGGGGGCAGACGCGGCCCATCTGATCACTGACGAGGCATATGGCCGTTTTGTGGCCATGAGGTTGCGGTCGCCATAGGCGGTGGCTTCTGGGGTAGCTCCTCTGGTGTGGATGGACTACTCTTTCATTTTTGTAGAAGGCAAGGTTCACCAGGTTGACTTGTCCGTTCCGGGAGAGGGAGCCCCAGCTGAGGAGGTCTCTGAGGGTGTGGTATGTTTCCATTTTGTTTTGCACACACATACACCTTGTATCTTTGCCCCTTTTGCTCAGCTGTTTCGTTTCTACGTGCAGGTTGCAGCGCGAGCTTTGCTGATGCGGCCTACCTTCATGGGGCGGGCCAAGAGGTGGCTCAAGAGATTTGTCGGCCGTTCTTCCAAAGGACCTCGGACGGAGTATAGCTTTGTACCGGGCTGGAACTCGGTAAGTGGTGAGGAGAGGCCTCACCAATGGGCCTCGAGTGTGGAGCTACCTCCTTCTTTCGTGCGCCATCACTCCTTAGGCGCTGCTGATTTGGACTCCTTTCGGGATTCACTTCGGGACCCTGGTGTCCATGAGATCGCACCGGACCCCTTTGCCCATTTGGCTATAGAGCGCATCGAGCCTCTACCGGTTGGCCATCCGGGTCCTCCGCCTCAGATTCCGCCCTCCTTCTTTCCAGGACAGTCCTCCTCAGGTGAGGATATGGGCTTGGCGGAGTCCATATTTTTCTTCGATCCTAGCACGTACCCATTTCATCCTTTGGAGAGGACTCACTCTCCTCCTGCTGATCCCTATCCAGATTCTGACTAGGGTGTACCTGTTTTAGACATTTTCCTTTTTTGTTTGCTTTGAAAACAAAGTGTGTAAAAACTTGTCTCTTTATTTAACATTCAAAATGTTCTTTTATTTATAAACTTACTTAAATGCATAGCTCGGGCCTTAAGAGGGATTTTTGGTGTTGTGACTTGTGGGGAATCCCCGGAAGTGTGTTTAGACTCAATTATGTACATCAAGGACATGTTTTTGACAGGTTTTGCGCAAGTGAGAATGGGTCTCATTTGTGGGCAATCTGCTGGTATGGGCTGCTGATACAAATTTTCACAACGGACAAATTATCCGTACGGTTGGAGCAGGGAGTTGATTTTTTTGACCAAAATTTTTTGAGGACCTCTGGGGAATTTTGGGGATTTTATTAGGAGATTGACTCTGGATTTTGACCTAGCCTGGGCTTACCAAAGCATGACCTTTCCGTTAATCCTTTCAATGTGCTGTTATGACTTGATAGCCCCGGTTTAGTCTTTTGATCGGGAACTACTTTTTGGGCCTCGACCATCCCTTGGGAACGAACCTTCTTTTGTTTGGAATGCAACCTTTCCCTCATGTGAGCCATCTTCTCCGGGTTTCTGATCTTTCCGACCCTCTTTTCTATATACCTTGCTCTTTCTCTCTCTAGGAGTGGTCTAGTTGACTCATGACACGGACGTGAAGCAAATTATGCTTGCTTGTATCAAAACGGACATATGCATTTGCGGGAGTGAGTCACTTTTGTGAGGAGGGAAGCCTATGGACAGCATTCAGTGTTTGACTCTTTCTTAAGATGTAGAAAAGAAGACTTGTCGAGACATTTGAAATTTGCCTTAGTTAAGATTATCAAAATGATTGCTTGAATGGACCATGTTTAGTATTAAGTCAAGATTATGGCAAGCGATTAGCCTTAACATGCATAAATGTTGTGATCAATTGAGATTAGGATTCGATCACTGGCAAGATCAGAAGGGGAATGTGTTTAGGGAAGTTGGTCTTTGATGTGACCAAAGAAGGTGTGTTTGGGAAATCGATCATTAATGGGACCGAGGGAAGAAAAACTTAGTCATTTTGGAGAGGACCAAGGTTTGATGGTTTTGTTTCATGCTATGACCGGACCCGAAGGTTGCCTACGTTCCCCTCAGTTTGAGGAGCTCAGGTCACCGTAGTTTGGCCTTATACCGCCTTTTGCCGGGTTGGCATCTCTTGGGAGAATGTTGTTGTCTTTATTTGGTGAACCTTTCTGAGGCGGGTTCCTCAGGGATGAGCTTCAGAGGTGATTTTCTCGGGATGAATTCTTTTTCCTCCATATTAATTTTCTTTCCCTCTTTCCATGCGTTCATTTCCTTTCCATCTTTTCATTTTTTCATTTTTTTTTTTAGGAAAGGGGAATATTTTGTTTTGACACCTTTGAGCAATGGATCTCTTGGTAGGACATCTCGTACGCCTTATCTTTTGTTCTCTCTGGGGAACTTTCGGGGTTCTTTGCCTACTTGCACATGTGTGATCATGGTTGGATCTTGGTGATTGGGCAACAATATTCTTGCTTCTTCGTGGCACAGAGACGTCTTGCGTCGGGTTGATGTGTATCGGGGGTGTGTATGGATGAACATATTGAGAATGTGTATGACGAAAAAAGATTTGCCATTAATGGTTTCTTCATGTCAATTGATCACAACATTTATTTATAATAAGATTAATTGCTTGCATTGAGCGTTCTTCATTTGTTTTAGGTCCATTCGTCCTTAACGAGTCATCATTGACTAGTATACTTAGAAGTCAACTCATCATTTTAGGGACGTAGCAATCAATTGATAATAATAAATAAGGCAATTTTCAAGAATTATTGTAATTTGCAAATGATGTCTCAAGTCTAGGGAGAATAGAAGGAAAATAACTATTTCATTTCACGGAAGACTCGATTTTTACAGAATCCATTGGGTACCGACTTGGAACCTTTCTTCCCAAGACAATTGCCTCGTAGGGCTTTAGGAAGATAAATACACTGTCCGTGACGGACTTTTGGAAAAAACTCTAGAACCTATGAAACTAGACCACTCCTAATTTTCTTTCCTTATCTCTCTCCTTTCTCCTTTACTCCTCCTAATTCCTTCTTCTCTCATTCCTTTCTCGGGTTCAAACCCAACGGTTTCCTTTCTTTGTGATAATCCCCTCATCGATGAGCCCCTGGATGTTGTTCCTCAGAGTTGGGCAAGCATCCGTGGAGTGGCCCAAAGCTTGGTGATATTTGTAATGCTGCTTCTGGTCACGGCGCAGTGCGGGCGGTTTGGTCCAGATTACGTGGCGGCTGAGTAGCTCAATCTTTCCAATTTCAAGTAAGTGTTCTAGCATCTGGTCCCTAGGCATACCTAACTCATGAAACCAACGATAGTAGGCTCCTTTGCCTTGGGGGTAGAACCCCCTACGACTGCCGTGGGCTTCCCATAGGAAAGTGCGATGGGTTTAACTTGCTCGTGAGGCCCTTTCCCATCTCGGGTTGAACCATTGGAGGTAGTTCTCGATAGGGATGACGAGCTTTGCGAGGACTTCTTGATTTCCTCAATGGACTTCACAATCTCATGAAGGCACTCTCGGGTATGCCTCGAGTTATGCCTTTCCATTTTGTTGGTCAACTCTGCCCGGTTATGCAGGAGCTCATATCTGCGATCATACTTTTCCTCAATGGCTTCTCTGAGCTTCTTGCCACCTTTCTCCCACACCTCCTCAACTTTCTCGTGGAGGATTTCCTTGATTTCCTCACGAAGCTGTTGGACCATGTTGATCGTCCCATTACGGCTAGCCTCTGACTTCTGAATTCGGTCACCCATCGTGCTGACCAACTTTTCCAAGATCTTCACTCTGGCCTCCAACCGGGACTGGGTGTCCATCCTAATGTCCGACTCCGTCGCTTGGGTGTTGGCTTCCATTACTTCCTACCAAACGAATGACCACCAAGCCATAAAGGCGCTTCGAAGGGATTCACAGAAAAGTCATGCTTTGATTAAGAAAGGGACTTTGACACAAGAAGGTTTGACCCACGGAAAAAAAGTTTCGACTTTTAAGAACGAGCTTAGGGGAAAAGACCCAAGCTATGCATTTTGATGAATTTATCATTCAATATTTTTTTGGAAAAGACGTTTTCATCATTTTTTTATTGGATGATTTTATCACACAAACAAACTTAGTGCGCAGTTCAAAAGCAATGCATGAATTTATTGGTTCAAGTTCTATTAAGACGCATCTTTTTATTCCTAAATGGTTGGAAAAGATTTCTCTTCTTTTTCGCAACTGTTCTAAACCCTGGATCAGTGGAGGCCATCACTACGTCTATAGACCCCTCGTTTGTCACCTGTATTACACACTCCCAAGGACAGACTATCCCGGGCGAGGGTCCTATAGGGCACGCAGCTTCCACCGACCAAAAGAACCAAACCTAGTGTCTATTGTGTCACAAAGTTCCAATGCGTGGGCCATTCTTATCATAGTTAAGCCCCGGCTAAGGTTAAGATTGACTTAACACTTCAACAAAATTTCGGCATGACCTCATTTTAATGAGGGATCTCGGACCTTAAATTTAGGCTCAAGGATGATTAGGATGGGTTAAGCATTAGATCTTAATGACACGGTGTCAACCTATTCTTAATACATGACTTCGGTTAATTATGGTTGGAATTAACGCACAAGTCAAGGACCGGGTCAAAGATGACCTTGGTCACACTTTCTTTCACAAGGAGTCGTGAACTTGGGCGTTAACTTGGCCATAATTAACGTTTGGACACGTATTAGGGACGTGATGACATGAGCTAGACCAAAAACCAACTGAGGTCACGGTATTTGTGTGTCACGGACAAGTGTGGTTGACTTGGTTCGGAAGGGGAGGTGGAATGGACCCGTGCGCGCGAGAAGGGCACAAGAGTGCCAATCAAGCTGCATTGTGGCATCCATCCCGGGTTTTAAGGGTTTTTGATACGTGTACAAGGTCGAGTGCGCGTTGTGTGAAGCCTTCTATATTCCCTTTTGAGTCAAAATAGGAATTTTCAATGCGTTTTAATGCCATGAGCAAGAGTATATACAAGATATGGACAAACAATTTAAACAAGTAATTTGCACAAGTAACAAGCAAAGATATGAACAAGTAAGAATTTTAGCAATCAAAAATTTGTACATGGGAAAGGTTGTGCACCATCAAAGGTTTTGCAAACCAAAAAAACTTTTGCAAGAGGAGCAAGGCCATTTGAAAATTAATTTGTACAAAAGATTATACACAACAAAAGTGTTTGAAAAACCAAACTTTCACAAAAGGGGTTATGCACAATGAGGCCTTGAAAACCCAAAATTTTATGTCAAAAAATTTGTGCATAACCAAGGTTTTGAAAATCAAGTTTTTGGCTAAGAAGAGGAAGGTAAATGTGCACAAGTAGAGGCTGTAAATTGGAACCTGGACAAGAAGAAGCAAAGGGGACCATCAGAATATTTCTGCCCTGCACAAAATTGTTAATTTGAAACATTCTGTGGGCCCAGCCTAACCAGCCATACGGCTAGAGCAGTAGCCCCATTATTTTTTGCAAATTTTCAGCTTCTGATCATCAAGCCCGAGTTTATTGCATTTTCAGAACAGTTTCACTCCCAGAAATCAAAACGGAAACATAAAACACACACAAAATATGCCCAAAAGTCAACAAACGGGGACGGGAGTTTGACCCACACAAAAGTGTCCTTAAAGCTTCTAAAGAGAAGTTCGCAAACATTTTATTCCCCAGTGGAGTCGCCACTGTAAGAATCCCCCCTCGGGCGAAATTGGTCTCGAGGAGAAAGCCAAACACGGCACTTTATGTTCAAATGTAAAACAAAGTCATCACGTTAATTTAATTTTAAACCCAAATTTAACGGAAAAGGTAGAGAATGTGAGTTCGGAGATCACGTTATGTCTTGGGAAGAAATTATCGCGGTTCACCCAAGACACCTCGGAAGAACCGAGTCTCCCTAAGTTTATTGACAAAAAATGTGCAAGTGTGTGTGTTTTCAAAAATGGGAGAAACTGACTTTTTAACAAAACCAGTTAAAAGACTTAACAGGAAGGATTTATTTTGCAAACAGTTTAACAGAAAGGGGTAAAATTGAGAAAACCATTCCCTGGACAAACCAGCCGTACGTCTAGAGAGGGTTGTCCTGGGAATTTTGATAGTTTATCAGGAATCAGTCCAGTTTCAGGCAGAAACAGAGTATTCTGCTGAAACTGGACAGAATTGAATCTTTTCAATTTATTTTCTTTGTACAAAACATGAATTATATCATCCCTATGCCATTGATAAATAATTAAACACAAAAACAAATGGTTTTGGGCATGATCAAGGCAATAATTGGGGAAAATGAAGAAAGTTGATGAACATGGCATTTGAGCCAAAATCACCATTTGAATAGTTAAAGATGGAAACTTTAACAGCCACATGGATGATTCATCCAAGGAAAGACCTTGGGATATCAAAAATCAACCTTTGGATGGATAAAGATTGAGTCTTTACCATCCAAAGGGACATTATTATGTTTGGATCAAAGTTGAATGGTAAAGATTAAAACTTTACCATCAAACTAGATCATTTCAACACAAATCAACATAAATGACATAAATAAAAGAGCTCTCTCGATATGTGCAATGGATCACCAAGCCAAATTTTAATACAAGACATAAATGTAAAGACATGAATGTAAATTACATAAATGTAAAGACATAAAGTAAATTGCATAAATGTAAAGACATGAAGTAAATGTGCATTAAATCATAACAAGACTTGATCATCCTTGGTTTGTAACCCTTGATCATGCATAAAACATGAGGGCACCATGAATTAAGTCAAGGATTGGTTCCAATTTATATCATTGCAAGAAATGTAAAGATATAAGTAAGTGAATGAGCAAAATGAAAATAGAATAAGAGATGAAGAGAAGATGGGGGGAGAAGGAGGCCTCACCAATATTTGGTTCTAACCTATCTTTTTCTCTCTTTCACTCAAATGTGTTTGTGATTGTGTTCTACTCTCAATTCTGTATAGTTTTAGTTCACAAAAAAATTTCTCCCCCCCTCTGAAATGATCAGCAAGGGTCTTAATTTATAGGGACTGAAGGCACCCAAACCAGCCGTACGGCTGGGCCCTTCTAGTACCCAAGCCATCCGTACGGCTCAGCCTGGCGAGCTTCCGGATTTTCAAAGTTTAATTCCAGAACAGTCCTAGAATTTTAGGTTTTTCTTAGTGAGGTCCTAGCCTATCAGTTTATCCCTGAATGGTGCTAAGATTTCCTCTAGTTTTGGTTCTAAGTTCAGATTGGGGTACTTACAAGGAGCACAATGGTATTTGTGGAGGTCACCTGGGGCCCCGATCCTCGGCGGACAAGCTCGTCATGATGGGATATTGTTAGTCCACCTTAAGAGAGGATGCTAGCAATTATGTAAAATTATGCAATAGTTGCTAGAAGTATGCCGACCTTCCAACTTGGCCATTTGATATGTGGGGGATCGACCTAGTCGGGCCGTTACATTTAGCTCAAAGAAAGTTCCAAATTGTGGTTGTAGCTTTGAACTATTTCACCAAGTAGATTGAGGCCAAGGCTTTAGCATCAATCACTGAATAAAACGTCATAGATTTTGTTCATGATTACATTTGGTGTCATTTCAGAGTTCCACGAGCTATAATATCAGATTATGGGTTTTAATTTTCTGATAAGTTTGTGAGAGAAATGAATCGACGTGGTTTCAAACATTAGAAATCCTCAGTAGCTTATCCTCAAGGAAATGATCAAGCCTTGCCTAGACTGTCAATAAGCTCATGCTAGTGGATTTGAAAAAGAATTTACATAGCAGAGGAAGTAAGTGGCTAGAGGAGCTTCCTTTAGCTCTGTGAGCAGTCTGAACTACACTCGGGGGACAACTGGAAAAACTTCTTTTGCTGTAACATATGGATTAGAGGCAATGGCACCAGCTGAGCTAGCCATCCCGACAACAGAGTCATTATTTTTTACGAGAATCAAAATGCCATTAACAGAGCAATCGATTTGGATTTATTGGATGAAAAGAGATTGAATTCTTAGTTAAGGATAACCAATTACAAGCAAAAGGCCAAGATGTTACATGAAAATCTTCTCTCCCTTGGTCGGATTCATCTTCTTATTCGTCGTCTTCATCATCCTCCTCCATGTCATCATGTTCAAAATCCCCATCCTCCTCATCCCTGGCCCGCTCGAGAGGCCTCTTCCAATCTTTGTAGCTGCTCTTCATCACTGTTCAGCTCCTCCTCCTCATTTGCAGCCGGTTAATCTTCAACCATTACTTCAACTCCGAGAGCATTTTCTGTTGTGGAAAAATACCTTCCCAACCCAACACCCAAGCAAATCGCAAGAAAACCCGGCACCACAAACAAGCACAAGAAATAAGAAACCCAAAGCAAAAGACAAAACGAACACAAGAAATTGTTTACCCAGTTCGTCAATATGTTTGACTACGTCTGGGGGCACTACCAAGCTAGGATCTTGCACTATAATATGTAAATATGGAGTTACAATGAGTATGGGGGCGGAACCCTGTTTATATACAAAACCTAGAATGATACCAAACCCTAGTCTAATTAGAATTCCTGAAATTCAGCATATTCCCATCCAGCAGCGGATCGGCCGCTCCCTTTTGCACGCTCGCCCGAGCAGCTCAGCCGAGTCACTAGATCCGCTTGGCCGAGCACACCTCTTCAGAATGTGTGTTTTTCCCTGGTTAACGCACGACCGCTCCTCAGCCTTGACTCGCCCGAGTCGCTCGGCTGAGTCCTTTACCCTGCTCGGCCGAGCATCACCTGCTCTGCGACTTTGCTGATTTCTTCTACTTAGATCGCTAGTTCCCGGTTTATTTCTATTCCAAGAATTTCCACTTCAGGTGGAATCACAACAGCTTCAGGCGGGCCTACGGCATAAGTCCCTATCCTTTTCGCCTTCGAAACCTCATCCATTATATAAAAGAATTTTTCAGAAGTTGGCTCGTCTTTTAAGGGAGCGTTTAAAGGTTGCTTCTCTTCATAGGTATTAGGAGAAGGATTAGCCGGAGGATTAGCAGGCACCGGCGGGTCTAAAACTAAATCGAGTGGAGGAGGAAACATAGAAATTTCATTGACATTGCCATCGGGGTTTTGAGAAAAGTTCATGTTGAAGAGAGAGGGGTTCCCAAAAAAATGTTGATATCACCAATGAAGAAGAAATGAATAACTGGAGAACTTCAAATTCTTTTATAGTTCACATTTATAAGAGAGATGGGAGACAGAAGATTTGAAGGTTAAGCGCAGAAGACAAAGGGGTGAGGTTCACTATTCAAGGACTAGACTCCTGCATTACTTCCTGTAACATTGTAATGATCATTATGGGTTTAATTAAGTGCAGGCGGCTCTATCACATCAATTTAAGATTAAATTCGAAAAGACGGGCAAAGATGTAGGGGGAGTGATTCCTTTTTAGCCCTTTGGACGACCCTAGACATCACATCAAAAGAGTATGTGGCAAATCAAGTTCAGGATGAACGACCCTTCTATCGTAATGATCGAATCAGGCCAAGAATAGAGGGTGCACTTTTCACAGAAAAAGACAATCTTACTTCCTAGCCCGTCAAGACGACCTAGAAAGTTGGGGGCCACTAAACCGAATAACATAATCTGAACCCATGAAGTCGAACCAAAGATGGCTAAATCCCAATGGGCCGAATGAAGACAATCAGGCCCAAGGCCCCAAAACAATAATGTATACATTCAAAGCCTAGATCCAGTATCGGGCCCTATATTACTTCGGCTTAGCTCAATCTCATTCCTATGAAGTCTAATGCACACACTGGCTAACTACATAAGAAACTCGTCATAAGAGCCGAACTCGCCTTCTACCTTAAATGACGACCTCGTCATTAAAGCTAATTCTCAACCTACGTGGATAAGCCTTCACGTGGATTCCGTTTATAACCAACATTCACGCTTTTCACATTTTCTAGTTTTCCCACCTAATAACACAATGCGCTATATAAGAAGCACATGCTACATTACGTAACATCGTCTTGCCAAACTCTATCAATTTGGTTCTAGATTTTCTCACTTATTAACAAACACTTATCCTCATGCCGGAGGTCCTTTAGCCAAAGGCAACCGGTAAGTCGTTTGTTCGTGTGTGCATGCGAACAGGAACAATAGATTCATCCTCGATGACGGTGACTGGTCAAGCAGCGGTTTCGTGCATTTAATATTATTTTGAAAAATAGATAGTCATTTGAATAAAGAAAGAGCTAGTAGCCAAATTAAATAAAACTTACTAACGTTAAACTTAAATTTTATTATTGTCTTGTCTTGAGCATACAATAAGCTATAAAATTTTGTGATACAAATACAAGAAAATAAAGAATCAACAATTAAGAAGGAGAATTATACCCTCCAAATGATCTAACAACAACCAGCCTTCAAATTAATGTTTCTAATAGAATGATGGAAAAGTTGGAATATTCTGCGGATGTTTGAAGAAATTATGAGGATCAACTTTGCTCTTCACCTGAACCAACTTCTTAAAATTCCCATGAAAATATCTAACTCCCCAAGTGCTTGCTTCTCCATAGCTTCTGCTTCCTGTTCCGAGATCAAGATCATTATAGTTCATATACGCATTTCTCGGAATCTTTGACACATACCGACCCATGTACTTATAAAATCGCCTTATCCAATCTATTCTTATCTCTGTCGTAGTTTTACCTTCAACGTCCAAATTAGCCTCTTGAAGCATAATCTACAAGTTCCCATCCCATCTCTATGCGGAAAAGGCGTAAATGATGGTGAAATTTCATTCATCCTCCCACCAAAAGGACTCAAAACAAAGTTTGGCACCCTTGTATCGGCTTCTAATAACATTCTCCACATCTCTTCAATACCCTTCAATGTAATTGGTGTTTGCACAAAGTCCGCCTTTCCTTTTATGTTATACCTAAACGGAGCTGACCGGTTTAGTAGTGTTTCCGTCGGGTCTTGACTTGAGAAACCTGATATAACAAGACCAGATTGAACCGAACTCATTTCCGTACAATTTTCTCTAGTCATCCCTAATTCCGTGAAGCTTTCTTGCAGTTTCATTTTTGCTCCATACAAATGGAGCAGTGAGGGGACTGTTGAGGCACACTAGTGCAGTCTGTCTAGCTAGCAGGGAATGAGAGAGTATTTGCAAGGAAGGGAATTTGAGCCCAAAGCCAACTCTTTGCCCGAGGCCCTCATATTATTTTAGCCCCAACACCAATGCACAAAACAATAGTTTGATAAGGTTGACTTTTTGGGATTGAGATAATTGCAAGTCAACAACAACAATTTGAAAAAAATGCAGGATTTTTTTTGAGATGATCGCAAAGAATTCAAAGACATGTTAGAGTAATATTGAAGAAGAAAGCCCCAAGATTCAAAAAAGTTGCAAAAAGAAAGCCCAAGAATTCTATTAAATGTAACAAAGAGCCCAGTGAAGAATTTATAGAAATTTGCAAGAAGAGAGCCCAATCTAGAATTCATAAAAAAGCTGAAACAAGAATAAAAGAAAAAAATCATTTAGTTTGATTCTAACCTACAGAACTAGTGCAACAAATTCAAACACTAGCGCCTTAACCACTGGTACAACATAACAATTATTGCTAATTATTCAGGGCTTTTATACAACCAAAAAGTAAATTGGGGCTCAAAAATTGCTCACATCTTTCGCCTACCCTCAAGACCAGCCCTTGATGTGGCCACAATATTGAGCACCAGTAGCAGGAGCACAATTGTATAGCTGGAGCGGTTTCTAATCCGATAACTTGAAGATTGAAATAATTTTATTTTATAAAATGCGCCAAATGCACCCTACCGATTTCATAACCACATGATTATTACTCACCCTAGGGATTGAAATTATTTTATTAAATACTCCAAGTATACTTGATGTTTTTATCATACCAAATTCATAACCAAGTACTTCATTACTTATTTTTGAGATTGAAATATTGCTATTTTATTAGACACGTTTGAGTGCATCCTACTGGCCTAAACCACGTGATTATTACTCATTATGATAACCTTTAGGCCTCGTTTGGCATGCGGGAAGGAGTGTGTAGGAATAGAAATGGAATATCTGGGTATCTAAAATCCAGGAATGATGGGAATTAAATATTCCCATACCCATGTTTGGGTTATGTTTATGTCTATGTTATAGAATGGAATTTAAATTACCATTCCCATGTTTGGTGTACATACCTATCTCACGGTATATTCTTTTTCTATTAAACAACACGATGTAATAATTAGTTGTTAGGCCCAATTGGTAGGAAAATAGGGTAGAGTGGGGGGGGGGGAGTTGAATAGCCTAATTAAAACGTTTTCAAAGAAACACTTTATAAATGCAAAGTCACTAATAAGTTTGCAAACTATTATCAGTAAGTGCAGCGGAGAAGATATGACTAAGTTTAACTCACACAAAATTAGTATGAAAAGGTTTTGAGAGCTTGGTTTAAACACAAAGTGATTTCCAAAAGTTCAATGCAGATTCAAGAGATTGGTAAAAGGAAATAACAATGAATCAGTATGAATGACAATGTTGATGAGTTTGTGCACAAGTGTATGTCCTATTAAATGTCTAATGATTTCTAGGACAAGGAATGTTTGAGCTTTAATGCTTCAAAACAATTCAACTCTCTTCAATGCACCAACCCTCTTCAATGCTCAAAGTCCTCTATTTATATGAGGAGTAAATGGCTTGAGTCTTGGAGAAAAAGTCTTGTATTTTGAATTTCTAGCCGGGTAGGTGAGGAGCATTAAATGCGATATCTATTGCATTAATGGCGGAGATTTGAAGTACACGCATGCTTGGAAAAGTCTAATGGGTAAAGACCCCTTTGTCTCAATCGGTTACCTGTAAAAAGCAAGTAGGGACAGAGTAGAGCTAAAAGTAGCTCGGTGTCAGATTGGCACAAGTACCGTAACAGACAGATAGCAGTTATCAGAAAAAAATACAAGAGACAATCGGTAAAGTCAACTTAATGTTAGAACGATGTAACCTAGAGATATTCAGGTGAAGAATATCTTGAGTTGACTACCGGTAAGCTCCAGTTGGTCCTTGGTAATTGTAGAGTTTTCCGGTAACTTGTGTTATACACTGAGTAGTTCCTTGATCGGCAACTCGAAAACTGGACTACCGATTTGTTTTCTGTTGCCCTCTAGCTGGTTTGCCATGTAATCAAGAGTTGTAATGCACCTGTGTTGATCACTAGGAATCCTAAAGATATTAATGAAATTAGGGGATCCTAAGTGTTAACTATGATTTGGATTAAGCAATTCTATGTCCTAAACATATATTTGAACAACAATCTCCTCCTAATTGCTTAAGTCCAATCACCCTATCCAAGAACATCTATCTTAGCTTAGTAAAAGAATGTATTAGGGATGTCTATTTATTATCATTCCCTAAGCCAAGTCACACACTAGATGTCTTAGAAAGGGGAAAATAAGAAGAAAATAAAATACAATAAAAGAGATAGAAGAAGAGGGAGTGCCGATTGCAAGGATCGGCAGAAAAATATTCTGCAAAACAGAGTTAGCATAAAGAACAGCAGAAATATTTCAAGAACATAACACATAAAATAAGCACACAAATAAATAAGAGTTTAGCAAAGAAGTTGTTGGATATATCTCTGAAGGTCTTCTAGGATATCTATATAATTGGTTACATTGACTCAAGAACCGACAGACTTGGGAAGGTCTTCTTGCTGGTCAGGAGCTGTAGCCTTTGAAGTATATTCAGATTTCTTGGCCTTCTTCTTTGCTCTGGAAGCTTCTTTATCAGCTTTCCTCTTTTGTCTTCTCTGTGCACTCTGCAACCTCTCAGTCAGCATCTTGTTATTGGCTTCAAGTGCTGCAATCTTCAGTTGAGCATCGGTAAGAGCGGCATTGACAGCAGATAACTCTTTTTCAGTAGACTCTAAGCTTCTGATCTGCGATCTATGCTCATCAATCAGTTGGCTTTGAATTGAATGCATACCTCCCAAACATTCTGATAGAGCAATCAGTCTTGATTCTCGGTTTTCCAAAAGATCCTTCAGGTCTTGGACTCTTTTATCTTCCTCCTCCTGATTGGACTTAAGAATCTTAGCAGAAAGATCTCGATGAGTGTCCCTAATCAGGTCGGCAAGAGAGAGAGCCATAGCACCAAAATAAGCACGAGTAGCAGGCACTTGCTGATTTGAGAAATCTCCGTCATTGAAACGAAGGTATTCATACAAGCTATGCACGACAACATGCTTTTCAATAACAATAGGCTTGACAAAACTCTCTGCAGATTTGACCAAGAGTGATGGATTAAAATCTTCATTGAGTAAGTCAGCGTCTTCAACGATCACATCAGCAGAGGCCACCATCAGCATATCATCATCAGTAGATAGAACGATCGTCAATGGAGATGCTGGAAGAGGAATAGGAGCAGGAGGAAAAGGAAAAATTTGATGAAGGGCAGCATCATCACCAATATCAAGAAAGAAATCACCAGGGACAAAAGCAGAGACAATGTCATTTGAATCAACAGCAGCATGACTGGCACAGGAAATCGGCAGAGGAAAATCTAGATGAATAATAATAGCACGATCTTCCGACAGATGGAACACACCATTGTCTTCCATTGAAAGATATAGAGCTAGAAGGAGATTCAGGCAAGCACGTCCTTCAAGAACCATGCAAGCCAGATTTGCTGATAAAAGTCTGGATGTATAGACAAGGTGGTCAGCATGCTGTCTGGGATGGAACATAGGCAGAGTCAAAGCAAGAGATCCTGATTTGACTAAGAATGCCTCTTGAGTCAACAGCATGAAACTCAAGGATGTCACAGAGCTTATCATTGATCATATTACATCGCCTCATCCATCCATTGGTGGTGATACACACCTCTGTTGGATATTATCCAGGAAGGGGAATTTGTCCACCAATATTCAGAGTACGGGGCCATGAATGACGAACTTCATAAACCGGTTTTGTCTTCAGCCTAGACACTTGGAGAGTCTTCCCTCTCATCCTTTTAAATTCTACTTTAAACCAAGTCATGAAGACCAGCTGTTCACTCGTTGAACCAGCAAGAAAGGGATAGTCTTCACCAAAGGGAGAAGGAATTCGTTGAAGAGTAGAACGAAAGGCAATGGGTTGATGAGGTGGAAATAGTGGTCTAGCAAACCTGTTAGTAAGAATGGAGATGCTGGTAGTATATCAATTTGAACTGATCATCTCCTTGGCATGAAGCTCATAATTATACTCGGAAGGTGTAGAGCTGTCCTTTACATTCATAAACAACGACAGCTCTACATAGTCATCAGGATCAATCTCATCTGAGCTTTCATCACCAGCAACAGTATTAACAGTAGCAGGAAGAGCGCCAGGAGCAGCTTCAACAGCAGGAGCAGGAAGAGGGAGTGCAGGAGGGGCAGGAAGAAATGAGGTGAGGGCAGGAGAAAATAAAGCTACCTATAATTCCTCAAACTTCAAGTTAGCAGCAATCATAGCATCTATGGCAGCAACACTATCATCAGCACCTCCTCCCAACTCAACAACCTCTCTCAGACCAGTAGATTCAACAAGAATCACATCAGAAGAGTAGGGAACTTGATCAATCTGAGTGACTAAAGTTTTCTCAGAGGCTTCATCAGTAACTGCTGGAATAATCTGAGTGTCATTAGCTGGCTCAGAATGATAAGTTTTTGTAGTTGGCTCATCGGCAATAAGTGCATCAGCAATGTTTCCTCCTAAAACCGGCAAGTCTTCAACAACAACTTCATCATTAGATTGAGTATCGGTAGTTTGCTCAATTGATGCAAGTTGGTCTTCTCTTTCAATCAGAGGTTGAGCTTCCACATTTTCCTCAACTTGATAAACCAGAGTCTCATCAGCAGCACTAGCTTCATCGGTAGGTTGAGTGTCTGAAGTTTTCTCAACTATCTGTTCAACAGTCTTATCAGTAGAACCTTTATCAGCAGAGCCTCCTCCATGAATGCGGTCAGAGTTATCGCTGATTAATACTTAATCAATAAAGGCCTCAGCAGAAGATAAAGTAGTAGCAGGAGTAGAGGGCTTCTTGTAAATAATGCTGATCAGCATCTTATCATCACTGATAGATTCAGAAGATGAAAAAGTTGCATCGGCAGTCTTGTGAGCACATACAAAATCAGCAATATCAGCAGAACTGCTAGGAGTAGGAGTAGGGGCAGCTGCTGGTTGCTTGGCAGCTCATCTAGTAAGAAATGCTTCAGATTCCTTAATCAGATCAATAGTGTTTTTCTTCACTTACTGCACAAATTGATCAGCCAGAGGACCAGCACTATCGTTTTATAGACCAGCAAATCATCGTCATCTGCTGGTCTTCCCATTTGATAGGGATCAGCCTCTAGGAAGTTTGACTGTTGATTGAATACGTCGGCATATGCTACCCATACACTTTGGACCATCAGGTCTTGTCTAATTCGATCTTGGAAGAGGTAGACCTGATTCCAGGGTAGTGGCAGCAGGTCAAAGTAACGTCCAAAATTCAGTCTGAGTTCAGCTTCTGACAACCGTTAAAACTTTTTGAGAGGGACAAACTTCTCATTGTATACATCAGTAACCCTGTTCCGGCTTGTATAATAAACATGGTTAGCAAGATTGCCTGGAAGTACCAGCTCCTTTCTTTCTTCATGAAACTGGAGCAATCTACGAATGAAGGGATGAAGATGATCAATGGGAAACACCCAATTCTTCTACAAAACTTTATTAATGAGAGACCAGTGATTCCGGAAGAAAAGATGAAAAGTGGGGTTTCTGATTGGTCTGCACTTCCTTATAACAGCAGATTCCCTAGCAACATCGGTAATAATGTCCTCTTCTATATCATCAACTGCTTCTTCAAACTTAATCACAATGGAGGGAGGAGCAGCAAGAGAAGCACCAGAAAGTAGAGGTGGTGCAAATCTTATCAGCTTGGCTCTAGGATCAGCAGAAGGAATAGTTGAAGACTTAACCTGAGGAGCAACAGGTTTTTACCTTAGAACAGAAAACGGTTCACCGGCAGAAATAACCTTTGACTTTTTGGTTGGCTCTTTATCAGCAGCCTTGACTAACTTCCTTTAGCCTTGACTAACTTCTTTTTCCTTGGAGTAGCAGGAGTTGAGACAGCAAGAATCCTGTCGGTAGATGGAGCAGGAGTAGAAACAGCAGCAGGTGGATCGGCAGCAACTGAAACAACCTTTCTTGGTTTCTTTTTCTTTGGAGTTCCTGTAGCAGGAGGAACAACTGTACCGGTAGAAGCTTTCTTGGAAATCCTTTTCCAGTCAGCAAGCTTAAATGACTTAAGCTTGTCGAAGTCAAAACTAGGAGGTGCTGGAGAAGCTCTAACAATCTCTGAGTTGTTTCTCAAGATCGTGCTTATCAGCAGGTAATGACAACCCTTTCCTGGGTGAGCCTTGTTCTTCCTTCTATCCTCTTTCCACTTGATAGCAGCAATGGTAATAATCTAAAAAAGATAGGCACAACAATTGAATTCTTCTTGTAATACAATGGCTACCATCACCTCAAACTGCACATCAGTTACATGGCTGTGAGAGCCAGATCTGCAAACCAGACACCTATCAACTATCTCAGCAAAGGCATAGAATCTCCTTCTATAATGAGCCTTCAAGTGGTTATCTCCTCTTTGCCTAGGACCAGCTCCCTCATTAGGGTCCATGCCTTGTCCAAGGTTTTTTCATCAGAAATACCAGTTAATCCTTCCTTTCCAAGGAGAGGAAAAACATCATAAATGGAAAATGGAGTGACTGAAATAGCACTCCGGCGATGGTAGAATTGATGGAGATGAAGGTAGATCCCTTGGGGCAGTAATAACTGAAGCATTGGAGAAGAACTCTTGAACTTGAGTCAGAAACAAGAAGTCAATCCCAGCCGAAGAGATGAAGGAGTCAAGGAGCGAACCAATCAATAGATTCTTTAATAATTCTCGGTCGGTCTGGTCGTCGAAGAACAAAGAGTCAACATAACCTCCATAGATATCCTTTTCGTTGCTCATCATTTTCTGCTAAAGTACTCAAGAAATCTCACAAGTTAAAATCAGTTAGTTTAAAACAAATTTGAAATAAGCAAATGTAATGCAATCAACTATTACCAGATTTTAAGAAGGAATGGGAACTCTGTAGAATAGTAGAAGATGAGCAAAGGCTTTTGATAATGAGAGAGTTCAGGAGAGAGAGCGAAAAGAGATGGAGAGATTAACTGTGGCTATTTATATGTTATGGAAGAGAGTGAATAGGAAGGGTTTGCATGGGAGAAAGAGAAATAATGAGGAGTTTAACTGTAGAGAATACCTCGGAGAACGTGCGCACACAATGAATTAAATGCGCATACCGGACGGTTGAGTATAGATGGTTAAATTTAGGAGAGAGAAGGGGTAAAAATGGCAACAATAATATTGTAAAATAAAAAGTTACCTTTCTAATTTATCACAAGGATTTGGGATAAATCTTGATACGATTTAGGTAAGGCGGTTCACACATGTGTCAGAGAGGTGGTGTGACCGATTATACCTTTGATTTGACATGCTTACGTCATGTGTCAGAGAATCTTATCTTTTCAGATGAGATCTACCAATAAGAGATTTCCTTGCTGATATTTGAATTTTAAAAATCGGCAAGACATATTGTTCGGCAAGCTAGGTTGGTCGGCATGGTTTTGTACAATGTTGATGAGATCGGCAGACTAACACAAGGTAGAAAAGTTAGAACAATTTTAACCAAAATAATCAATCATACCTAGTTCACCTCTGAGGAATTCAAATCTTTTCTGATCTAAGGGCTTTGTCAGGATGTCTGCTCTTTAGAAATCGGTATGGACTTTAAGCAGTACAACATTTCCTTTTTCCACATGTTCCTTTAGAAAGTAGTACTTGATGTCTATGTGCTTGGTTTTGGAGTGCATGACCGGATTGTTGGATACCGAGATAGTAGATTGATTGTCACAATAAATGGGACAAACTTGAGATGGATTTGCATAGTCAACCAACTCCTGCTTCATCCAAAGGATCTGTGAACAGCAACTGCCGGCAGCTATGTACTCAGCCTCGGTAGTAGAAGTGGAAATTGATGCTTGCTTTTTACAGGACCAAGACACCAACCGATCACCAAGAAACTGGCAAGTTCTACTAGTACTTTTCCTGGTCACCCTACAAGCTACAAAGTCTGCATCTGAATAACCTATTAGATTAAAAGATGAATCTCTAGCATACCATAATCCAAGGTTAACAAAACCACATAAGTATTTAATAATGCTTTTAACATCCTGCAGATGGGATTCCCTAGGGTCAGCTTGAAACCTGGCACATACACACACAGCAAACATGATATTTGGTTTACTGGCAGTAAGATAGAGGAGTGAGCTGATCATACCTCGATAGACAGTCATATCTACCTTCTTACCAGACTCATCCTTATCTAAATGAATGTTAGTTCCTATTGGTGTGCTTTGAGAGTGAGCATTGTCAAAGCCAAACTTCTTGATAAGTTCTTTAGTGTACTTGACTTGACTGATGAAAATTCCTTCATTGGTTTTCTTGACTTGAAGTCTAAGGAAATATGTTAGTTCACCCATCATGCTCATCTCGAACTTGCTCTGTATTAGTTTCTCAAATCTCTTGCAAAGTGATTCATTAGTAGATCCAAAAATAATGTCATCAACATATATTTGTACAAACAATGAATGACCCTTATGCTTGGCAACAAATAAAGTAGTATCGATTTTACCTCATGTGAAACCTAAGCCATCACTAAGCAGGAACTTAGAAAGGGTTTCATACCATGCCCTTGGAGCTTGCTTCAGACCATAGAGAGTTTTCTTCAATCGGTAGACATGATCAGGCTTCTTAGAGTCCTCAAAACCAAGTGGTTGTTCAACATAAAAAAGATCTTGGAGTTCTCCATTTAGAAAGGCACTTTTCACGTCCATCTGATATAGCTTGAATTCTTTGAAGGCAGCATAGGCTAAGAAAAGTCTTATAGCTTCCAATCTTGCAACATGAGCAAATGTCTCGTCGTAGTCAATCCCTTCTTCTTATCAGTAGCCTTTTGCAACTAACCTTGCTTTGTTTCTAGTTATTTTCCCAGCTTCATCCAACTTGTTTCTGTAGACCCACTTTGTACCAATTACTTGCTAAGAAGTCGGTCTTGGCACAAGTTCCCACACTTTGTATCTTTCAAACTGATTCAGTTCCTCTTGGATGGCTTCAAACCAACCAGGATCAGCAAGAGCTTCTTCAGTCTTCTTTGGTTCTATGTTGGAGACCATAGCAAATGAGAAGAGACTTTCATCAAATGCTTTGCTAAGGTTCCTTGTCAATATGGGACCAAAGACATCACCAATCACATTTTCTAAAAGATGATCACGAACTGCTCTAACTTCTCTCGGCACATCATATCTTACTGACTCTTGTTGTAGTGATTCTAGAGGAGGATCATGGTCAGCAGATGGTGGAAGGGAAGAATTCAATTTTTGTATGAGAAGAGGATGAGAACTTGATGGGTTAGGTCTTATAACAGAAACTGGTTGAGGGCTAGATCTGTCTTCAGGTGAATCAGCAGAGTTTGTATCGGCAAATGGATTATGAAAGTTATCAGTATGATCATGTTCTGCCGATGATGGGAAATATTGGGTATCTGCTAGTTCTTCTACTGAAATGACTGGATCAGTAGCTGGTACTTGATCTGCATGGTTAGTGTTACTGGATTCACCTGTCTCATAAATACTAGAAGCATTAGTACTATTTGGAGCCTTGTCAGACTCTAGCAAATCAAATTCATCAAAGGTTACATGAACAGATTCAACAATTTTCAAAAGTTTCTTATTAAAAACTCGAAAGGCCTTACAATGTTTAGCGTATCCAACAAACATTCCTTTATCATCTTTATCATCAAATTTACCTCTGTGCTCCTTACCGTTGTAAAGCACGTAACATTTGCAGCTGAATATTTTGAAGAAGCCAATGTTGGGAATTTTGCCTCTCCAGAGTTCATTAGGAGTCTTGTTATGGAATTTGTTGATTAGAGATCTGTTCTGAGTAAAGCAGGCGGTATTGATGGCTTCAGCCTAAAAGTATTTTGGCAGCCTGGCTTCAGCAATCATGGTCTTTCCAGCTTCTATAAGAGTTCTGTTCTTTCTCTCAATGACACCATTTTGTTGTGGTGTACCGGAAGCTGAGAAGTTGTGGTCTATGCCATGATCATCACAGTACTGAGCAATACCATTGTTCTTGAATTCAGTGCCATTGTTTGATCTCATACTGATGATATCACTTTCTTTCTGGGTCTATAGTAGTCTGAATAACTTGGTAACAACAACATAGGTATCATCCTTGTGACTGAAAGATTCTACCCAAGTGTATCTAGAGAAATCATCTATTACAACCAAGGTGTATCTACTTCCACCAATACGCTGTAGATGTGGGGCCAAATAGATCCATATGTAGCAATTGGAGGCACTTCGAAGTTGACATGCAGGGCTTGCTGCGGAAGGATGACTTATGTTGTTTTCCAAGCTGGCAGGCCTTGCATTTCTTTCCTTGATCAGAAGACACTTAAGGAAGACCGGTAACCAGATTTGAACCGGCAAGCTTGGATAAATACTTGAAGTT
This sequence comes from Campanula takesimana, assembly GCA_026119855.1. NCBI lineage: Eukaryota > Viridiplantae > Streptophyta > Magnoliopsida > Asterales > Campanulaceae > Campanula > Campanula takesimana. The sequence continues at coordinate 845,003 of JAOWBW010000367.1, forward strand.
CAAGTGACTGAGTCTTTTGTGCCATAGCTATGAATTCTCACTGATGTTCTTAGCTACAAAACAGACATTAGCAACACCAGTAATAGCACTTAAGTCTACTGCATAAATGTTACCTTTATGTTTGGCAGTGAGAAGAATTTCGTTGGAAGCAATGTATTTTACATAGCAACTGGAAGTAATAAATATACATTGCATTCCTTTATCACAGAATTATGTTATTGATAGAAGGTTGTATTTCAGACCATCCACTAGAGAGACCTTCTGTACAGTAACTGCACCTCTCTTGATGGTACCAATACCGATGATTTTTCCTTTGGCGTTATCACCGAAAACCACTGGGGGACCTGATGCTTCAATAATATCGGCAAGTAGATCTGCAAATCCTTTCATGTGCCTTGAACATCCACTATCTAGAATCCACAAATCCTTGCTTGCACCAGTTGAGGCCATCAAGCATTCCTGAAATGAAACAATATGCTTATGGTCCCCCTTATTCTTGGGTCCGAGTGTTAGTTCCTCTTTGGTAACCATATCTGGCCACCACTGGAGGATGCAACCTTAGTGGGTCCAGATAGGTGCTTCAAGAGGCATTCATGAGCCTTGTGACCATAATCAGAACAATTAGAACATCTCACTTGACTGATAGGCTGTGGAGTCGGTAGAACATCATTCTGTTTAGTCGGTGCATCGGCAGAACTAGAGGATAGAGCAGGCACAAACTTAGTAAGTTTGAAGGTGCTAGTGTTGCCTTTCTTTCCATTCTGTTTACCTTTGGCAGATACCTTGTGAGGTACTTGTCCATCGGCAGCAGAAGTGGTTAGACCGGCATCACTTGCTCTGCTGATGTACTCACCAAGAATACCATTATCGGTAGACTCAGTATCAGCAACCTTAACATAACTTTGTTTGTGCTTATCTTTCCTTTTGTTCTTGTTCTTAGGATACTTCATAGCCACAACACTGTATACTGGCTTAGCATCCATATGCACTGAGTTAACAGAACTACATTCAACTTTCTCAACCTTTTTCTTGGTCGTACAAGTTTCAGTAGAGCTACTGCTGCTGGAATCAAATCTTAACCCAGATTGGTCCTTATATGACATTTCGGTTGACAGGATCGTTTCAACAGCAACTCTAGATTTTGTGTAAGAATCAACAATCCTTGTGAGATGATTGTTTCTTGCCACAAGATCTTTGATCTGAGCTATCAATACTGTCACTTGACTTTTGAGATCCAGGTTTTCTTTCTTTAGAAGAACAGACTCAAGCTCACGTCCTTTGAGAACTTTAAGTTCAGACACAAGAAAATCATTCTCTGCAAAAATTCTATTGAAATCAGCAGCCATCACTTTATAACGCTACTCAGTTTCTCATGATCAATAAAAAGTTCATCCATTATCTCTACCATTTCAGCTTTGGATATTTCAGGGAAAGGATCGGCTGAAATTTTTGGGGCAGAGCTAACTGGTTCAGTAGAGAAGTCAGGTAGGGAAGAGATGGGCTTTGAAAGGCTTTTGGCAATGCTAGGATGTTCAGTGAATGAGAACTTTTTGGTCATTGGTAAGGATTTTGGTTTGATGGCAGTGAAGTGAGAAGAGTTACACTGGCCATAGAGTGAGGTTCCCACTTGATGAACTTTGTATCCATTTGGGTTTTCTTCTTTGACACTTATTTCTTTGAAGTATGGTTGAGGTCTTCCAGCAACTTCTTCTCTGAATGGAGTTCTGGGAGGAGATGGATCTCGGTAGACTGGAGTCGGCAATGATGATATATCGGCATCTTCCAAGTCTAGGGCAACAAAACTTACATCAGCATCTTCATCTGAGTCAGTTTCACACCAAACCGACAAGGCTTTTTCTGTGCTTTCATCGGCAACAAAGCTTCGAGACTTAGGATGTTTGTTAGGCCCAATTGGTAGGAAAATAGGCTAGAGGGGGGGGGGTTGAATAGCCTAATTAAAACTTTTTCAAAGAAACACTTTTATAAATATAAAGTCACTTATCAGTTTGCAAACTATTATCAGTAAGCACAGCGGAGAAGATATGACTTGGTTTTAACTCACACAAAATCAGTATGAAAAAGGTTTTGAGAGCTTGGTTTAACACAAAGTGATTCCTAAAAGTTCAATGCAGTTTCAAGAGATTGGTCAATGGAAATTACAATGAATCAGTACAAACATATACGATCTTCCGGTGATAGAGTTCCAACCGGTAAGAATAAAGTAAACAGCAGAGATACAAAGATTTGGAGAGGTTCACAATGTAAATACTGCTACGTCCTCTACCAAGTTTGGTCAGAACTTAGATTTGGGTTAAGAGTACTATTAGATATCTCTAGTCTATTACAAGCACGGCTTTGCCGGAAACAAAGACTAAATTCTAGAGATCACTAATGGATCGTAATACAAATCTGACCAAGTGTTTTTGAGCGGCAAGTCCAAGAGAACTTATCTCACTCAGGTGGGTGTGTGAATAACTCAAACAACGTATTCCTTAAATGATCTAGTTCGGGAATACTGACATTTGTTAATGAGTTTGTGCACAAGTGTATGTCCTATTAAATGATCTAACGATTATCTAGACAGAATGTTTTAGTCTTCAATGAATACTCAAAAACATTCAACTCTCTTCAATGCTCTAATATCACCAACCTTCTTAAATGCACTAAGTCCTCTATTTATAGGGGAGTAAATGACTTTAGTCTTGAGGAAGAAGGCTTGCAAATTTGAATTTCCAGCTGGGTGGTTGAGGAGCATTAATGCGGTATCTTTAGCATTAATGGCGAAGATATGGAGTACACGCATGCTTGCAAAAGTCTGATGGGTAAAGACGCCTTTGTCTCAACCGGTTACCTCTAAAAAGCAAGTAGAGACAGAGTAGAGATAAAAGTAGCTCGGTGTCAGACGGCGCAGTGATTATAACAGAGCAGTTTAACAACTTTATGATAAGACAGTACAGAAAGGACAGAGACAATCAGTAAATTGACATTGAAATAGAACAACAAAACCTGACTGTCAGTAAGGTTCAGATTGTCCTTGCTGATTGTTTGAGTCAACGGCAACTTGAGTAGTAAGTTGATCGGCATGTTGAATTCTGGTCTGCTGATTGTGCTTCCTTTTGCTGGTTTGCCAAGATTGAAGAGTTGGAATACACTTGTGATGGTCACAAAGAATCCTAAGGGTACCTTACAAAGGTTCTATTAAAATTGGGGGATCCTAAGTGATAACTATGATTGGGATTAAGCAATTCTATGTCCTAAACATATATTTGAACAACAATGTCTCTTGCTAAATGACTTCCTCACATACTCATATTTTGGTTGAGGACATTTGGAAGCAAAGTGACTAAGTTTTCTGCAGTTGAAGCAGACAAGATCACCTTTATTGTTCTTTCCATCGGTAGCACTTGTAGAGGGTTTGTTGTAGCTTGCTGGTTTTTGAAATGGTGGTGTGAATGACTTTGGTTGCTGGTAATTTCCTTTCTGCATCCTTTTAATGTCTTTGAACCTCTTGTAGTTTCTGGCGAAGGCGGCGAACTCGTCTTCTTCCATCGGTTTTTCTGAGGTTACTTCTGAGGTTTTGGAACTGCAGGGTGTTTGATGGGGATCTATAGGAGGGAATTTGTTTGAAGGGAAGGATATATGTGACTGAGCTGATAGAGACAAGTTTTTGAAATTTTTATCGAGAACGTTAAGTTTTTGCAGTTCTCCCTCATACAGAAATAGACTAGACACAAGATTTTGAATAGAAGTCTTGTTTAAGTCTCTCACTTCTCTAACAGCAGTGACCTTAGTATGATACTCATTTCCCAAAGAACTTAGAAAACGAATATTTAAGTATTTCATAGTATAAACCTTTCCTAATGAAGCACATAAATTACTTACCTCACAGAATCTGTTGTAGGCACTTCTGAGTGACTCACCATCTTGTTTCTTGAAGGATTCAAACTCAGTAATGCAATCGTAGAGTCTGTTGTCCTTCACCTGCTTATCACCTTCAATGTATGCAAGGAGTTTGTTCCAGCATTCTTGAGCCATGGAGCACAAGTCAATAAGTTTGTATTGCTTGTCATCTAAACCACAAGAGTTAATAAGGAAACAATCCTTTTTTGTCACAGCAGATCTGGCATGATCGTGCCCTATATCTGGCATGGTCGTGCCAATAGGGTCGAGCCTACATTCCTCTCGCTGATTATTGGCACGATCGTGATTTATAATTGGCACGGCCGTGCTTAGCACGGTCGTACTTCATAACCAGCACGGTCGTGCCAGAAGGATCGAGCCATCTGTCCCATCTGCCGATTATTGGCACGGTCGCGCTCAATAATCAGCACGGTCGTGCCAGGACAGAAAAACTTCAATTTTTCATAATTCCAATTCAGTCCTTTAGGATTCGTTCGATTTGTGTGTGACCCTCTAGGATTACACTATGTTGGCAATGAGTCCAAACATGATTCTATAAGATATGATTAGGTTCTAGCAAACCGTCATACCTACCCAAATAGTGTAACTAGATACAAGTTCGCATTCCATTTAGAATATGTCACAATCCCTTTGTCCACGGTGTCATTGAACACAAGTCATGGTCAACAAGCCAACTTGTATTATTCAATACTTTCTCGATTCTGAATATGTTGATAATCCAAATGACATTGATCCAATCAATTCATTTGAGTCCGGCCGAACATTTTCATCAACATCATTCCTACGAGAGGCCCAAGCTTGACATCTCTCCGAAGAGGGATAAATCCATATAAGTTTATTATTCTTCCCTACATGAATCCGATTATGCCAATCATACCCTTTATAACTACCCGGTTAAAGGTACCGTTTGAATATGTCAAACATAATGTTCATCAAGTGGAAGACTATAATAATTTCATGTCTAAGGATTCAAATGGCATAACTAATATGAGATATATATATATATATATGACATTGACCATGATATAGATCTCATAAAGCGGGTCATGTCCAGTACCAAACAAGTACCCATAAATCTAACATGATCATCCCATGATCATTTAGCCTTTATACTAGTACCAAACAAGTACTAGGGAAGGAGATTATTATAAGTAAACATAAACAACATTAATAATCAAAACATCTCTTTATTAATATGAATAAATGATAACAATTACAATGTTTATAAAACGTGCCTAGGGCACCAACACCAACAATCTCCCACTTGCCCTAGGCCCAATCTCCCATGTATCTAATACCCATGGACCTAACATGACCATCATGTTTATCTTGTGGAAGTCCTTTTGTTAGCGGGTCCGAAACATTGTCATCAGTTGGTACTCTGCATATATTTACGTCTCCCCTATCAATGATTTCTCGAATGATATGAAAATGCTTAAGTATGTGTTTGGATTTCTGATGTTCCCTTGGTTCCTTTGCTTGAGAAATAGCACCATTATTATCACAATAAAGGTCTATTGGAATATCAATACTAGGAATCACTTCAAGTTTACTAATGAACTTCTTAATCCAAACAGCTTTTTTTGCAGCATCCGATGCAGCAATATACTCAGCTTCAGTTGTAGAATCAGCGGTTGTACTCTGCTTGGAACTCTTCCAGCTTACAGCTCCACCATTTAACATAAACATAAAACCCGATTGTGATCGACTATCATCTCTGTCAGTTTGGAAGCTTTCATCCGTGTAACCGTTTACAACGAGATCATCTTCCTTTCCTCCATAGATTAAGAACGAATCTTTAGTCCTTCTCAAGTACTTAAGAATCACTTCTACAGCCATCCAGTGATTTTCACCGGGGTCGGATTGATATCTACTTGTCATGCTCAAAGAATAAGATACATCCGGCCTAGTACATATCATGGCATACATGATGGACCCAATTGCCAAAGCATATGGAACATCATTCATTTTCTCACGCTCATCTTTTATCTTAGGACATTGAGTCTTGCTTAGAGAAACTCCATGTAGCACTGGCAAGGTACCTCTCTTAGAATTTTCCATGCGGAATCTTCTAATGACCTTGTCAATGTATGTACTTTAGCTTAAACCAATTAGCTTCTTTGATCTATCTCTGTAGATCTTAATGCCAAGAATATATGCGGCTTCGCCCATATCTTTCATTGCGAAGCACTTTCCTAACCAAGTCTTTACAGACTGAATTGTAGGAATGTCGTTTCCAATGAGCAATATATCATCCACATATAAGATAAGGAATAGCACTATGCTCCCACTAATCTTCTTGTATACACAAGGCTCATCTTCGTTCTTGATGAAGCCAAACTCTTTGACCGATTCATCAAAACAGAGATTCCAACTCCTAGAAGCTTGCTTCAATCCATAGATGAATTTCTATAATTTGCATACTTTAGAACTTTGTTCAAAACCCTCGGGTTGTGTCATATAGACATCCTCTTGTAAATTCCCGTTAAGGAAAGCGGTTTTGACATCCATTTGCCATATTTCATAGTCATGATATGCGGCAATGGCAAGCAAAATTCTTATAGACTTGATCATTGCTACGGGTGAAAAGGTTTCATCATAGTTAATACCATGAACTTGCCTATAACCTTTCGCTACAAGTCTAGCTTTGTAAGTATGCACCTTCCTATCCATGTCAGTCTTCTTCTTGAAGACCCATTTGCATCCTATGGTTTTTACACCTTCGGGCGCATCAATCAAGTTCCAAACTTTAATCTTGCATGGATTGCAATTCGAATTGCATGGCTCCAAGCCACTTATCCGAATCAAGAGAAGACATCACCTCTTGGTAGGTAGTCGGTTCATCATTATCAATGATTTCCACCTCATTACTATCCATTACGAGAAAACCATATCTCTCGCGCTCGGACCGTAACCTACCAGATCTGCGAGTTACTTGTGTATTTTGAACAGGTTCCATAGTTCCTTGTGGCTCTTGTTCTTGTTCCACTATCGGTTCAATGTCATTTTCTGGGTCTCGAATTTCTTTAAGATTTATTTTACTCCTACTGATTTCTTTGGAGAGAAACTGTTTCTCTAGAAAGACACCAGTACGGGCAACAAACACCTTGTTGTCCTCTCGATTGTAAAAGTAATATCCTCTGTTTCCTTAGGATATCCCACGAAAATACATTTATCAGATTTGTGTGCTAGCTTGTCGGAGACGAGTCTTTTGACAAAAGCTTCATAGCCCTAAATCCTCATGAAAGACAAACAATGTTTCTTTCCGCTCCACATCTCATATGGAGCCAAACAGTTACATTTCAACGAAAGGCAAACATCAGTAATCTTAACTGTACATATACAAAATACAGTTATCACACTTAAAGAAATTATGGCCCTACCACAAGTTCGTCAATTCCATAGTTTCATACATCACCTTTTCAGGGTGTCAAGAGACCTTACACCTCCTCACGGTGCTCTCTTATAAGTTCGATCATGATCATTAAGCCACTTCATCAAGCAGCATGTTTGTCTAATTCTTTTCAATCAAACTAGACTATCTTAATTAGTCCTTTTCACTTAGACTAATTCTAGCTAAGTCCTTTTCAATCAGACAAAGCTAACTGCACCCGTTTTAATTAGACACAGTATATTTCATAGAGTATTCAAGGTACAAGAATACATAAAGGAATTTCAATTCACTTAGATACCCAATTTCTAACTGCACCCGTTTTAATTAGACACAGTATATTTCATAGAGTATTCAAGGTACAAGAATACATAAAGGAATTTCAATTCACTTAGATACCCAATGAACAACACTTATCAAGAGTAAGATAATTCAAAAGACGTTATATCAACATTGGAGTTTAAATACTACCGGCCACTGGTAGTTACACTTGAAAGAATTATGAGGATCATACTTTAAAAGATGAAACTCAAATACTAAGGAACGTAATCCCTTACTTTGGCTTGCTTTAATCTTCTTAGCAAAACCACGCGCACGAATCTACAATCATGCACAAAATATTCTTAGGACAAGTATTTACTATTTACTTTCCTTCCCATACTTTAATTCACTCGGTTAACCTTATGAGTTCATCTTCTTAAACCCCCTTTAAGGTTGTTATTCATTCTAGGGTTTGTACTACCCATTAAATCTTATACCCAAAATACCCTTTTAGGTTTACCAAAATACCCCTAGGGTTTCATAGTTTCTATTCCCAATTATCGTGTTTTAGTATTCAATTACTCACACCAAAACACTATTCACAACACTCATAATCATTATTCACAGCACGCACAATTACTATTCCCAGCACACACAACACACGCGCACACACACTGCACACGCACACACAACACACATTGCACACGCACACACACACACACACGCACTGCCATCACACACGCACACAGAAGCACACACACATGCACACACTGGTACACAAACACATGCACACGCGCACACACACATGCATGAATAATTCCATATTCTCAAAATTATCAACCCTCCTTTTAAATTCCCAATTCCTAAACCCTAGTTCATCTTTTTAGGGTTAGGGTTCTAGTTCATATTCCCAATCGACTAGATCAATATTGATACGAAGAATTCAAACTTAGTGGGTGGGATTTTACCTTGATCCGACTTCCCTTCTCTTTCTCTTCTTTCTTCCTGCGGCTTCCTCTCTCTCTCTCTTTCTCAGTTGCCGCCCTCTTTCTCTCCTTCCCGTTTTCTGCTTTCTTTTCTTTTATGGAATAATAATGCTAGAGTAATAGAGATAGAATATATATTTTAGGGTTTCCAATTCCCTATCAAAAAGGATTTCACTACTCCTATTGGGTTTTAATTTACTTAAGACCAAAGTAAGCCCAATACTTACACCTTAATTAATTGAGTCTAAAATCAATAAAGAGTTTCACAAAATAATAAAAAGAAATATAAGGCCTAAGGGCCGGATATTACATTCTTTCCTCCTTAAAAGAGTTTGGTCCACCAAACTAAACGTACCTTAGTCAGAAAATAGTGAGGGGTACGCTTCTCGCATTTCGCTCTCTAGCTCCCACGTAGCTTCTCTTTCCGTATGATTGCTCCATTGCACCTTCACATAAGGAATTACTCTTTTCCTCAAGATTTGATCTTTTCGATCTACAATCTTCACCGGTTCTTCATCGTAACTCAAATCAACACGAACTCTTAATTGTTTATACTCGATCACATGACTCAGATCAGAAATGTACTTCTTCAGCATTGACACATGAAATACATTATGCACTCCAGCTAGCACAGGCGGTAAAGCTAACTTGTAAGCTACCATCCCAACTCGTTCCAAAATCTCGAATGGTCCAACATATCTAGGGCTTAACTTCCCGTGAATACCGAACCTCATAACTCCTTTAGTTGGCGAAATTTTCAAGAACACATGATCGCCCAATTGAAACTCTAAATCGTGTCTTCGGCGATCGGCATACGACATCTGTCGACTTTGAGCGGTCAACAACCATTTTCGAATTTACTGAACCTTATCAGCGGTCACTTGGATAAGTTCCGGTCCAGTCAACTTTCTCTCACCAACTTCATCCCAGCAAGTAGGTGATCTACACTTCCTTCTATACAATGCCTCGTACGGTGCCATTCTGATACTAGCATGATAACTATTGTTATACGCAAATTCTACTAGCGTCAAATGCTCGTCCCATGTTCCTTGCCAGTCCAATGACGTAGCTCTCAACATATCTTCTAGAATCTGAATAGTCCTTTCTGACTGTCCATCCGTCAGTGGGTGAAAAGCTGTACTCATTGTCAATTCCGTACCTAATGCTTGTTATAGACTTTTCCAGAATTTCGACGTAAACCTTGCATCTCGATCTGACACTGTCGAAACAGGTATCCCATGCAATCTTACAATTTTATCAATATATAACTTGGCCAACTTATCCAACGAATCATTCACCTTTATCGCTAGAAAGTGAGCCAACTTCGTAAGCCTATCCACAATAACCCAAATTGCATTGTAGACCTTCAACGTCTTTGGTAACCCTACCACCAAATCCATAGCTATATGCTCCCACTTCCACTCAGGAATAGGTAATGACTGTAGTAATCCGGCCGGTCTCTGGTGCTCACTTTTCACTTGTTGACACACCAAACACTTTGATACAAACTCGGCTATATCTCCCTTCATATTGTTCCACCAGAACGTCTCTCTCAAGTTTCTATACATCTTCATACTTCCAGGATGTACGGAAAATCTCGAACAATGAGCTTCCTTCAGAATCTCTCTCTTAATATCCTCATTGTCTGGCACCCATATCCTAGATTAGTACCTCATGATTCCATCTTCTCCCACACGAAAGTACTATGACTTGCCTTTAGCAATACTCTCGTGAACTTTCAATACTTCCTCATCGGATCCTTACGCTTCTTTGATCCTATTCATAAGCGTTGGCTGAACACTCATTTGAACCAAATAACCCTTAACTTGTACTTCCATGCTCGAAATTTCAATGCGGTTCAACGTACTTTCCTCCTTAGGAATTAACGTCGCTAGAGTTCCACGATTCTTCCTACTCAATGCATCAGCCACCTTATTAGCTTTTCCAGGGTGGTACAAAATTGTACAATCATAATCTTTTAATAATTCCAACCATCTTCTTTGCCTCCTTTTAAGCTCTTTCTGGGTGAATATATATACTTAAGACTCTTATGATCTATATAAATCTGACATGTCACCCCATACAAGTAGTGCCTCCATATCTTCAAAGCAAACACCACTGCAGCTAACTCTAGATCATGGGTTGGATAATTCTTCTCATGGTTCTTTAATTGCCTAGATTCATAATCTATAACCTTATCATTCGGCATCAACACGCAGCCTAGTCCTTTAAGCGAGGCATCATTGTATATCACAAATCCATCTGATCCCGATGGTAAAGCAAGGACTGGTGCGGACACCAATCGTCGCTTCAATTCTTGGAAGCTCTTTTCACACTTTTCTGACCAAACAAACTTAGCTCTTTTCTGAGTTAATCTCGTTAATGATACTGACAATTTCGAGAATCCTTCTACGAATCTCCTATAGTAGCCAGCCAAACCTAAGAAACTTCTTATCTTCATTAGTCAACTTTACTAGACTTATTGGTCGCTTCATTAGACCATTTCTATTTTCATCGGTCATTTTAATAGACCAATTCTACTTAGGGAAGTCATTTTACTAGACTTTACTTATTCATCGCAGGTCGATTCACTAGACCTACTTTCTTTCACATTTTGGCCGTTTTACTAAGCCAATTGCTTTTACTTTTGACCGTTTCAATAGGTCATTTTATTCTTGTTTCGATTGTTTTAATAGACCAAAACTAATTTCACTTGGCCGTTTCAATAAGCCAATTATACTTAAGGTCTTTTCACTTGACCAACACTTCTTTGTTCTAGGTAGCTCACACGCTATAAAATTAAGAACAAAACAATTAACAAAGCCATTTTCTTAAATAAATCATTTTTTTTATTACGAGGATCTTCTTGGAATAAAAGTCAATAAAACAAAATTCTAGTATTTTTCTCTAAACTAGAACTAACTATCATTACTATGAAATAAAATAACTCATTGTTTCATTTTTCAATCATGAAACACCTTCCTAGGCCTTCCGCTAGGTACCTTTGGAGTCTTCTTAAAGCCTCTTGGTCTACCTCTGGATCTACGAACCAGTACCACTTTTGGCTCTAGCTTTTCATCATCATCAAGAATGATTGGGGCGGCTTCATTGCCCTCAAGGATAATATCTATTTCCTCGGCCTCTTCTTTAGCCACCAAATTATCTTCCTTTGGCGCTTCATTGCCTATGAGTGTTGTCGGTTCCACTCTCTAGTTCTAGTTTCCTTCAAATCTTTCAATTCATAAATCATTGGTAAGCTCTTCTCTGGTTTCATGATAGTATTTCTCATTTTGATTCGTATTTTCCTTAACTTCTTCAATTCTTTACGAGTGTCTAGCAATGCCTTCCTATCTCACATCCACTTCCCTAGTGTAAAGTTCACTCTTGTATTTTCAGTCTCCAAATCTTCATTTAGCTTCCGAATCTTGAGTGCATACTTCTGAATCACTCTTTTCTTAAGTGTTCTATACTTCAAGTTCATCTTCGGGTTTCTTCTAAGTCCGTCCATAACTTTCAATTAGGACATAACCATTATCAATACCATATAAATCAAAGGTCTATAACCATAATCATTTGCATAAGCAACTTAAGGAATAGCATTCTAGTGTAACCCATCAAGTTTTACTTCCAAGAGTGTTCACTCATTCCTCTACATTACTTGAGGAATCCTATCTTAGGTTCTTTCCTAAAATAGTAAGTTTCCATAAATATCTAGTTTGACTTCAAGCAATCTTAGTCTTCCTAAAACGCTCAAATCAAACCTATTCAATATCAGAGTTCCAATCCCTTTTAAGCTCTAATCCCATAGCTCTGATACCAACTGTAACGACCCAAACTTTCCAACAATAATAACAATAATCCATAACCAGGAAATCCCAAACGTCAACATAATTCCAATCCAACGTTAACATGAAACGGCTAGTTTACTCTAACAATAATTAAAAACAAAGCGGAAGCATAAATAAATTCAAATCTTAACGGCTAGTACAACCCACTAGCTCATAACATAAAACCAAAAACCATTGTCTTAAAATCCTTCATCAAGTCACGAACTGCCACGCTCTGCGATCTAACCTTTTCCACTACTTATTACCTGGGGAAAAGAATATAAGAAAGGGGTGAGCGAACAATGCTCAGTAAGTTCATACGGGATCTCTCCGGGTACTAAGAAGAGATGACAGAAAGAACGGAGCCAAACAGTTATATTTCAACGAAAGGCTAACATCAATAATCTTAACTGTACATATACAAAATATAGTTATCACACTTAAAGAAATTATGGCACTACCACAAGTTCGTCAATTCTATAGTTTCATACATCACCTTTTCAGGGTGTCAAGAGACCTTACACCTCCTCACGGTGCTCTCTTATAAGTTCGATCATGATCATTAAGCCACTTCATCAAGCAGCATGTTTGTCTAATTCTTTTCAATCAAACTAGACTATCTTAATTAGTTCTTTTCACTTAGACTAATTCTAGCTAAGTCCTTTTCAATCAGACAAAGCTAACTGCACCTGTTTCAATTAGACACAGTATATTTCATAGAGTATTCAAGGTACAAGAATACATAAAGCAATTTCAATTCACTTAGATACCCAATGAACAACACATATCAAGGGTAAGATAATTAAAAAGATGTTATATCAACATCAGAGTTCAAATACTACCGGCCACTGGTAGTTACACTTGAAAGAATTATGAGGATCCTACTTTAAAAGGATGAAACTCAAATACTAATCCCTTACCTTGGCTTGCGTTAATCTTCTTAGAAAAACCACGCGCACGAATTTACAATCATGCACAAAATATTCTTAGGACAAGTATTTACTATTTACATTCCGTCCCATACTTTAATTCACTCGGTTAACCTTATGAGTTCATCTTCTTAAACCCCCTTTAAGGTTGTTATTCATTCTAGGGTTTGTACTACCCATTAAATCTTATACCCAAAATACCCTTTTAGGTTTACCAAAATACCCCTAGGGTTTCATAGTTTCTATTCCCAATTATCGTGTTTTAGTATTCAATTACTCACACCAAAACACTATTCACAGCACTCATAATCACTATTCACAGCACGCACAATTACTATTCCCAGCACACACAACACACGCGCACTCACACTGTTTATACACACGCACACACTGCACACGCACTGCCATCACACATGCACACAGCAACACAGACACACGCGCACACATGTACATAAACACATGCACACGCGCACATACACATGCATGCATAATTCCATATTCTCAAAATTATCAACCCTCCTTTTAAATTCCCAATTCATAAACCCTAGTTCATCTTTTTAGGGTTAGGGTTCTAGTTTATATTCCCAATCGACTAGATCAATATTGATACGAAGAATTCAAACATAGTGGGTGGGATTTTACCTTGATCCGACTTCCCTTCTCTTTCTCTTATTTCTTCCTGGGGCTTCCTCTCTCTCTCTCTCTTTCTCAGTTGCCGCCCTCTTTCTCTCTTTCCCGTTCTCTGATTTATTTTCTTTTGTGGAATAATGATAATGCTAGGGTAATAGAGAGAGAATATATATTTTAGGGTTTCCAATTCCCTATCAAAAAGGATTTCACTACTCCTATTGGGTTTTAATTTACTTAAGTCCAAAGTAAGCCCAATACTTACTCCTTAATTCATTGAGTCTAAAATCAATAAAGAGTTTCACAAAATAATAAAAAGAAATATAAGGCCTAAGGGCCGGATATTACATATTCAATAACCATTCCCAAGTAAATCAAGGAGGGGAAAATTTATGTAGCGGGATTTTATTTTTTGCCGAAATATTAATAGCTCACAAGACGTAATCTTCGTCGTCTTCCTTTTATCGTCTCTATTTTTTCCACTACTAATCAAGATTCTTATCAAGCAAAAATTGAATATTTTGGGGGATACAAAAAAATTCACCAAATTGATAAGTAAAGAGCGTTTGAGAATTTTCTATAATCACTTCCCCTCCCAATTCCTTCTCATAGTTTCACTCCATTAACAGTCAAAAGAACTCTGTTTTTATGAATTTTCTTACTTTAGATCATTCTGAGTGATGCATGTTACCTCCCTGACTAATTTGATGAATAACCACTTTTCCAAATCAAATTTATTTTCTGCAGTAGGAATTGAGTTTGGGTTTTGTTTATTCATTAAATTGCATGCGAAAGAGCGACGGATAAGAGTTTCAAAAAAAAGGAAAATGGTGAGGGATTAGAGCAAGTCAGTTGGGTTTTTGATTTATATTGTAGAAATTGAAGTGTGAACTCTTCCAAGTATTCCCATTAACATTTTAGACATTTTAGCTAGCTTTTTACTTAACCTCATTTATCCTTAATAGTTTCTGATTGCAACATATTCGTTCTCTTAATCACTTGCTAATGATATTGGGTAAAGTTTTTTGTTAATCAATTTCAACTGAATGAACTACAGTGTCTCTCACTTGCAATTAATTTAGAGATAAAAAAAACTAATGTTGTTCAAATATATATTTAGGACATAGAATTGCTTAATCCCAATCATAGTTAACACTTAGGATCCCCCAATTCCATTAATTTCTTTAGGATTCCTAGTGATCAGCATAGGTGTATTACAAATCTTGATTACAAGGCAAACCAGCTAGAGGGCAACAGAAAACAAATCAGCAGTCCAGTTTTCGAGTTGCCGATCAAGGAACTACTCAGTGTATAACACAAGTTACCGGCAAACTCTACAATCAGCAAGGACCAACTGGAGCGTACCGGTAGTCAACTCAAGATATTCTTCACCTGAATATCTCCAGGTTACATCGTTCTAACTTTAAGTTGACTTTACCGATTGTCTCTTGTACTGTCTTTCTGATAACTGCTATCTGTCTGTTACGGTACTTGTGCTAGTCTGACACCGAGCTACTTTTAGCTCTACTATGTCCCTACTTTCTTTTTGCAGGTAACCGGTTGAGACAAAGGGGTTTTTACCCATCAGACTTTTCCAAGCATGCGTGTACTTTAAATCTCCGCCATTAATGCAAAAGATATAGCATTTAATGCTCCTCACCTACCCGGCTGGAAATTCAAAATACAAGCCTTCTTCTCCAAGACTCAAGCCATTTACTCCTCATATAAATAGAGGACTTTGAGCATTGAAGAGGGTTGGTGCATTAAAGAGAGTTGAATTGTTTTGAAGCATTAAAGCTCCAACATTCCTTGTCCCAGAAATCATTAGACATTTAATAGGACATACACTTGTGCACAAACTCATCAACATTGTCAGTATTCTCGAACTAGATTATTTAAGGAAAACGTTGTTTAAGTTCTTCACACACCCACCTGAGTGAGATAAGTTCTTTTCAACTTGCCGCTCAAAAACACTTGGTCAGATTTGTATCACGATCCATTAGTGATCTCTAGAGTTCAGGTCTTTGTAATCGGTAAAGCCGCGCTGTAATAGACTAGAGAAATCTAATAGTGCTCTTAACCCAAATCCAAGTTCTGACCAAACTTGGTAGAGGACGTAGCAGTATTTACACTGTGAACCTCTCCAAATACTTGTGTCTCCTTGTGTTAATTTATTACTGTTTTGATCTTGCCGGTTTGGAAACCTATCACCGGCAACTCATTGTCATTCATACTGATTCATTGTTAATTCCTTTGACCAATCTCTTGAATCTGCATTGAACTTTTGGAAATCACTTTGTGTTTAAACCAAGCTCTTAAAACCTTTTAATACTGATTTTGTGTGAGTTAAACTTAGTCATATCTTCTCCGCTGCGCTTACTGATAATAGTTTGCAAACTGATTAGTGACTTTGCATTTATAAAGTGTTTCTTTGAAAAAGTTTTAATTAGGCTATTCACCCACCCCCCCTCTAGCATATTTTCCTACCAATTGGGCCTAACAATTGGTATCAGAGCTTGGAATTTTGAAAGAAATTTCCAAGCTTTGCAGCTTGTTTGCCGATACCATGGCAGGAAAAATCATGCAGTCATTCAACATCACCACCGTCCTGTTGTTGAATGTCAACGAGTTTGGTGTATGGAAATCTCGTATGATAAAGTATATGAACTCAATCGATGACCGGTTGATGAAGGTCATAGAAGGTGGTCCAATCATTCCTTTAAAAGTCACAACCACCTATCGACCTATTCCATACACTCCGCTGACACAACATGCTGACCGTGACACTGAACAAGAATCAGATTGAAGAAACTCTGGTTGAAAAACCTAGAGAGGAATGGACCGAGGATGAAAAACTTTCAGCTGCCCTAGATGGAATTGGGTGACAGGATTTAGGAATCCTAGGTCATTAAGGGTTAATGACTAGGACCTATAAAATGATCTTTTCACCAGCCATTAAGGGTATTATTCCAAGCCTCTTAGAGAGACAATATTCTTGATTAGATCAAGAAATTCATAATTCCATATAGTCAATATAATTTTGAAAGTGTGTTTCATAATTTTGGTCTAGCAACCAAGATCAAGTGCTCTTGATATTCGTTCAAGGTGTGGATACCGCTAGAGGGTGAAGCTTATCATCTTCAAAGTTCGTGTTCTTGCTTGTTCGTGATCAAGCTTCAAAGTATCCACCAAGATCAAACGTTGAAATTCAAAGGCATCAAGGGTTAGTATTCTAGTATTCATATTGCATGTATTTGATATAATCATATGACCGGATCTATGGCTTTGGGTTTCATGAAAAATTTTAAATGCTTAATTCCGTTGCGCATGTTACTACGAAACTCAACACAAATCAAAATAAATGATATAAATAAAAGGGCTCTCTGTCACGCCCCAAAAATTTCAAAAATCCATAAATATAAAATTTACATAATGCACATCTCCAAAATGTTAAAATAACAAACCGGCGCGTGAATTCAACTATAAAACCAATACCATTCAAACAACACCTCAACGAGATTTCAACTCGGAGACAACTTACAAATGCGGAAGAAAGAACATCTAATAACAAATATACCCAAGCACAACCTTACATACATACACTATACGACCACGATCTCAACAAATGGTATACAAAAGCTCCATTGAGCAACTACTCTAAGAGAAGGTAACCTGCTCGATAAATCTCAGCCACATGCGATCTCACATCGTACTATCACTTGCTTCCTGGGGGGGGGGGGTAAGGAAAACAAATTTGAAAGGAACGGGGTAAGAATAAATCTCAGTAAGTTACTAATGCAGCAACATGGCATGGTATAATAATATGCATATAAGTATCACAAATAAATCACATAGATCACATAACAAGAGAGGCTCCATATCGCCAACCATTCCATACCGGTTGGAAATAACGACCAACTCTTAAACTACACATAACCTAACACATTAAAAAGGATACGTGAGCCAAGGTTTCCCCGAGAAGGATATAATCTCCACATCATCACGAGCAGCATCAAGCTGAAGCAGCGGTTCCGGAACCCAACCAATAACAAGAACAATAACAGGCCACAATGGGCAACGGGGGGAATACGTCACAAATTCGTAACCCAAAACAAGGCTACAATTTCACAAAGGGAAGAGGCCGACCCAACTATGGCCATATAGTGGGTAACAATGGACTAGTGAGACATTATAATGAATTTGACTCGGGTGCCATTATAATCCCTAACACTGCCCAACACAACATACCAGCTGGACTTTTCTAAACTATTGCACAAACAGTGTATGATTCCAAAATGGGACATCATACTAAACACATCATTAAGATGAATATCTACTCATTAAGAGCTCAACAACAACGTGCAACAAAACAATTCCCAAATAAAGGATCTCAAAGTAGGAGAATCCTTCAAATGCATCATGAACATGAACAACACTAAAATAAACTCAGAACGGTTACACATCCCACACTTGGTCACAATCGGACCATTATCAATACTTTTGGGTTATAAAACACCTATCGAAATGTCCTAGGGTAACAACTAGAACCTCATCATGATCTGAACCTTAAACCCATATGAATAAACCAACCCATCATGTAGTACTCAAGAAGAGTTTTCCAACGATAGTTTACACGACTAAAACGGAGTCCGGATGAAGAAGTTATGGCTTCAGGAAGTTTGAACGAAAAACGGACAATTTGATCAAAGTAGGAAATATCATAAAACGTCACAAAGGGGGGGGGGGGTAATGACAACCACCTAATACTCATTTACCACTTTTATAACTCTAACACACTCCTTACACGGTTTACATAGGCTTACGGTTGACTTCTTATTGTTCCGGGTGCTTACTTTTAAGTTATAAACATTTATGCCTAAAACAGGGGTGCTCGGCCGAGCAGTTCTATATGACTCGACCGAGCAACCTCGGCTCCAAAATTATGACTTTCTGGTCTGCTCCGCTCGGCCGAGTCAAGGGACGTGCTCGGCCGAGCACCTCCTAAATTCAGAAAAACGCAGAAGAACCCAGGTAACCAAATCAAACCAAATTTTACCCAAAACTTCACCATTTCTCTAATACTCAAAATCAAGACTTCCAATAAGCATAATGATGCACCAAAACAACTTGTGAACTTGAAATGGACCTAAATAACAACATCTAGCTACCCAAAACAAGATTCGAATCCCAACATTCAAAATATCACAAAATCAACCAAAAATGGAAACAAGTTCATAAATCATCCAAGAAGCAATATATAGTAAGCATATCATCATATCAACATGGAATGACATTTCTAGCATAAAAATGGGGGAAAAGCAACTTACCCAAATGTTTATTCAATCATTCTAACTCTAATTCTCCGATGCCCAAAATTGATTTCTTGCCTACTCCTTCTGTTTCACCAACTCAAAGTACAACTTAACACCCTAATTTGAGTCAAGCTCTAACAACCCAATTCAACAGTAACAATTCCATAAATCAACCCAAATAGCAATTAACACAAATCATACTTCCAAGGTCACAAAAATCACAAAAAGTACCATATATATAACATGCATGAACATTTATATAATTAAAAGGGGAATAGTAACTTACTTGCTCCGAAATTGATACCGATGAAAAATTATTCTAAATAGCTAGGAACGATCTACCCAACGCCCTGAACATTTTGGTGTAATTAGATTTTAAAACGGATGATTAATAAAAATTAGGAAAATCAAAATGTGAAAGAACTTACCTCTACCATTGTTGAACACAGAGAGAGAAAAAAGAGAAATGGGGAAGTTGGTCTGGGGGTGACGGCAGAGGGAGGAAGAAAAAGGGGGTTAAATAATTGTCCATTTACACTTAGGCCCCTCCAAGTTTAATCAATTCCATTTAAACCCCAAGGTTTTAACTCTAGCACTTAACTCCCTTATCACTAACTACAAATACTAACTCTACCATTTTAATTTCTACTCATACTAATTAATCATTTTGCAACCCAATACTTTTATTTAATAGTTTACTAGATCAAATAAGTCTTTTAAAATAATCAATTGACACAATTTAAATTATAAAATAATATTCAACGAAAAATTTATATAAGATTGGGACGGGTCGTCTCCCACAAGGCTCAAGTTATGACTAAAAATAGTGCCCGGGTTTGGGGTCGCTACACTCTACCCTCCTTAAAAAGAATTCGCCCGCGAATTCACTTATCAAAATTTTATAACAAGTCGTCATACCGAGGCTACAAAAATATCGATTCTCAAATAGCTAAACAATAATCCCAATCAAGGACCTATTAAATTTTTTATTTTTTTTTCAAGCGTAGTCCTCATAAGACACACCAAATTCCCAATTCCGATTTCCATTAATTTGTATTCATAACCCAACTCAAATGTAACACACACCTATCACACGCACATTCGAATTAAACATCCTATAATCAACTTCCTCTTTCTTCTAGAATTTCAAATACTCGCTGCTATCACCTGTTCACTAATTCCGAAACATAAATGATTTGATTCTGATTAGCATTACGCTCCCAATCAATCCTTAAATCATCAACATCCATAAGTTTTACTTTTCTGTTTCATCCGTACGTATTGACGATCTAAACATCATCCCATATAATCATACTACTACCCGAACAAACAAGGAAAGGAATAGGGCTAACGATTATTATCATCCAAGAATTCAATTGTATACTCAAAATTTTATCGTAATCAACTATCGATCAAATATGATTCCACTACTACACTTGTCTTCCTTATATGATAAAACATAATACAGTTATAATCCTTGAATTTCTCAACCTACTTGCATTAACTCATATTTATCCTTTCGGAGGAAAATATAATCATCCAACATTGATAACCCATTAACATCATTTCCAAACTTGGTCCCATAAAAACAAAATATGATTTGCTAAGACAATATCAATAAAAATCACAATCAATCCCAAGTCATAGATAGTTCTATTTATCAAGAGTTAATCCTCGAAACATATACAAATACCCTACCATCCTGAATCAATATACCCTTCAATCTCTATTTGGAAGCATCACTATAGATAATGAATTCATCAATTTTTTTTACTATAATGGAGAACTTAACATATCTCCAAGAAAACATAACACTGATCATACCTTTTAAGATAACAGTGATACTAGCCAAATCCATGAAACAACATCAATACCGAAATTATCATCAATCAACCTTTCAATATTCGAAAACTGATTTCACACTTGTAGCGATCAATAAGTAACTGAAGAAAACCATTGTAAAACAATACATCCATTAACTCCCGTTAGATCTTGCGAACCATTGTTTCTTTCAAGAAATTTTAATAAAATCCCAAATTGATATTAATTCTCACCCTACGACTTGGTGCATGTCAAAATGTCCTTAAGCAATTCACCCCCAAAATCAAATTATGATTTGTAAATAACAGTCTTCGATACTACTAGACCACTTATCCTTCGAAATGACATAACTACGAATTCATAAAAAAAAAAAAAATATACTTAATATAAGAAATTGTCTTCGATACATCCCCATATTTGATTTTTGACCAATAATAGCCACTTATCATTCAAACTCCGACTAAACCACTAATCAGCTCCAAGTATGAAATAATTCACTAATATAAGATAGCAAATGATAAATCGTCATAGTTACCTAGTTGAGCTCTCTGAAAAGTTAATCAGTTTAGGCTCAAAAATCACTTAAATCCGATTTAATATGTACAAGTTATGACTAATCACAATTTAATCAAGTTCCCAAAACCACACAGGGATTGAATCACTTTACTCACCTATATTTAACTCATCTTGTAAATCAAGTTTTCTATCGGGTTTCTTCCATCACAAATGGGGTTTATATAGGCTAAAGGGAACACCACTCCATTCCAAAAGCAATGCAAGAACAAAAACAACATATGAACTAGGAAAACAAAAAGTTGTTAAAAACCGTCATGCTGGCAGACTATACCTTCTGCACCAAAAACTCATTTTCTCCCATTCTAGAGCTCGAAACGATAAACCGATTTTTCCCTATGAAAGTAGACACATAGATCTATTCAACGAATGTTTACACGCCTCCAGAAACCTTCTAGATCAGAACAGTTTATTCTCCGAAGTTGACTCAAAATCTGGTTCTGAAATTCCTTAACCTCGGCTTTATTGATTTTGTTTTCTTATCCTTTGCTATGCCCTTCAATATTCTTTCTTCTAGGATATTATTCTGTATAAGGTAGTAATTACATAGTCTCGTATTTGAAAATACACCTCACTATAGATCCAAAAATGAGGACAAACATGTTTATATACCTCGAAACATTGTCTACTTTACGAAATAGATACACCTAAGTCTTCAAAAACTCGTACCCTCAATTCTCAAGCCAACTAACCCCAATGGAACCCATACTATTAACACCAATCCTATGTCTGGTATACCACAAGAGAAGAAACACTCGACGTCAATATGGCAACCCATAACCCAACAAATTTCTATCTTAACCACATCCACTAATTCATCATGTTTCTGCTGCACAAATTTTTCCATGACTAAGGAAACTAATTGACTTCAAGAAAACTTAGTTTCCTATACCGCTCAAAATCATAACACCCAGTATTGAAACCTATTCAATATCAGAGTTCTTATCCCCTTTCAGATCTAAAACCATTGCTCTGATACCAACTGTCACGCCCCAAAAATTTCAAAAATCCATAAATATAAAATTTACATAATGCACATCTCCAAAATGTTAAAATAACAAACCGGCGCGTGAATTCAACTATAAAACCAATACCATTCAAACAACACCTCAACGAGATTTCAACTCGGAGACAACTTACAAATGTGGAAGAAAGAACATCTAATAACAAATATACCCAAGCGCAACCTTACATACATACACTATACGACCACGATCTCAACAAATGGTATACAAAAGCTCCATTGAGCAACTACTCTAAGAGAAGGTAACCTGCTCGATAAATCTCAGCCACATGCGATCTCACGTCGTACTATCACTTGCTTCCTGGGGGGGGGTTAAGGAAAACAAATTTGAAAGGAACGGGGTGAGAATAAATCTCAGTAAGTTACTAATGCAGCTACATGGCATGGTATAATAATATGCATATAAGTATCACAAATAAATCACATAGATCACATAACAAGAGAGGCTCCATATCGCCAACCATTCCATACCGGTTGGAAATAACGACCAACTCTTAAACTACACATAACCTAACACATTACAAAAGATACGTGAGCCAAGGTTTCCCCGAGAAGGATATAATCTCCACATCATCACGAGCAGCATCAAGCTGAAGCAGCGGTTCCGGAACCCAACCAATAACAAGAACAATAACAGGCCACAATGGGCAACGGGGGGAATACGTCACAAAGTCGTAACCCAAAACAAGGCTACAATTTCACAAAGGGAAGAGGCCGACCCAACTATGGCCATATAGTGAGTAACAAGGGACTAGTGAGACATTATAATGAACTTGACTCGGGTGCCATTATAATCCCTAACACTGCCCAACACAACATACCAGCTGGACTTTTCTAAACTATTGCACAAACAGTGTATGATTCCAAAATGGGACATCATACTAAACACATCATTAAGATGAATATCTACTCATTAAGAGCTCAACAACAACGTGCAACAAAACAATTCCCAAATAAAGGATCTCAAAGTAGGAGAATCCTTCAAATGCATCATGAACATGAACAACACTAAAATAAACTCAGAACGGTTACACATCCCACACTTGGTCACAATCGGACCATTATCAATACTTTTGGGTTATAAAACACCTATCGAAATGTCCTAGGGTAACAACTAGAACCTCATCATGATCTGAACCTTAAACCCATATGAATAAACCAACCCATCATGTAGTACTCAAGAAGAGTTTTCCAACGATAGTTTACACGACTACAACGGAGTCCGGATGAAGAAGTTATGGCCTCAGGAAGTTTGAACAAAAAACGGACAATTTGATCAAAGTAGGAAATATCATAAAACGTCACAAAGGGGGGGTAATGACAACCAGCTAATACTCATTTACCACTTTTATAACTCTAACACACTCCTTACACAGTTTACATAGGCTTACGGTTGACTTCTTATTGTTCCGGGTGCTTACTTTTAAGTTATAAACATTTATGCCTAAAACAGGGGTGCTCGGCCGAGCAGTTCTATATGACTCGGCCGAGCAACCTCGGCTACAAAATTATGACTTTATGGTCTGCTCCGATCGGCCGAGTCAAGGGACGTGCTCGGCCGAGCACCTCCTAAATTCAGAAAAACGCAGAAGAACCCAGGTAACCAAATCAAACCAAATTTTACCCAAAACTTCACCATTTCTCTAATACTCAAAATCAAGACTTCCAATAAGCATAATGATGCACCAAAACAACTTGTGAACTTGAAATGGACCTAAATAACAACATCTAGCTACCCAAAACAAGATTCGAATCCCAACATTCAAAATATCACAAAATCAACCAAAAATGGAAACAAGTTCATAAATCATCCAAGAAGCAATATATAGTAAGCATATCATCATATCAACATGGAATGACATTTCTAGCATAAAAATGGGGGAAAAGTGTCACGCCCCGGAAATCTCGAAAATCCATAAGTATAAAATTTACGTAATACACATCCCCAAAATTACAAAATACCAAACACGGGCGCGTGAATTCAACTATAAAATCTATACCATCAAGCAACACCTCAACGAGATTATAACTCGGAGACTAGAAACAAACGCGGAAGCAAGAATAACTATTAACAAAAATACCCAAAGTGCAACCGTATATACAAAACACTGAACGACTACGAACCCACAATAAAATACATAAAGGCTCCGAAGAGCAACTATCCCAAATGCGGTCAACCTGCTCAGAAGATTCCCGCTACAACGGACCTCACAACGCTACCACTTGCTTTCCTGGGGGGGGGGTTAAGGAAAAACAATTTGAAACAAGAAACGGGGTGAGATAAAATCTCAGTAAGTTACTAAATGCATCTACATGGCATAATATCATGCAAATCAATCATATAACTGAGCAAGTAAATCATATAACAACAAATGAGAAAGCTCCCTATCGCCAACTGTCCCATACCAGTTGGAAATAACGACTAACTCATCATGCAGCACATAAGACTGAAATAAACACGTAACAAAGGATACTTAGCCAAGGTTTCACCAAACTGATAGAACAATCGCTGCGCAGCTTCAACCGATCAACCAATCAACAATAGCAGTATAACCACTGAAGAGAACCCCGGTCAGATCCGACCAATCAATCAATCAACCCATCAAGCCATCTTCATAGTAGCATAAAAGCTGAAGAGAATACCCCCGGTACCGGAACAATAACCATAAGAGTGTCACAAAGGACAAGAGCCATGCCACAAAGTCATGCTCGGTAGCTAGATACATTCATAAAGGAAGCTAACTTGACTCTTCCAAGGCCAATCTGGAAGAGGGGTAAAGAAAGGGCAAAACAATGTTCAACATTATAATGGACTTGGCTTTGCCATGATAATCTTTCCCATCGCCTGATGCAACAAATATGCCAGCTGGGCTTCCAAATAAATGCTAAGTAATAATTACTAGCTCGATAAACAACCAAAGATTCCAAAGTAGGGAACCATACCAATAATCACCATAAAGATGCAACGGTTACTCATGAAGAGTTTAACAACAACGATAACAAGAGTTTCTCATGAAGAGCACAACAACGATAAACGGAATTGCTCGTAAAGAGCTCAACAACAATGATTACTAGAATACGATAATTCCATAAAGAGGAACCATACCAGATACATTCCAAAGATGATACCCACAAGTTAATCATAAAGAGCACAACCCAAACGGTCGCTCACAAATAGCACAATGACTATTACCAAAATGACCCTAAACATTTACTCATAAATATATACTAGGACTATGAACTCAACCATCTCATCACACCTGGAATTCCAAAGTAGGAAGTCAGAATGAATATTCCTTAAGGTTAATCAAACCGTAAGTACCCAATTGCCAATTCACGCTTTACCTCCGTCCATAACGAACCAATCCTAAACACCCCAAACGAATCCAAAATTTTACCCTTATTAGAACATGATCACGACTGGACTAAACCATATACTTTGGTGTTCAATAACAACCCTCTAGGTACTATAGGACATCGCCTAAAACCTAGACCAAGTCTACTCGAAAATAAATTCGATTGGAACAATCACGAACACATCATAAGATGCCCAAACATTCCCAAACAATACTTGATCAAATTACATAACACCATTATTCACAAAGGAACCAATTTTAATTACTAAAGTGTTCCACGGTGCTCAACTAAGTCAACTAGAATAGTACTACGGAACCTAGACCGAGACTTCACCTTGATCTTAAACCTCAACAATGATACAACCATTCTGATTTGGAACCATTCGGCCAATAGAACCATTGCGTAGTACTCGAAAAGAGCTTTCCAACGATAGTTTACACGCCTAAAACGGAGTCCGGACGAAGAAGTTATGGCCTCCGGAAGATTGAGCGTAAAACGGACAGTTTTTTTATAAAGTGTTCGGCCGGACAATGTGAAAAATCCCTGTTTTAGCTCCGAATTTCACTCATTTCGTTCTAAATCTTAGGAGTACCTATATATACTTCTATCCTAACATTTAAAGACAAGAAAACTCAATTTATGCGTCTCTAAAACCCAAACTAAAAATACAACCTAGTTTTAAACAAACACAAATGTGATTTCCAGAAAAAGGGGGCGGGCGGGCGCTTGCCAAGGGGCGGGCGGGCGCTCATTTAGGCAGAAACTAAGGGTCAGGAAAAGGGTAAGTGGGCGGGCGCCTGGCTCGGACCGGGCGGGCGCCTGATCTGCTTTCAGGCCGGGAAACCAGAGCTGGGTTTCACCATTTTCGAACCAAAATCAAATTTCACAAATCAACATTCCCTACTTGATCCCCAAAGTACCCAAACAACATCTAACTTAAAGGGGACCTAAATAACACCAATTATCAACCAAAACCAAGATTAAATCCAAACATTCATAACAATCACCATTATTAACCAAAAACCCAAATAAATTCCAAATAATTTCTAACTCAACCAAGAAGCCATGGATATCAACAAGAAGATCAATAGAGTTAAATATGAGCATTTTTAACATAAATGGGGGAAAAATAACTTACTTGAATTTTCTCAAAGTTGCCGGAACTCGAATATTTTTAGCCCTCTACGATCCTAACGACGATCTAAACAAGTTTCATGTTTTAAGAAATGAGAAATAACAAGAGGAAGATGGTTAGATTGAAGAGAGAAGGGAGAGAGAACTTACCCAAACCTATGGAGAGAGAGAGAGGGGGATTTCTGGGAATGGGAATGGTGAGGTTGAAGTGAGGGAGGTGAGGGGAAAAGAGAGAGTAAGTAGGATGATAAATTAGAATTTACACATAGACCCCCTCCCCTACACACTAACACAATAATCTTATACTCCCCACTAACAACTAAGACTCAACACTTCTACACTAGCACAAATGACCCAAATAAAATGCTAGTCATAATTTATTATCACATAAAATGCACACATAAATTATTAATTAAATAATAATTTAAATAAATAATTAAGCAAATAAATAAATAATAATTATTTATTACTAATAAAATAGAGCCTAGTTTCCGGTCGTGACAAAAAGCAACTTACCCAAATGTTTATTCAATCATTCTAACTCTAATTCTCCGATGCCCAAAATTGATTTCTTGCCTACTCCTTCTGTTTCACCAACTCAAAGTACAACTTAACACCCTAATTTGAGTCAAGCTCTAACAACTCAATTCAACAGTAACAATTCCATAAATCAACCCAAATAGCAATTAACACAAATCATACTTCCAAGGTCACAAAAATCACAAAAAATACCATATATATAACATGCATGAACATTTATATAATTAAAAGGGGAATAGTAACTTGCTCCGAAATTGATACCGATGAAAAATTATTCTAAATAGCTAGGAACGATCTACCCAACGCCCTGAACATTTTGGTGTAATTAGATTTTAAAACGGATGAGTAATAAAAATTAGGAAAATCAAAATGTGAAAGAACTTACCTCTACCATTGTTGAACACATAGAGAGAAAAAAAAGAAATGGGGAAGTTGGTCTGGGGGTGACGGCAGAGGGAGGAAGAAAAAAGGGGGTTAAATAATTGTCCATTTACACTTAGGCCCCTCCAAGTTTAATCAA
Organism: Campanula takesimana; assembly: GCA_026119855.1. Classification (NCBI taxonomy): domain Eukaryota; kingdom Viridiplantae; phylum Streptophyta; class Magnoliopsida; order Asterales; family Campanulaceae; genus Campanula; species Campanula takesimana. The sequence continues at coordinate 873,226 of JAOWBW010000367.1, forward strand.
TTCCATTTAAACCCCAAGGTTTTAACTCTAGCACTTAACTCCCTTATCACTAACTACAAATACTAACTCTACCATTTTAATTTCTACTCATACTAATTAATCATTTTGCAACCCAATACTTTTATTTAATAGTTTACTAGATCAAATAAGTCTTTTAAAATAATCAATTGACACAATTTAAATTATAAAATAATATTCTACGAAAAATTTATATAAGATTGGGACGGGTCGTCTCCCACAAGGCTCAACTTATGACTAAAAATAGTGCCCGGGTTTGGGGTCGCTACACTCTCTCCTATGTGCAATTGATTACCAAGCCAAATTTAAATACAAGACATAAATGTAAAGACATGAAAGTAAATTACATAAATGTAAAGACATAAAGTAAATTGCATAAATGTAAAGACAAAAAGTAAATGTGCATTAAATCATAACAAGCCTTGATCATCCTTGGTTTGTAACCCTTGATCATGCATAAAACATGAGGGTACCATGAATCAAGTCAAGGTTTGGTTCCAATTTATATCATTGCAAGAAATGTAAAGATATAAGTAAGTAAATGAGAAAAATGAAAATAGAATAAGAGTTGAAGAGAAGATGGGGGAGAAGGAGGCCTCACCAATATTTGGTTCTAACATATCTTCTTCACTCTTTCACTCAAATGTGTTTGTGATTGTGTTCTACTCTCAATTCTGCAGAGTTTCAGCTCACAAAACAATTTCTCCCCCCTCTGAAATGATCAGCAAGGGTCTTAATTTATAGGGACTGAAGGCACCCAAAACAGCCGTACGACTGGGCCCTTCTAGTACCCAAACCATCCGTACGGCTCTGCTTGGCGAGCTTTTGGATTTTTCAAAGTTTAATTCCAGAATAGTCCTAGAATTTTAGGTTTTTCTTAGTGAGGTCCTAGCCTATCAGTTTATCCCTGAATGGTGCTAAGATTTCCTCTAGTTTTGGTTTAAGATCAGATTGGGGTACTTACAAGGAGCACAGTGGTATTTAAGGAGGTCACCTGGGGCCCCGATCCTTGGCGGACTAGCTCGTCATGATGGGATATTATTAGTCCACCTTAAGAGAGGATGCCAGCAATTATGTAAAAAGATGCGATAGTTGCTAGAAGTATGCTGACATTCCAACTTGGCCATTTGATATGTGGGGGATCGACCTAGTTGGGCCGTTACCTTTAGCTCAAAGAAAGTTCCAAATTGTGGTGGTAGCTTTGAACTATTTCACCAAGTGGATTGAGGCCAAGGTTTTAGCATCAATCACTGAAGAAAACGTCATAGATTTTGTTCATGATTACATTTGGTTTCATTTCAGAGTTCCACGAGCTATAATATCAGATTATGGGTTTTAATTTTCTGATAATTTTGTGAGAGAAATGAATCGACGTGGTTTCAAACATTAGAAATCCTCAGTAGCTTATCCTCAATGAAATGATCAAGCCTCGCCTGCCAATAATCTCATGCTAGTGGATTTGAGAAAGAATTTACATAGCAGAGGAAGTAAGTGGCTAGAGGAGCTTCCTTTAGCTCTGTGAGCAGTCTAAACTACACTCGGGGGACAACTGGAAAAACTTCTTTTGCTGTAACATATGGATCAGAGGCAATGGCACCAGCTGAACTAGCCATCCCGACACCAGAGTCATTTTTTTTTTTACGAGAATCGAAATGCCATTAACAGAGCAATCTATTTGGATTTATTGGATGAAAAGAGATTGAATTCTTAGTTAAGGATAACAAATTACAAGCAAAAGTCCAAGATGTTACATGAAAAACTTCTCTCCCTTAGTCGGATTCATCTTCTTATTCGTCGTCTTCATCATCCTCCTCCATGTCATCATGTTCAAAATCCCCATCCTCCTCATCCCTGGCCCGCTCGACGGGCCTCTTCCAATCTTTGTAGCTGCTCTTCATCACTGTTTAGCTCCTCCTCCTCATTTGTAGCTGGTTAATCTTCAACCATCACTTCAACTCCGAGAGCATTTTCCACTTCAGGTGGAATCACAACAGCTTCAGGCGGGCCTATGGCATAAGTCCCTATCCTTTTCGCCTTCGAAACCTCATCCATTATATAATACAATTTTTAGAAGTTGGCTCATCTTTTAAGGGAGCGTTTAAAGGTTGCTTCTCTTCATGGGTATTAGGAGAAGGATTAGCCGGAGGATTAGCAGGCGCCGGCGGGTCTAAAACTAAATCGAATGGAGGAGGAAACATGGAAATTTCGTTGACATTGCCATCGGGGTTTTGAGAAAAGCTCATGTTGAAGAAAGAGGGGTTCCCAAAAAAATATTGATATCACCAATGAAGAAGAAATGAATGACTGGAGAAGTTCAAATTCTTTTATAGTTCACATTTACAAGAGAGATGGGAGACAGAAGAGTCGAAGGTTAAGCGCAGGAGACAAAGGGGTGAGGTTCACTATTCAAGGACTAGACTCCTGCGTTACTTCCTGTAACATTGTAATGATCATTATGGGTTTAATTAAGTGCAGGCGGCTTTATCACATCAATTTAAGATTAAATTCGAAAAGACGGCCAAAGATGTAGGGGGAGTGATTCTTTTTTAGCCCCTTTGGACGACCCTAGACATCTCATCAAAAAATTATGTGGAAAATCAAGTTCAGGATGAACGACCCTTCTATCGTAATGATCGAATCAGGCCAAGAATAGAGGGTGGACTTATCACAGAAAAGGACAATCTTACTTCCTAGCCCGTCAAGACGACCTAGAAAGTTGGGGGCCACTAAACAGAATAACATAATCTGAACCCATGAAGTCGAACCAAGATGGCTAAAGCCCAATGGGCCGAATGAAGACAATCAGGCCCAAGGCCCCAAAACAATAATGTATACATTCAAAGCCTAGATCTAGTATCGGGCCCTATATTACTTCGGCTTAGCTCAAGCTCATTCCTATGAAGTCTAATGCACACACTAGCTAACTACATAAGCAACTCGTCATAAGATCCGAGCTCGCCTTCTACCTTAAATGATGACCTCGTCATTAAAATTAATTCTCGATCTACGTGGATAAGCCTTCACATGGATTCCGTTTATAACCACATTCACGCTTTTCACATTTTCTAGTTTTCCCACCTAATAACATAATGCGCTAGATATAAGAAGCACATGCTACATCATGTAACATCGTCTTGCCAAACTCTATCAATTGGGTTCTAGATTTTCTCTCTTATTAACAAACACTTATCCTCATGCCGGAGGTCCTTTAGCCAAAGGCAACCGGTGAGTCATTTGTTCGTGTGTGCATGCGAACAGGAACAATAGATTCATCCTCGATGACGGTGACTGGTCAAGCAGCGGTTTCGTGCATTTAATATTTTTTTGAAAAATAGATAGTCATATGAATAAAGAAAGAGCTAGTAGCCAAATTAAATAAAACTTGCTAACGTTAAACTTAAATTTTATTATTGTCTTGTCTTGAAGCATACAATAAGCTATAAAATTTTGTGATACAAATACAAGAAAATAAAGAATCAACAATTAAGAAGGCGAATTATACCCTCCAAATGATCTAACAACAACCAGCCTTCAAATTAATGTTCAAATAGAATGATGGAAAAGCTGGAATGCTCTGCGGATGTTTGAAGAAATTATGTGGATAAACTTTGCTCTTCATCTGAACCAACTTCTTAAAATTCCCATGAAAATATCTAACTCCCCAAGTGCTTGCTTCTCCATAGCTTTTGCTTCCTGTTCCCAAATCAAGATCATTATAGTTCACATACGCACTTCTCGGATTCTTTGACACATACCGACCCATGTACTTATAAAATCGCCTTATCCAATCTATTCTCATCTCCGTCGTAGTTGTACCTTCAACGTCCAAATTAGCCTCTTGAAGCATAATGTACAAGTTCCCAGCTCTATGCGGAAAAGGCGTAAATGATGGTGAAATTTCATTCATCCTCCCACCAAAAGGACTCAAAACAAAGTTTGGTACCCTTGTATCGGCTTCTAATAACATTCTCCACATCTCTTCAATACCCTTCAATGGAATTGGTGTTTGCACAAAGTCCGCCTTCCCTTTTATGTTATACCTAAACGGAGATGACCGGTTTAGTAGTGTTTCCGTCGGATCTTGACTTGAGAAACCTGATATAACAAGACCAGATTGAACCCAACTCATTTCCGTACAATTTTCTCTAGTCATCCCTAATTCCGTGAAGCTTTCTTGCAGTTTCATTTTTGTTCCATACAAATGGAGCAGTGAGGGGACTGTTGAGGCACACTAGTGCAGTCTGTCTAGGAGGGCAGGAGAGAGTATTTGCAAGGAAGGGAATTTGAGCCCAAAGCCAACTCTTTGCCCGAGGCCCTCATATTATTTTAGCCCCAACACCAACACCAATACACAAAACAATAGTTTGATTAGGTTGACTTTTTGAGATTGAGATAATTGCAAGTCAACAACAACAATTTGAAAAAAATGCAGGAATTTTTTTGAGATGATCGCAAAGAATTCAAAGACATGTTAGAGTAATATTGAAGAAGAAAGCCCCAAGATTCAAAAAAGTTGCAAAAAGAAAGCCCAAGAATTCTATTAAATGTAACAAAGAGCCCAGAGAAGAATTTATAGAAATTTGCAAGAAGAGAGCCCAATCTAGAATTCATAAAAAAGTTCAAACAAGAATAAAAGAAAAAATTCATTTAGTTTGATTCTAACCTACAGAACCAGTGCAACAAATTCAAACACTAGCGCCTTAACCACTGGTACAACATAACAATTATTGCTAATTATTCAGGGCTTTTATACAACCAAAAAGTAAACTGGGGCTCAAAAATTGCTCACATCTTTCGCCTACCCTCAAGACCAGCCCTGGATGTGGCTAACAGTAGCAGGAGCACATTTGTATAGCTGGAGCGGTTTCTAATCCGATAACTTGAAATAATATTATTTTATAAAACGCGCCAAATGCATCCTACCGATTTCATAACCACATGATTATTACTCATCCTAGGGATTGAAATTATTTTATTAAATACTCCAAGTATACTTGATGTTTTTATCATACCAAATTCATAACCACGTACTTCATTACTTGTTTTTGAGATTGAAATATTGCTATTTTATTAGACACGTCTGAGTGCATCCTACTGGCCTAAACCACGTGATTATTACTCATTATGATAACCTTTAGAATTTTAAATACTCCCCCCGTCCCAAAATGATCTTCACGTTTGACTATTCAAACTTTTTAAGGATATGAGTACTTGCTTCACTAGCCATGTTGTGTTTATACACCTTTTAAGCCTAAATTGTCGGAATGAGAAGAGCTTTTTGGGACAATGGTAAATGGCAAATGAGAAGATCATTTTGGGACGGAGGGAGTAATAAATATTTCACAACGTACGACCAAGGGCATCCTTGTAACTTTTATACCCCTGAATTATTACTCGTTCCAGTAAATTCGGTCTGAGGTCCCTAAAGACGTCGCTGGCTTATGCGTACTATAAATAATAATACTTGACAACATATTTGAACGCACAGCCTCTTTCTTTCTTTCTCTTTTGTATACATTAGGTTTGCACGTTACGCGGAGCTTGTAAAAAGGGAGAGATAAATGGAGCTGAATTTGAAGCCACAAAAGGCAGACACACGTTTTTGAGGGAGAAGGGGGTGCTTATTACCTATGGTCAAATTCCAAATATCCAGTTCTTGCTGACTCTAAGGTTGGTGCTGGACAGTTTCTTTTGCACCCTCATGGCCTTGCTCTACCTCACTATAGTGATTGCTCCAAGATTGGTTATGTTGTTCAAGGTATTACTCCCTCTCTGTTCATTATGTTAACTCCTTTCTTGATTGTTGATGCAAGTATATTTTTAAATATTAAGGACTAGTTAATGGTACTTTTGATGATGTTAATGAAGTACTAGTATTATTTTCTCAACAATGCAGGAACATGTATAGTTGGAATGGTGTCACCATGCAGTACGAAAGAACAAGTAGTGCAAATTAGAAAAGGAGATACAATTCCGGTGCCAAAAGGAGTAGTCTCATGGTGGTTAAACCCGTGCGACCACGATGATGCGATCATCATATTCTTGGGTGAAACCATTAGAGTCAATACTCCTGGCGAGTTCACTTATTTCTTCTTATCCGGACCTATTGGAATATTGGGTGCATTTTCCACCACTTTCATCACAAAAACCTTCGGCCTTGATGAAAAAGAATCAGAAAAACTCACCAAGAGCTCAGCTGAAATAGGTTTGATCATTAAGCTTGGAGATGGAGTTGCCATTCCGAAGCCAAGCAATGACTCTGATCATGAGAAATTGTACGTCAGCATTGATAATCGTACGCCTCAGGTTGATGTTGAGGGTGGTGGAGTTGGCACTGTTTTGACTGAAGCCAATTTTCCGGCCCTTGGGAAGGTCGGATTGACCACGTCTCTGGTTAAGTTAGAGGCTAATGCTGTGTTTGGACCGGTTTATAATGAAGATTCAGCTCGGGTAAAATATGTTATTAAAGGGAGTGGTACAGTTGAGATTATTGGAGCTTTTGGGAAGGCTGTTTTGAAATGTGATGTCAACGCTGGTGAAATTTTTGTTGTGCCAAGGTTTTTTTCTGTTGCTGTAGCTGCTGGTGGAGATGGATTGGATATTTTCACTGTGGTAACATCTTCAAAGTAAGTACCATTTCCATACTTTTACATACAGTTGCATAATAGGAGTATGTTAATTACCTCCGTCTAAAACTAATGAATGTCCAATTTTTTTTATTTTTTTTTTATTTTTTTTGGTTTGAGAGTAGTCTCTCCGTTCCAGCTTAACGTGCACGCTCATTCGTTTAGATAGTTTCATTGATAACTACCGTTTCTTGAAATGCAAACTTTTTATCATTGTTATACTAAATCTACCCCACTTTTTAGTGGGCCCTACTTGGCTACTTATGAATCTCACCACTTATTATTGTACTCACAAACACCTTTCCCACTCCCAATATTTTTCAATATATAGGAGTATGTGAAATTGTTTGTCAAAGGCTACTGAGAACAAGTGTTACCTCAATTGTTAGGTAACACCCCAGATAACACACACGGACAGAATACACACACCCGAGTAAAAATAAATTTGTAAAAGAGTTTTGCAGCGGACAAAAGCACAAGAATTATTTTTCTCAAGTTATATAAATATAACTTGAGATGCCTAAATGGAGAAAACCTTATAATCAATATGAGTACCAATTACAAAGACAAAAGGTTCCCTATAGCTAATACAATATATGATCTATGGAACCAAAAATAGAAACAAAGTACGATGATCATATCCTATCCAAAACACACTCAAACCCGAAGTATTTGAGTGTTAAAAGAGTGTATGGGAGAGAGGACCTAACGAGCCAAGAAGTACTTTGCTCTTTGTGCTTTGGATGTGTGTAAAATTTGGCTTTCTCACAAAGTGTTCATCCTAGCACTATTTATAGTCTTCAATACTTGATGGCTACACAAAGAAACAGCCTTGAAGCTGCCTTCCATGTTGTGAGAGAGTGGGGAGAGTGAGTGGGTTTGTTCTCCACAAATTGTGCAAGACTTGGTCCACATTCCATGATTTTCTCAACCAATTTCTTTGTGCCCAAGTCTAAGATTCGCCCACTTGTACTCCATGCTTCTCCACACTTGTACTTTTCTCTTTGATCAGCAACAAATCCTTTGAATGAGTCTTTCCACGTTTTTCCATATTTAACTCATGTTAAATATGTTTAAAAGTCCTCCATTTATGTGTAACTTTCTTTTAATCACTCCTCCATGTATTTAGCTCCTAAATCCACCTTATTTTATCCTGAAATATGGACCAACAACACAGACATCTAGACAAAATATTAGGACATTAGTATAAAATTAATATTAGAAAGAAATGTCAAACTATAATATAATTTCCGTCAGACAACACTTGACTGTCAGTGGCAACATCTGAGGTAACACCTCTGTCTGCACTAACTAACAGTATGTTCACTCTTTAATTCCGTGCCTAACAATAACTGTGCATATTAACCAGACTGCAGGAGTATATAATGTTGGTGATTTTAGTGTCATCAACGATTTTATGTAATTGTGATTTACTAGAGACCAATGCGATTTCATATTCGGCTCGGATACGAGTAAGGAAAAGTGTGGAGTACACACTCGTTTGAGCTAATATGTTTTCGACCACGATAAAGAAGCAGGGGTCAAGGGGGCTGCGCCCCCTTGCGGGGTCAAGGGGCAGCGCCCCTTGTTGGGGTCCCGCTCCCAACAGAGCGGGCGGGGGTCGAGGGGGAGCCGCCCCTCGCGGGGCTCGGGGCAGCGCCCCGAAACCTAGACAGTATATTTGGTGTTCCAAATAATCTCCCGCCAGTTTTCCCACCAAAACCCGAAAATAAAGAGATAGGCCAAACAGGAGTTGCTCGGCCGAGCACTTCCTTAACTCGGCCGAGCATGATTTTTACAGAAAATAGAAGCCTCGAAAAAAGGCCTGCTCGGCCGAGCACATTTCCTTGACTCGGCCGAGCAGACACTGAATCAGTGAAAAGGTGCCTTTTCTGTTGACAGTCATGACTGTTGTGAATGTAACCATTGTCTCTCTTCTGCTCCAGACGAAAAATCTGTTTATAAACAGATTATTTGGACTCTAACAACAGAGAAAACACACACAAATTCTCCAAGTTTTGATCTGATCTCTTTGCCTAGAATCAGATTGCTTGATTGTCTTATCCCATACAAAGATTTCGTGTAACCTAGGCATAAAGGGTCGAAATACTTTGTTCGGAAAGTGAACATACACAATTCAATCATTATTCAAGATTATCAACAAACCCTATTTCCCCAACATATAATAACTTACAGAAACATTATTCTAAAGCTCTTTCATTTGGAATGTTATACTCCCTCCGTCTCACCTCACTTGAGATCTAAGAGGTGTGCACAATAACTAAAGAAAATGAATAATATAAGAAAAATGTGTGGTAGAATATGAAGAGAGAGAATGAGTGGGTATATAGTAGTGTTTGTTGAATAAAATGAGTGTTGTAAATTGAAGAGAGAGAATGAGTGGTGGGGTAGATTCAATATAAAATTATTAAAAATTGGCTATTTTGGAGAATTCTCAAGTTGGGTGAGAAATAAGTGTTAGTGAGCGGACGGAGGGAGTATATCCATATGTGGGGGCTAATTTGTATTGATTATTACAGGCCAGAGACAGGGGCATTAGGTGGAAAATTATCAGTGTGGAATGCACTTTCTCCATCAATTCTGCAAGCTGCTTTGAACATTGATGCAGGATTTGGAGAAACTTTCAAGTCAAAAGTTGGAAAAAGGGGAATTATTGTTGCTCCAAAAAATACTTAAAAAGCAGATATTGAGTGCATGGTTTTCCTCTATAAGCAGATAAATAAATAATTTTCACAGAAGCCCATATGTATATGGCTTGAGGGAGTATATTACTAGTATTATAATATATGGTAATTTCCAGATATTGTACACCATTTGCACTATTATATGTTAAATAAAACACCAATAACTTTATGCATTATTTCCGCTGTAATGCCTAATATATTGGTTTCCTTTACTTGACTGTAATGTATATATTGTTCAGATTTTTGTGGTGACTGTAAGTTGGTTGGGCTTCTATTACATTACTATTTTTTTATTAATTTTTTTAAAAAAATCTTTCTTTGACACATCGTTGTTACTATTTTTTAGTCCCTTTTTAATGCACACATACTCTTCTCTTGTGTAACTTGACCTCCGAACCTTCTTATTTGCATATCTCATTTGCATACTCGAGCCTCTTTTCAACGTTTTGAGCTATATAAAAGCGGCGTGGCAGAATGGGGTATTCACTGTGGGTTGGAAGTGGAGGTTATGTTGGTAGTGGTAGTGGTAGTGATGGTGATAATGTTAATGGTGATGCTAATGGAGGTTATATATGTTGTTTAATTTTATTCATACAAGGGTTTTTTTGCTTATTTTTTTTCGTGAACTTTGTTAGTTTTTGTAGAATGTCCTTAGTGAAATGACAAGCCTGCCCTTAAAATGTCATGTGGCTCACACATGACGTGAATTTTTTTAAATGATTAACGAACTGTTAATTTTTAGACTATTGCAACAATTTAACAAACCTAAACACTACTAGAAACACTAAATATAAGAACGGAACAATGGCAACGACCACTGTTCGTTCCAATGTAGCATCGGACATTTTATTTTGGCAACGAGATGGTCGTTGGCATACTTATTTAACAGGATCTCAAAAATGGCAACGACTTGGTCGTTGGGCATAAAAATAAGGGTCGTTTCTAATTTTAAGCGGGATTCTTTTTATTTTAGCGGGATTATTAAATTTCAATGGCAACCAAAAAGTCGTTGCCAGAAATACATAAATTATCGTGCAAAAATGGCAACGACCAAGTCGTTCCCATTTTTTAAATGGCCGTTCCCAATTTCCGTATATAAAAGCTCTTTACCTCCCTTAGAAAAAGCTAGAAGCTCATTTTCCACAATTTTTCCCTCAACCATCGTTTCCAGCCCTTAAACCGCCGCCGTCGTCCCTCTTTGGCACCGGCGGTTCTTATGTTTCTTCAAATCTCCGGTGATTTCTTCTCTACAACTCCTATTTGAAGGTAAAAACTTCTTCTTTTTCTATTTTAATTTAATAATTAATCGCCTTATTTTATTCTTATAAAATTACTTTTGACTAATTTAATCTTCTTCTTTTTTTTGTGTTGATGGTAAAGATTTCAAGATAGTGTAATTCTCCGATTACTTTATTTTCGGGCTGTTCATCAACACAGGTTAGTGATTTTGGTTGTTTTTGTTTAGTTTCATTGGTATTTGTTAGATTTGATAAGGTAATTTTGCTATTTTAGTTAGCTTATATATGATACATATTTGTGGTTGTGTTAGTATACTGAAAATATGCTATGTTTTGGTATTCTATTTTGTTAGGTTTGTTACATTTTAATGTTCTATATGTTGTAAATGTGTTAATTTTGTTAGTTTTTCCAGAAAATATATGTAGGCCTGTCTTTGTTTGTGTTCTGAAAGTATTCTTAGTTTTGTTAAGGTTGGTTATATTTCGTTTGTATTGTTAGTTTTATATTGTTCTATATACTGACTTTGTTAGTTCTTCTATGTTAGTTTTTCATAAAAATGCATGTTGGCCTTGTTTAGTTTGTTAAGTTTTTGTCAATAATTGTTGTTCTAGTTTGTAGTTTTGTGTTACAACTTGTTGGTCAAACTTGGTCAAATCTGGTCAACTTAATCAAACTGGTCAAACTTAGTCAAATTTGGTCAACTCAGTCAAACTGGTCAAACTTGTAAATATGGTCAAACTTGGTCAAATCTAGTTTATTTGATAAATATAATTTATAAAGTATGATTTATATTATTTACATTTATTTTTTAAAATTTAAAGATTATTCAAGTATGCCTACATGATTGCCGTAACATATGTTAGGTATTTTTTTTTTCCAAAATAAACAAAAATGCTTATTGTAAAAGATTACATTTTACGATAATGTATTAGAAGTTCTTTTACGATGTAATGTCGTCAACCCATTAAGTGATGCTTGAATGCATCTCTAAAGCTTAGTAACCCGTTCAAGGATTTCTAATTCATGTTGCGGCAAACATGTAATTATTTATTCTTGAATTGTCCGTTGGACAGTCTTAAAATGCATGATTGTATGAAAATGTAAATGACTTCTTGTCTATTTAAATCGCTTCTTAGTTGATTATTGAGATATTTTGGTAGCATATATCCTATTGTTCTCTGGGTGCATATTGGTACTAGTTGATTATATATTGTTGGTTTCAACCAATAATGTCTAATTTACTTTGCCTAGGTCGTGCACTTGGAGAGCTGTAGGGTTATGCTGCCGAAATTTCTTGATTTTCAATTATAAAGCCAGTAGACAAGAAGTTATTTACAATTCATACAATATGCATTTTAAGATGGAATAGCAGCCTACCCTAATTCCCAAAGCCTTAATTACTTTATTTATTTTTATAGATAACTAAGTTTTATGAAATCTAAAATGTGTTGTTGGTCAAACTTGTAGGAATTTATTATGTCTGGGGTAGATCGTAGTTGGATGGATAAGCAATGGACATTAGAAGGGAGAATTACAGAAGAGTATAAGAGTGGTGTGAAATCTTTTGTAGAGTTTGCGAGATCTCATCCCGATTGCTTACGTGATGGAATGATTCTTTGTCCATGTAGGATGTGTCGCAATACAAAGGGTCACTCTGATGGATCTATTAAGACGCACCTTATGAAAAATGGGTTTGTTGCGAACTATAAGAGATGGATAGCCCATGGTGAGCCAATAATTGTAGGTCGGCCTAGAAAAAATAGTTCTGCCGTAGCAATGAGCTCACTAAGGGAGAGTGAGACGGTTTCTATGGATGTACAAGAGTCAGTGGGTATGGATGATATGGTTAGAGATGCGGCAGGTCCTTCGTTTGATTGGTCTACAAATCCTGAACAAGAACCAAATGATGCCGCTAAGAAATTTATGAGAATGATGGACTCTGCAAATGAAAAGCTTTTTCCTGGTGCTGATTCTTCAGTATTGGACACTGTTGCTGAGTTTCTTAATATCAAGGCTGATTCCAATATAAGCCAGCATACTTTTAATCGTTTCACATCACTGTTTAAAAATAGGTTGCCTAAAGAGAATAATATGGTAGCTAATTTCTATGACACAAAAAAGTTAGTGGGGCAAATTGGTCTTGGTTATCAGAAAATTGATTGTTGTAGGAATCAGTGCATGCTTTTCTATAAGGAAAATGAGGGATTGCAGTGATGCTCAATTTATGGACTCAGTAGGTACAAGGCACCACGTCGTGGTAGTGCAAAACGCAAAAGAAACGTGCCTCACAAGCAATTGCGCTACATGCCTCTTACTCCAAGGTTGCAGCGGCTCTTTGCTTCAAAAGAGTGTTCTAAGGCTATGCGTTGGCACAAAGAAAGTAAACGTGAAGAGGGTGTTTTGAGTCATCCATCTGATGGAGAAGCATGGAAGAAATTTGATGCTAGTTATACGGACTTTGCAGAAGATGCTAGAAATATACGGTTGGGGATATGTTCAGATGGTTTTACTCCTTTTGGGCCAGCAGCGAAATCTTACTCGTGTTGGCCAGTCATTGTTACAGTTTACAATCTTCCTCCGTGGTTGTGTATGACTGATCCATATATGTACTTAAGTTTGTTCATTCCTGGACCATTCAATCCCGGAAAAAATATTGATGTCTATCTCCGGCCATTGATTGATGAGTTGAAGCAATTGTGGGATGTTCCCTCCTTCTTTTTTTGCAATCTTCCCTCCTTTTTTTGATTCAATGGAACATCTACCTATTCATTTGGCATATGAGGCAAGAGTTGGTGGTCCGGTTCAATATAGATGGATGTATCCATTTGAAAGGTTCTTGGGTGGTTTGAAGAGAAAGATGAGTAATCGAGCAAGGGTAGAGGCGTCTATATCTGAAGCTGTCATTATCGATGAGATAGTTTCATTTGTCTCAGCATATTGTCATCCAGATATTGAGACAAGATCAAGAAGAGTCGCTCGTAATTATGATGGTGGGTACAATAATCCAAATGGGAAATTATCTGTGTTTTCATCACCAGGTCGATCTTTAGGCAATGTCGTTGGCAAGCGCATGCTTTCCAGAATTGAGTGGAATGCGGCCATACTCTACGTGATCCTTAATTTCCCTGAAGTTGAGGAATATATAGAGTACGTTATTCTTGCATAATATTTCTTTTAATTATTTCCTTTATTGATTTGTTTATAATACTTAACAACCAAATCATATTACAGCATGTTTGAAGAGCAAGCTGGAGATATGCCGCCTGAATTGGTTTCAATGAGGACAGATAAAGAGTTTCCAGCATGGTTTAAGAAATATGTAAATGTCATCACTAATCAAATTTATATCCTTATATTGGTAATTAATATAATTTAATCATATTTTATGTGTTCTTTCATATAGATTTTAGAACACCCTCAAGATACAAAAGCGCAAACATTGAAACTCTTAGCTGAGGGTCCAACTTTTTCGGTCAATCTATACAATGGTTACTATGTGAATGGTTATGTCTTTCACACCGAAGAGTATGGTCAAACAAAGTCCACGTGGAATAGCGGGGTAAATTTGAAGGGGAATATGGATTATTATGGTGTTTTAAAAGAAGTTATAGAGTTGTCATACTCTCGAGATAATTCGGTTGTCCTCTTCAATTGTGAGTGGCGTGATTCAGTTCGAGGTATTGTTAAGCATAGAACATTTGATCTTGTTGATCTTAAACACTCTTCAAGGCATGCGGGGAACGATGTCTTCATTCTGGCATCACAAGCACAACAAGTATACATGACTCCATACCCTCGTAGACACACGCAATCTAATGGATGGTGGGCTGTTTGGAAAACCAAGGCGAGAAGCACAATTGATATTCATTATAAGGCTACAACATCTACTAGCACAATTGAATCCTCACTAGATGATTGTTATCAGGAAGAAGAAATGTCCGTGCCTCCTACGATAGTGTTAGATGACCATGACAATAATGATTCGTTTTGGGTTGAAAATCCTCCTCGAGAAGCTGAGGAAGTTATCGAAGAAGAAAATGATGAGGTGGAAGATGTGGATGAATATGGTGAAAATGATTATGTGGTACAGGAGAATGATTTCGAGGAGGAGAATGATAATGAGCTAGAGCTAGAATTCTGTGATGACGATGAAAATGACTATGAAAGTGAACGAATTCAATTTTTCATAATTTTTACTTTTTCTATTTAGTTATCACGTAGTTGTTAATGTGTAATGGATGTTATTATGCATTTTAGTAATCATGTCGTTGATATGTGTAATGGATATTATGTTATGCATTTTAACTTCGTTTAATAATTGTTTTTTCATTTGAGAAATATAAATTATATATATACTTGTATAGTGGTTAGACATGTCTACTACAGGATCTAGTAGTGAGGATGGATACGAGCACACAGGGAGTGGATCTCCAAGTAGGGGTAGGGGTATGGGTATGGGTAGGGGTAGGGGTGGAGGTGGTGATAGAGGTCGTGGCCAACAGCGGACTGGAAAATTATGGCGAATAAAGGCATGTCCTACGTCTATCACCGGTACACTACCCCAGCCTATGGATGTTGATGGCGAGCAGGGTCCTGATCCTCCTTTACCAGTAGTAGTAGATGGAAAGATTTACATGGAACCCGAGCAAGATACCCAAGAGAGATATGTTCTAAAAATAGCTACTGATAAAACGTAAGTACTATTATTCGCTTTCAGTTTCTCTTAAAATTATATAATGACGTGCCTATTTATTAATTGATTTTATTGTTAGATTTATACATGATGGTGCTCCTAATACCGCTGACTGGTTCCGTGAGAAATTTCACACTCTTAACCAAGATGAATGGTACAAGTCTTATAAAATGATTCATGAGGACAAACTTTGGGCATGGTTTGAGATGTTTAAGGTAAATACTATTAAATGTTATTAGTCTTCATTTAATTTTCTTAATTCATACTCCTTCCGTCCCTCTCGAATCAGGATTCTTGGTCAACTAAATAATACTTTGATCAAGAATCCTAATTCGAGTGGGACGGAGGAAGTATTTATTTGTTGCATTTTTTTTCTATTTCAGGGGTTTTATACTTGCCCTGGCAAGACTGAGAGAGAATTTTTTGTTGCTTTTAAGGCCCTGGTTAAAAAGCGCTATAGGGCTGTTGTAAGTAGAATGAAAAAAAGTTGGTTTGTTAGAAAGAAAAAGCCTAACTGTATTCATGAGGATGTTTGGCAGAAGTGGCTTATTCTTTGGGATGATCATGAGGCTAAGAAACAGGCAGATCGGAACAGAGTGAACAGAGATAAAGTTCTACTTCTAGCTACGGGTGGATCCGTTAGTTGTGCTGATTGGTTGAGTCGTATGGTGAGTTATTTCTACTTTACAATTTTCCTAGAAAAAACATTTTGCTTAATGATTCAAATGAGGAAAAGAACTGTCCAACATACATATAAATATACTTTACAATGTTCATAATGTGTAATTTTATTTGTTATTCTTGTAGAGAAAAGCCTATGGAGCCAATATTGATGAAGCGGATGTATTTGCTGCCATGCATACTCGAAAGGGGAAGAATGAAGGAGAGTTGGAGTGGGCTAATGATGTGAATAAGTATGTTTATGTAAGTACTCCCTTCGTTTCACAATATATGAACTAAAGTTATAACTATATTACTTTGAGCATAAATATAATTATAGTAACAAAGCCTAGTTCTTGTTAGTAGTGTTTTGGCTGGAATGAGCTTGTTTATGTGAGTACTCCCTCAGAATATATTTGGCTGGAATGAGCCTAGCTCTTGTTAGATTGAACTTGATTATCTTTCCGGGACAGAGGGAGTACCCCCTCCATCCCTTTATATTTGCAGTTTAAGGAGTTAATTTTTTTCCTAAAAATTTGTAGTTTCACCAAGTAGTTTGGGACAAAGGGAGTAATTAGAATAACTATCTTGCAGCATACCATTTCCATTTATTATCTTATGCTTTCTTTTTGTTTTTATTATTGGAAATAGGATAACTATAAGGAGGTTGCAAAGGAAAAGGCCATTGCTGAAGGTACTCTTGATCAAGATGCAGATTCCAATGTTCACATCCCATTTAAAAAATATGCATGGAAAATTACAGATGACAACTTTGCCAAAGAAAATGGAAGGAGAGCAAATAAGGGAGCCATAATCGTTGGCTTTGGGGAGGGGGGAAAAGACTTCATCGAACTGAATCAAGATATTTATCCGATTGCTCCAACTTCTTCAGGTAATTTTGACTCTGGTAGGGAGGAGTATTGGAAGGAAAAGTATGGGGATCTAGCTGAAACCGTTAAAAAAATTGTTGAGGATAGGGCGCAGGACAAGGCTGAGATTCAACGACTTAGCCAAGCATTGTCACAACAACCTAGGCCGAGTTGGGGCCTTCCTCCTGTCGGAATGTTTCCACCAGGTATGTTCCCTGATGCTGCTGGTATGATTCCATCTCAAGTGCAATGCCAGCAGCAATTCCAACAACAATTCCAACATCATTTTCAACAACAATATCAGCAGCAAAATGGACATAATGCATCCTCTCCAAACAGTGTTGGTGATGGCGGTAATAATTTTGATTTGGGCAACGTTGCTGCAAGCCCATATGCCTCTTATATGAACTTGTTACGAGATGCAAATTTTGGTGCAGGGAGTGGAAATAGGGCTGTTAACAGTAGAGCTAGGGGCGAAAATGAGGCTGTTAACAGTGGGAACAGTGGGGCTAGGGGTGGAAACGGGGCTGTTAACAGTGGGGCTAGTGGTGGCAGTGGGACTGGTGGAGCTTAGTGGGACTGGTGGAGCTTGGATGGGGTGGTAATGGGACTAAGGGGGGAAATTAGTAACAACCTTACTTTTTGATGTAATGACTATCTTTTTAATGTAATGACTTTTGGAACCGTATTAACAAGGGTCAATCCCCCTTAAATGGATTGTTTTTTTGGGGATCTATATGTTTGAATGTTAAGTTTGGATAATTTATTAATCTTAAATTTATTGGTATTGTCTTCATTTTTATTGTGAAATTGTTATTATTTATATTTATTCATAATATTATTTATTTTTAGCTATTTTAGAAAATTCTGGGAAATATTTTTTAATTGAAAAATAAAAATGGCAACGGACGTTTTGGAATTTGGCAACGAAGCCTTCGTGGCTGCTTTTGATAGTTCCCAACGACATGGTCGTTGCCAGCTTTGGTAATCTGACAAGTTCAAAATGGCAACGACCACAATGGCAACGACCTTTTCGATCTTGGCAACGACTTTTCCGATGCCACATTGCAACGACCACTCTTTGTTCTGGATAGCCACGAGAGAATGGGAACGACCATATTCGTTGCCATTTACGAAAATGGCAACGACTTTGGCTAAATGGCAACGAATTTGTCTGTTTCTAAACATTATTTTTCTAGTAGTGAAATATCAAATTATAACAGTTAGAAACTGAATAATAAGTGGCAAATTTACGTAAACCGTAAGTCATCGATTTGCCTTTGGCCCTTTAAAGAAACTTTGAAGGCTAAAGTTGAAAAAAGGATAATTATTGGGTCTCCAAAGTCCAAAAGAAAAATAAAAGGGAAAATTGCAATTTAGTTACCTGAGTTTTACACAATGTTTCAATTGGTTCCTGAATCCGTTTTTCAGCAAATTGGTTACTCCAGTTTGTCATTTAGTTGCAATGTGGTATAAAAATGGATGGATCGTTTAAAAACTAACAAAAGTGGATGAAAAACCTAACGAGCTTCTTTCAAAATTGCAATGGTTAACCCTACAATTTAAATTTTCCCACTTCACCCCCTAACTCCTAACGAATGTTTAAAAACTAACATAATTTGCATGCATATGTCCAAAGATTAGCGTTTCAGTCATTTTCATTTTATTTATTACATCAAAATTATAAAAATTATGATATCTATCATAAAAATAATAATTTTATTTAACTTATGACAAATACATATCATTCATAAAAATACTAATTTTATTTAACTAAAATTATAAAATATGATATCCAGAGCGGAACAGTGTTTTGACCCGTCAAAAAACAAAGGAAACCACCAAAAATGGCGATCTCTCCACCCACGTTCCTTCTCCCCCTTCTCGCGACCACTGTTTTCTCTCTGCTCCATCCAAGTGGGTTTGGTAGTGCTTGCCTTCATGATCTCTTTGTCATTTCTAATCAAAAAATTGATGGCTGGAGAAACGTTTTTGCACAAGAAATTGTGGCTTGTCGGCGCAATTTTTGTCAATTTACTGTTTCCGGACAATGCATAATATACTTAAGAAAATGCCCAATGTTTTTTAAGTGAGAGCGAGAAGATTTTTTTTTTTTTTTTTATTATTATTATTTTGCTCAAGTTTTTCTAAAACAAACAATTAGAATTTGTAGGTTTATTAATTAATGTCTTTAGAAGTTACAAATTTTTTATTATGGGGTAAAAATGTGAATAAGTTGAGTTGGAGGGTGCAATTTGCAATTATAAAAGAAACTTGTTAGATTTTCCATCCATTTCATTAAAAAACTAACAATCCATCCATTTTTATACCACATTGCAACTAAATGACAAACTGGAGTAACCAATTTGCTGAAAAACGGATTCAGGAACCAATTGAAACATTGTGTAAAACTCAGGTAACTAAATTGCAATTTGCCCAAAATAAAAAGTTGAGTTTGAAAAAGTTCATTCGCTTTACTTTAACTGTTTTACATTATTTATACTCTCTTCATCCCACCAGCACTGCACAAGTAAGTGATACTAATTTCTTTTTTCAATCCGTCCCACCACAAGTGAGACTGCCCAAAATGAAAATGTTTTAATATATTTATATTCAACTAACCACACCATTTAATCTCACTCATTCTATCTCTTCGTTTTCCACCACTCAATCTATTCAACAAATACTACTATTTACCCCACTCATTCTCTTTTTACATTTTCTACCACACATATATTAGCTTTTTCTTAATTATTGTGCCCCACAAGTTGGTCTCACTTGTGCTGGGATGGAAGGAGTATAATACTACCTCCGTCCCAGTTTAAGGTTCTTAGTTTGTCTCAATTTAAGGTTCTTAGTTTTTTAGAGACTTATTTGAAGGAACTTTGAGAAAGTGATGAAAATTTCAAAACTTGTTATTGGTACACCATTATAAATACTATCATTAACAACTTTTAAATCTTCATTACGATAATAAGATTAACTAATAATTATTGCTCAAAGTTGCTTAAGGGAAACATAAAAAAACTAAGAACCTTAAACGGAGACGGAGGGAGTAATAAAATTGTATGAAAAATATATTTAAAACTGTTGTTTCAGAGAAGTAAATGATGAGGCGTATTATGAGACGAGATGGATATATATACATATATTTTTTTTTTTTTTGACAGAAGATGCGTATACTCCCTCCGTTCCGGTTTAAAATTCTTAGTTTAACTTTGCACGCTTATTAAGAAATCAAGTGAAAAACAAAGAAAAATGGGTCAACAAAAGTAGGGAGGTGAGGATATAATTGTCCTAAACACTATTCATAAAGCAAATGAGTGAAAATGAAGTTAGGTAGTATTTGTTTTTTTTGTAATAAATGAACTTTTTAGGGCAAGATTTTTCCGAAGTACTATTCATATTTTTTTCATTTATAGAATAAAGTAACTAAGAACCTTACACTGGGACAGACTAAAAAGGAAAGTAATAACCTTAAACTCGGACGGAGGGAGTATTATATTACTACCTCTGTCCCTAAATGAGTGTCAAAATCTCATTTTAAGGCACTTAACTTCTTGTTCAATTTGGCGACAAAATTCATAAATAATCTTGTAATTCTTTTTACAAACATTTAGTTTTTGCATGTATAAAGAGACCGGTGAAAAAAATTTCGAAAAAAAACATTTAGGGACAATGTAATGATTAAAATGGATACTCATTTTGGGACAAAAATTTCCTGAAAATAGATATCATTTATAGGTAGGGACAGAGGGAGGAGTAAGAAATTAATAATCATATAATCAAGTAAATGATGAGGCGTATTAAATTTTTTGATACAAATTCATAGAACAACCAATAAACAAATAAGAACCAATTACACACACTTTTCTTAAAAATTATTGACCTCCAGTAATGATCTAGTAAAATGATGGAAAAGCTGGAATGCTCTGTGGATGCTTGAAGAAATTATGAGGATCAACTTTGCTCTTCACATGAACCAACTTCTTAAAATTCTCATGAAAATATCTAACTCCCCAAACACTTGCTTCTCCATAGCTTCTGCTTCCTGTTCCCAAATCAAGATCATTATAATTCACATACCCACTTCTCGGATTCTTCGACACATACCGACCCATGTACCTATAAAATCGCCTTATCCAATCTATTCTCATCTCCGTCGTAGTTGTACCTTCAACATCCAAATTAGCCTCCTGAAGCATAATGTACAAGTTCCCAGCTCTATGCGGAAATGGCGTAAATGATGGTGAAATCTCATTCATCCTCCCACCAAAAGGACTCAAAACAAAGTTTGGTACTCTTGTGTCGGCTTCTAATAACATTCTCCACATCTCTTCAATACCCTTCAATGGAATTGGTGTTTGCACAAAGTCCGCCTTCCCTTTTATGTTATACCTAAACGGAGCTGACCGGTTTAGTAGTGTTTCCGTCGGGTCTTGACTTGAGAAACCTGATATAACAAGACCAGATTGAACCCAACTCATTTCCGTACAATTTTCTCTAGTCATCCCTAATTCTGGGAAGCTTTCTTGCATCAAGTTGACCAAATTATCAGCTCTACCCAAGTATACAGCGTCAAATGTGACCAACACCGTTTTATTCATACCCGTGGGCTTAGTAGTTGTGATTTGGGCTCTCAAGAATAAATTTCTATCTGTATTTGGTGCAACGTATTGCCACTTGTGGAAAAGACTAGCCGCATTTTGTTCTGATGTTCTAGTAGTACCAAACACGGTCACAATCTCTGGAACATCGACTAGCCTCAACTTCCATGCAACAATCACTCCAAAACTTGAAGCGCCGCCACCTCTAATAGCCCAAAACAAATCCTTACCCATCGATTTTCTTGTGAGAATTTGTCCGTTCGAGTTGATCATGCGAACATCTATCACATTATCACCACCAAGTCCATACTTCCTATTCATAGTACCGTACCCTCCCCCGCTTAGTAAACCACCAGCACCCACCGTGGACCATGTACCACCCGGGAAGCCTAGAGTACGACTTTGCTCCGAGATCCTATAATAGACTTCTCCTAGAGTGGCACCACCTTGAACCCATGCAGTCTTGCTAGCCACGTCAATACTTATGGATCTCATGTTATATAGATCAAGCATGACAAATGGACCATCTGCGGTGTAGGAAAGGCCTTCGAAATCGTGGCCCCCACACCGAATTCTCATTTGAAGGCCGTGTTTCTTGGAGCAATGAATGATGGTTTGGATTTGGGATTCATCGACTGGTGTAACGATGAAGGTGGGTTTACGAGTGGAGGATGTGTTGAATCTTAAGTTGTTTAGGTTGAGTAGGAGAATGGGTGTGTAGGAGGGGTTGTTTGGGGTGAAAATTTGTTGAGATATGGAGGTGGAGTTGGGAGAATGAAGGGCAAGGCAATGGGGAAAATCTTGAATATTGTTATTATGATGGTGATGGTGATGATGATGAGAGGAGGAAGTGGAAAATGCAATGTTGAAGAAGAGAAAAGATAGGAAAATGGAAGGCAATGAAATCTTCATGATGATATAAATTGCTTGTGTTTTTATTTTTGTTGATGAAATTATAAGGTTGGAGATTGAATTGTGATCAAAGGGATGGAGAAATCATGTATTTATAGGAGGTTGATATCAAGCAAATCAAAAGAAATTGACTTTCTAGGAACAAATTGAATTTCTTGGAACATATTAATAAGTGTTGACAAGATCAAGTCTTAAGACCAAACGGCCTTTGGACCTCACCATAAAGAAACTACGTACAAAATGAAAACCGCGCTAAATGAAAACCGCGCGCGGAGAATCGAAGCCTAAAAGTCAAAATTTGACGCTTTAAGGTTTACTTTGTGCATGCAGAGATCATTTTTTAAATTGTTCATTAAATAAAAAAATCTTTCATTTTGAAGGGCCCTAGCATTATAGATCACTAGTTGTACACCCCGTGCGTTGCACGGCGGTATTTTTATTATTTTACCATAATTTAAATTGTTAGTATAAATAATCTCACAAAGTCGGAAAAAAAATATTACTCAAAACAATTAATTTTTCTTAATTTTCATGTGAAATCGAAATAACAATCTCAATCCGGGACGGATGGAGTACAAAAGTTGAACTGGAAATGAGCTGAAACTTTTTACAACAACCGTTACGATGGTAAATGTATTTTTTTACCTGAATTTGAATTGACATTTATGTAGGGACATAAACATTTATGTAGGAACAGAGGGAGTGGCATATGAAAGAGAAAGCGAACGTTAGTTTGGAGACTAACTCAACAATGTGAAGAGAAATAAATAAATAAAAAAAAAGGAACTCATACCACATTGCAATTTGTATAATTGTTGTGTGCAATCTACCATTTTTTCCCCTGAAAAGAAATAAATAAAAGAAAAGAACACGTACCACAGTGCAATCTGTACAAATTTCACAAACAACACAATCCTTCATTACCATTAAATTAAGACATTGCATACTTCTCCATAAGTAGAAGAAGATAGAACATTACATACTACCATAAGTACATGAACTTACCTATAGTCAATACTCCTCTACCAAAAGATTGCCAAAATGAGTAAGACCAGAAAAGTAATCCTTACATTATAAGGAGTTATGGAGTCCTTAGTACACACATATTAGTTAATGCTTAAACCCACTACTAACTTGAAGACAGGACTTCAACCACTCTACCTACGTAAATAGACAGAAAACTTGGAGACATTTCGAAATTACAAACACTAAGCTAGACATCTTATTTCTTTCACCTTTGAAGGATTCTCAAACCCTACGTCTACATCAAAATCACATATAGGACAACGCTTCACACATCGGGACGTTTAGACCCTAACAAACCAAAGGACATTCTTGCCTTACACGTACCCTTACCTCGTTCTTTTTCAACCATATACTTACCCTTGAAAGCAACCTATAAGAAAATAAAAAATATATTAGAAAACAAAAAAATATAATGACAAAGGATAGAAATATGATTTCAAAAAACTCATGGCTTAAATATGTAAAAATTGTAAAACATTAAAACTGAGTATTTGTGTTAACGATATCATGTATTCCAATTAATCATTGTTTTTTTTTTTTTTGAAAGTTGGTTTCATTTTAAGAAATTGCCATCATGTTACAAACCCTACTGAGTCTATTACATATTTATTTCCCTAACTATTACAGACCGTACAGATCTATTACAGAACATGAAACAACATAGTCTATCGAAACATCTAGCCTATTACATAAACCAGAGATACAACTAAGCCCTATGGGCCATGAAAGATAAAGGTTCTCCACTTGCTCCATGTAGGAGTCGAACGTAAGACCTCTCCATAAGGGAGGACTCTACGCACACACCCGGATACCGCTAGGCCAAGAGGCCTTTGGTAATTAATCATTGTTTACTTCTTTGTTCTTGCTAGTTTTCGAGCCATTCAACTGAGCAACACCTTTGCAACACCCTTCATCGGTAACAAACTTCCCAATATTCATGCGACGAAATTTGATTTTAACGACACTATAAGGTTCAACATTTACCCCACTTAATAGTTTCACTTTGAAGAAAACTTCCTTAAATACATCATTCTCAATGTAAATGTCACAGTGGCCAAGAGTATCGTCAAGTAAATTATCATTACATATTGATATTTTATAAAATTTTCCCTTTAAAAGATATTTATCGCTTTAGATACTTAGATTTTTCTTTTAAAGATAAGATTATTTCTTTAAAATTTAAATTTAATTAACAATTTTTTATAAGGAATTTAATTTACGTTTGTTTATAAGAGAATAATTATGATTCTTTAAATTGCCTCTATCTTTAATGTATTGCACCAATGCAAATCTATAATTTCCAGTTTTATATTAAAACAACCAATCACATGGATAAAATTAAAATCAGTTAATTAAATCAAATTCTTCTACTTCATAAAAAAATATTATATTTATGCCTTAAAAATTAGAGTAACAGTTGCTTTAAAATAAAAATTAATTTAAACAATAATTTTTAAATAAAAATAATATAACTCATGATAACTTCTCCATTCCCCAATTCTTCCACCAAAACACCTTCACTCTATTTCAAATGTTTCATTCAATTCGAATGTGTCATTTAAAAGAAAAATTGATATTAATATTTTATTTGTAAGACATATTTGCTAAACTCACAACAAATTTTCACTTACTGTGTCCCTAACCAACTTTTTATATGCTTCATGCTCACTCAGTAATTCCTACTTTTAAAATACTTTTCTTTAATGAATTTCTGTAATTTTTGTTTTTAAAATGTAATGTGTCGTTTACGAAGAAGAAATGTATTATGCATATAATATTTTAAAATTTGTATACCTTTGAATCATTATAATTTGTATCAAATCTAGTATCCGGGTACAAATTTTGGAAACTATGTCATTGATATGTTTTTGCTTTTATATATTATATAGATAATCAATTTTTAAAAAAGTTAGATATAAAGTCAAAAAAAGTGCCACAAAATGTGGCTTACAAAATGACGTGTCAAAAATTTGTTGGTGTTTTAAATTAGACGGTGTCGGGTCCACAATCGATGCAACCAATAAAATATCATCACCTTACTTTGTATCCATCATTTTGTAGCCGTCTTTTGTTCCCCTAGCATTACCCTTTCAAAAAATAAACTCTTAAAGTTTAAACCCACCCACCTACTATTAGCCTTCACAACCTTGATTCTAACCTTCCCCCCACTCCCCAACTAAATGTACTGTAGTCTAACCACACCTATTCCAATGTGTTTTCCAGCCATTAAAATTCCCTAGTTGAAACTTCAATCATGACTCTTAAAAACTGTGCAATATTTTTTTTCCCGAGTTTATTGCAAAACTGACATGCGTACTTTCAGTTTTGAGCAATTTGACTTGCGAACTTTGGAAACATCAAATTTGTGTTGCATACTTTGATTTCGAAAACTTTGAGACCACTTTTTTAACACCCTTTAAAAACAATAATTAAAGCTACTTTGTGCATGCAGAAATCATTTTTTAAATTGTTCATTAAATAAAAAAAAATCTTTCATTTTGAAGGGCCCTAGCATTATAGATCATTTATAATTTATAAGCCCTTCGCTAAGGGTAAATATAAAGTCACAAAAAATTGCCACAAAATGTGGCTTACAAAATGATGTGTCAAAATTCTATTGGTGTTTTTTATTAAAATGTGTCGGGTCCACAATCGATGCAACCAATAAAATATCGCCACCTCATTTTGTATCCATCATTTTGTAAACTTCTTTTGTGCCCCTAGCATTGCCCATAATATGAACTCTCTCAACTTCTGTCTCTCTCCTGCGCAAACCAAACATGTTCTTCTTCTTCTTCATTGATCCATCTTAGTCTCCCTTCCTCTTTGATTTTCATTGAATTCTTCTTATTTGATTTGATTAATAATAACATTCCAAAATTTTCTTTTATTATTGTCAAATAAATGAAAAATTATGGATTAATTTTCAGATTTCGGCTTTTTGTTTTTTCAGTTTAATGTAAAATAAATTTTCCTCTTTCTTGAGAGCCGTTTAATTCTCTCCGCTGTGAGAGCCGTTGATTTCTCTCCGTCGTTGAGAGCCTGTGCTTTTGTGTGCTTTTGTGTTTGTTGGTTTATTTTGTTTGTTTTTGTACCCTGCAATTGCAATTCAATCTTCAATGACGAATCTCGCATCATATCAAAACAAAATGGATGCCTTTGTTCTTACTGCACAAGGATATTTCGTTCGTACCCTTGATAAACTCAATTGCAAATGCGCACTTTATCAAGTAAGCGTTATGATATGCGCCTAAGTGAGTGAGTGAAATGCACAGCGGAATTTAGTAATGTAAATAGGCGCAAAGTATGATAAAGGGGGCACACACACTCTAAGTATTTTGGCTCAAAGTGGGTGAAATAAGAAACTAAGGCAAATGATATAACAAACACAACACAATTCAATCAATCAATCTACAATAAATAAACAAGCAAGTAGTTAGATAAGATATGAACTTGCAATTTGTAGGATTTGATGAAGAATCGATACAAAAAGCATGTTGTGGTGGTGGAGGAAAATATAACTATAATCCAAGTAAGGTCTGTGGGGAACCGGAAGCTACAGTTTGTGATAATCCGGATGTAAGAATCAGTTGGGATGGAACTCACTTAACACAAGCTAGCTATATGAACATCGCGGTATGGCTTCTCATGACTTTCATACCGCACCTTCATTGCTCTGCTTCCGCTTCACCCGGCTTGTCAAGTAGCTAAAACATTTCGAAAATTCTATAGAAATTTTCATTTTTACAGGTCTTATTAAATATTATCCAATGGGGGATTAGATCATAAATGCCAAATCAAGGCAGTTTCCAAATTATACTTGGAGTAGAATCCGTATATTTCAAGATTTAAATTGAAATTGTCATTGTTGTATACTCCATCCGTCCCACTCGAATTAGGACAAATTTCCATTTTGGGCGTCTCATTCGAATTAGGACAACCCAAAAATGGAAGTGTTTTATTTAATGGGACCCACATTTACACTCACAACAACTTTCCACTCATTATTTCCTACCCCACTTTCTCTCTCATACTTCACTTTTTATACTCACAACACCTAATCCACTAACACTTTTTCCTCAATCCCCGTGTCCAACCCAAAATCCTAATTCGGATGAGACGGAGGAAGTATTAAGAAATGGATCTATTATGGATATTTGGGGTGAGCCTCCAGCCTTTGTGGAGTGCCGTCTCTTTTCTTATTATTAATGCAATTGAAGTCGTGCTTTTCAAAAAAATAAAAATAATAATATTTTTTTTTGGCTAATATGACTGATCGATGCAATTGGATGCGCAACCCTAAATTTATAACGTTTTGGTCAATTTTCGACAATTGGACAGATAAAAAAGAAGTAGGGTACAAATGGAATATAGATTTCAGAATTCAAGATGTATGAACAAAGGATTTAACGAGGAAAGCCCTTGAACAACTTGTTCGCCGGCATAAAACCTTAAATGATGGAATTTTATTAAGCTTTTGTGGAGGTACAATGAATGAAGGGAAAATACTGAGAGAAAGAGAGTATGAGACGTGAGTGTAAAGTGTGTGTTACAATCGATGTGTCGCCTATTTATATTGGAAGAAGGAGCCACAACCTAGCCCATTTATCCAAGATTATCGGGGAGTTTGTTGAGTGTTATCCCATTCCATCGTAATTGAATTTGAAATCTCCTTGACTGAGTCTTTGTTTGTGTCACGGCTTCTTTGATCATGTGTTGATAAGTCCCATGTGCGTTTTGACTTAGTCTTTGAGTTCTCCATTTATCCCATGTGTGAATTAATAACATCCCTATAAAGTAGGATCAATAAAATTGCTACTCAAGATGTCAGGTTGTCTGGTCGTCAACTCAGGATGTCATGTCAGGATGTAAGATGTAACTTCAGGATGTCAACATGTAGAGTCAAGATGTAAGATGTAACTTCAGGATGTCAACATGTAGAATCAAGATGTAAGATGTAACTTCAGGATGTCAACATGTAGAGTCAAGATGGAAGATGTAACTTCAGGTCGTTATTTCCAGGATGTAGATATAGTGCTGTGATATTTTTCACCCCAAACAATTGCCCCCAAATTTTTTGAATTGAGTGAACATAGAAATTCAAGAAATTTCCATAACAGTTGATGTCCACTACCATTTATTAGGTAGTTGATGTAGGTAATGTAAGCTCTAAAATGCAATTGATCCTGCAAAAAACAAAGAGAAAAACGAAGAATAGGATATTTTGGTGATTGTCTTAAAGACAATTTTTATTTGTTTGCAACATGTCTGTTTGGACATGTTAGGTTGTAATTTTGTTTGAACCATGTTTTGTGATAGTATGGTTAAAACTTATGAATGTTTCCCGTTTTAGGATCAGTGCGTTTGATCCTTTTTGGTATTTTGATAATAGACTGGTCGTACGGTTAGGATTCTAAGGGTAACATGTTGATGTTACAACTTAGAATAATTTTGGAACCATTGAATAGTAGCGATGTAATGAATGGTTGGTAACATGTTTGATGTTACAAGTTGGGAATCATTGAAAAGATGTTTATCTTTATAGCCCGTGTACGTTTGGTAAGATGTAAATGCTACAGCCTGTGATTTCAACTTGAGTTCATAATTTTAATTAAGTTCAAGAAGGTAATCAATATGTACATGACACATTGGCCCACCTACAACTTAACTAAAACATGAAAATCGTGCGCACGGGCGAAGGTGTAGAAACTTTAAACACATAAAAATGTGTAAAACCTTTAAACCTTTGAAATATGTAAAACCTTTAAACCTTTGAAAGGTGTAAAACCTAATACATTGGATGGAATTGTACTTTGATTTTGCCTGTTGGCCTTGAATTCTGACCCATGTGAACATCTTTGAATATTTTGATCAACATGTAACATCTTGGATCAACATGTAACATCTGGAAAACTTGGATCAACATGTAAACATCTTGACCTGAATTGAGACTTTGAGTTTCCTCACAAAGCAGAAACATGTTAGGGTTGGGTGTTAGCTTGGCTAACACCCCTCTGATGCTTAAGTCAGTAGGCGTTTGATAAAAATAAATCAAATTGAAAAAACATAATTGAAATAAAGCAATATAAATGCATACCTGATTTTCTGAATTAAGTTGACAAGCTACAACTTACATAAAGTACAGCTTGAGATGCACTGCATTCCAACTTCTTGAAATTCTGGTACCATCTAGAGTTGACATCCAGCATGCCCCCTTTCCAACCTATTGATAAATAATGAGCCTATCTTCCTCCAACCTAATGAATCTAGATGATATGGTTCTGATTTCATCCAGCCTCTTGGATAGTGTCATGACTAACTCATCATAATATGGCGAGTCCTTCTTAAGTCCCATCCTGAAGGCATAAATTGTTGTAGCAGTGTCCAAGTTGAGGATGTCTACTGCTTCCCTGTTGAACCTGTTCAGGTAATCCTTAAGAAGTTCATCAGGTTGCTGGACTACCCTGTAAAGATCACTTGTCAGCTTCTCAAACACCCTGTTGCTTGAAAACTGATTAGTAAACATGTTGATAAGTTGAGCATATGATCCGATAGAACCCAAAGGCTGGTTGATTAGCCATCTCAAAGTTGCCCCTGTAAGAGTTGAACCAAAACCCCTGCAAAAGTAAGCTTCCTTGTACTGGGGTGGAATTGGACTACATCTATCTTCTCCTAATATAATGCAACATGCTCCGCTGGATCAGTTGTCCCATCATACTGCTTCATGTGGGGTGGACTGAACTTCTTTGGTATGACCACGTTGGCTATGGCTGGAGTGAAGCGGGACTCATTGTAACATGTTGGAGAAGACTGGTTGTGTGGCAGAGTCAACCCTGGCACACTCATAACTAGTTCCTTTAGCTCCTGCATTTGTCTGCTAAGTAGGCTACCTGCATCATTGTTAGCAGAAACAAATTGATAATTATTGAGATAATTAAAATCAACCTGAGGGTTAAGACTCCCTGCTACCACCGTCGTTGGCGTCATAAGTGTTGTTGAAGTTGGAGGAACGGATTCAAGATGAATGATCATACTATGGGTGGTCAGGTTGGCAGCTGGTGTGAATCCACCAAATCCAGATGATCCTGCAGCATCACTTCCAAAACCAAGCCTTCTAGGTTGGTATGGAGAGAATGGGTCAGATGGCACATTTGGAGCAACAGACTGGAAGATGCTAGGGAAGCTGGTTTGCTGTGCCGCCGATGTTCCACCTTGCAGAGTAGTCACCTCACGCTGCAACCTGGAGACTTGATTCATCAGCATAGTAGAAGTATCATTCTGCAGTTGAATCTGATTCCTCACGTCACGCAGCATGGCAGTCAAGTTGGAAGCGATGTCCAAACGGATTTCAGGTGACCCCATTGCTGATCTGCCCCCACTTGCAACTGGAATTCCAAATGTAATCTGACAGGTTGTTGAATTGTTCATCTTGAATCTCTTAACAATCTAAAAGACCAAAGTTCCCACGGACGGCGCCAAATTATTTTGGCCAATTTTCGACAATTGGAGAGATAAAAAAGATAAAAAAGATAAAAAAGAAGTAGGGTACAAATGGAATACAGATTTTCAGAATTCAAGATGTATGAACAAAGGATTTAACGAGGAAAGCCCTTGAACAACTTGTTCGCCGGCATAAAACCTCAAATGATGGAATTTTATTAAGCTTTTGTGGAGGTACAATGAATGAAGGGAAAATACTGAGAGAAAGAGAGTATGAGATGTGAGTGTAAAGTGTGTGTTACAATCGATGTGTCGCCTATTTATATTGGAAGAAGGAGCCACAAACTAGCCCATTTACCCAAGATTATCGGGGAGTTTGTTGAGTGTTATCCCATTCCATCGTAATTGAATTTGAAATCTCCTTGACTGAGTCTTTGTTTGTGTCACGGCTTCTTTGATCGTGTGTTGATAAGTCCCATGTGCATTTTGACTTAGTCTTTGAGTGCTCCATTTATCCCATGTGTGAATTAATAACAACCCTATAAAGTAGGAACAATAAAACTGCCACTCAAGATGTCAGGTTGTCTGGTCGTCAACTCAAGATGTCACGTCAGGATGTAAAGTCAACATGTAAATTCAACATGTTAAGTCAAGATGGAAGATGTAACTTCAGGATGTCAACATGTAGAGTCAAGATGTACGATGTAACTTCAAGATGTCAACATGTAGAGCCAAGATGGAAGATGTAACTTCAGGTCGTTATTTCTAGGATGTAGATATAGTGCTGTGAGATTTTTCACCCCAAACACTGGGTAATATGATTGATGCAATTGGATGCACAACCCGAACATCCGAATGAGTTCTACTACCTGCCGCGTGGTGGAGTGATCTAAAATACTTTCAATTTAGTATACTCCCTCCGTCCCTCTTTAATCTACAAAAATTACCCATTTGGTTGTCCCACTATAACTTGCCAAATCCTAAAATGGAAATGTTTTAATACTTTTAAAATGGTGGGACCCATTTGTCATACTCACAACAACTATCCACTAACTATTCTCCATCCCACTTTCTCTCTCCCACCTAACCATCTACACTCAAAACACATCACATTTTTCACTTTTTCCTTAATTAATGTGCCTAACTCATTTTAAGTTAAAGAGGGACGGAGTGAGTATTTGATTTGTCTACTTTTTATTTTTATGAATATGTTTTATTTGTTTGTGCATTATTTGTATAAATGTAAATAGTATCACTTTTGAGACAGAAGGAGTATGTTATTCACTTCAGCCCTATTTTGATATTACTATATTGATATCAGTAAATAGTATAATACCATTTTGACTTTGCTATTACATATAATTCAATTTGAATGAATTTATAATTAATTTTTTTGATTATATTCAAGAATGTTAAAAGTTATTCTAGTAATTTTAGGAGTCTATTAATAACAATTTTTAATTTTTTTATTAATTCTTGCAAATTACGGTAATTGAACTTCAAATTAATTTGAACTAAAAGTCAAATTAAAATTATTTTTTCAATGCACAAGGACTATAACACCGAGTAGTTGATTTTATTATATAAAGTATATATTTAAGTTGACTAGTAGCAAATTAGGACTTGAACCATTCTAAGATATCCCTCTTTATAGAGGGTTAATTGACCTTCCTGAACTTTTGCATATTTTTATTTTCACACCTTTGATTTTATAAAAATGGCATGTATGAATAGCTATGACCCCCTGAAGTTTAATGAATTCCATAGTAGTCCCCAAAATTTGGAAAATATACATATTATGTTTCCAAAAGTAGGTTGACTTGAAAAATAAATAAATGGAATGTTATAATTGAACTTTTGAAACCAATAGGTTAAATTTTACTCCATGTGTCTCAAAATAAATGTCACGCTTTTTTGTATGTTAGTATGAAGAAACTTTGACAAATAATTTAGGTTAATTTAATTATCTTAATAAATAATAAATCTTGTTATTGATACACCATTATAATTACTATCCATAACAAATTTAAATTTTTATTAAGATAATTAAATTAACCTAAAATTATTGCTCAAGGTTTCTACGTACTAAGAAAAAGTGCGACATTTATTTTGGGATACAGAGATAATATTATATTCACCGTTCAATATTGCTTCATTTACATATTTCAATTGTCTTTTTTTACTAACAATACAGATTATTGTATTTTTCTTAAAAAGAGGTCTTTTGGAACAATTCATATAATTGGAAAATAAAATTATTGAAAATAAATACTCCGTAAATGTTTATTATTCCGGGCTATGTCCCTGTATAGAAGTACTTCTTTCGTCTAAGAACGACTTGCATTAATTTGTTTTTTTAGATGTTTGATTACTAAATTACATATTATTTTTTTATTTGCTCTATCTCACTTGTCATACTCACACATTTAAATTATAGGACTCATTCTCAATTCATAAAATTGATCTCAACCATTTCCTATTCACAATATTTTTAAATATATACTCTCTTTTCAATTCTCATATAATTTTAAATGGTGCAAATTATTTTAGGCTGAGAGAGTATATATTTATTCACCAGTCAAAGAGGGAAGAACATGGTATCCATTATTCAGTAAAGACATTGATTTTCGTGATTTCTGATTTTAATGAGTCTTATATTA
Source organism: Campanula takesimana (assembly GCA_026119855.1). Classification (NCBI taxonomy): domain Eukaryota; kingdom Viridiplantae; phylum Streptophyta; class Magnoliopsida; order Asterales; family Campanulaceae; genus Campanula; species Campanula takesimana. The sequence continues at coordinate 906,681 of JAOWBW010000367.1, forward strand.
TTATAGAATATACGTCAAAAAAAAAATTGTTGTTTGACAGTCAAAAATTTACAGCTTTGTTACAATAACAAAAAATTGACCTGTTCTATAGCAAAAATATAGACAGTACTGTTAGACCAATTTAGAGATCTCATAGGAATAATAAAACATTTAATAAATAAATTACGTATCCGAATACGTTATCTCGTTGAATTAGGTGGAAGCGATAATTTAAACAAGAACGAGGACGGAGACGGCTATTAGATCTTATTTCCCTACTCTTTGCTATGGACAATGGTGTTAAGGATATTAGAATCCTTCATTAATTACAATTGTATATTTCATATTGTTTAAATTATTTACTTTCCTAATAGCGTTGCTATTGTATAGTTTCCTTTTTCCTTATGTAACTAGAATAGTTTGGAGAGTACTCCACCCTCTTGTATAAATACCCTACTCATATGATCAATAACACTTGAGTCATTCATACAATATTATTTGAGTCTCTCATATCAATTATCTCTCTTCATGTATGATTGGCTCCGACTATCTCTTTCTCTAATCCTTGACATGGTATCAGAGCTATGATCCATAAAAGGACTTCTCCACCACAAAGTTTCCGCCAACCACTATACAAAACCACCACGGTAAAACTTTCCCTAACCATTGCCACCATATCACCACCACCAAAACCAAAAAAAAAACTTCGGTCAAAACCCTATTTTTATTTCTATTTATTTTCTGCAGTATATCACTATACATAATGGTGGCCACAAGTCTCCTCCTATTTTTTTTTCTTCACTACCCGACCACCCTCTCCAACTCTTCCTCCAAAATCTCAACCATTTTTTTTTTTGCTTCCTGTCACTTTTTTTTTTCTTTAAGGTCAACTCCCTTCATCTCTCCTTCTCTCCCTACCCAATCAAACAAACTTTCCCTACGTTTATTTTTTCCAGTTTTTTGAATACCCCAAGCTACAGCAAATCCCAATTTCCGTTTTGTCCAGCTTGTGCGAACCATAACCCAAACCCGACCGAACAAACCCCTACACCCGACCGAACCCGTCTTGCGACGTAAATGCCCTTACCCGTCTTGCGACGTAAAAGCCTTACCCCGTCTCGCGATGTTAAAGCCTCCACCCGTCTCGCGACGTAAAAGCCTTACCCCCGTCTCGCGACGTAAAAGCCTTAGACGTCCACTTCATAGGGTGAAAACCCTACTTGTACAAATGTAAAGATCATGGCAACATCAACCACAACCGGGATCACATCAACCAACTCACTTCAACAACCCGGTTCATCTCATCACTTTTCAAGATTGGACTCTCCTATCGGTCATCCATCTTGCGGGGGCATGTTAAGGATATTAGAATCCTTCTTTAATTACAATTCTATATTTCTGTTAGTACCCGACCTGAAAATGAGTTTATTAGGACTTTCCCAAAAATACAAGGACTTTATAGGAATTAGAAACCTTGCAAAGACTTGTCCCGGATTCCCAAAATATCTCATTTATGGCAAAATCTATCAAATTAGGCAGTAAATGGTTTCCTTAAAACCATGCAGAAACCCTAGCTTAAGAATCAAGTCAGCCTGCAACATTGGCCACGCGGCCAACCTTGCTCCACGTTGATCTTGGCCACGCGGCCACTATTGTCACCGGCTTCAACCATGGCCAGGCGGCCAACCTTGCGCTGGATGATCTGGACCATCAGATCCTCCCATCAGTTTACTATATAAATCAATCCATGCTATTGGTTTAAGGGTCCGATTTTGAGAGCTCTAAGTACGAATTTTGGAGTTCTTAAACACTATTTTTGCTCTCTAATTAGCATTCAAACACTCAAGAAGATCCAAGGTTTATTTCTTGCCAACATAGGTAAGTTTTCTAACTTTTTCTTCGTGTTCTTGCATTATTTTTAATGTAGATCTTTTATATTCATAATTACATGTTTATTCATAGTTTCTTCATATTCTTTGCATGCTCATTCATATGTTCATAATATGTTCTTCGCATGTTCTTCGTGTTCATAGATTAAAACCTTATTTATGCTATATTTAGGGTTGTGATCTTCATAATTACATGTTATTTCATAGCCGATGATGATCGAGGATTCATCAACCCGAGGATGATCTAGGAACTACTTTTAAACCCTAATCTTTAGGTAATTCCCCCCTCATTATGCATGATACCGATTCTTCTGCCTATTCTAATTCTCTGCGAACTACGCTGACCTGAGCTTCTCACATTGAGAGGAACGTAGGCAATCTTCGGATCCGGTCTAAATCACTAACACACTACTAACACATTCATCATGATAGAAAGACCGATCAATTCGGGCAATAGGAGTGATAACGTCCAATATTCTTCTCTTGTTGTAATTTGACCCTCGAACCCAATAAAAATGTTTTTTTTAATGTTTTGGCTTTAATTAAAACGGCGTGGCGACTCTCATAATTTTAATGTCGTTAAGAATATTCCCTTTGTAAATAAAAATAATCACAAGATACTTCCCATGCATCGCTTCATCGGAAAGGGGTATTCACAGTGGCGACTCTGCTGGGGAAAGCTTTGAAACTTTTTCAAACTTAGTGGGTTTAACTTTCGTTCACATCATGATGTCTGCCATGTTCTCACATGCACCTTACACTTTGCCATGTTCTCACATGCACACACTTGCCATGTTTACACATGCACACACCTGCCATGTTTACACATGCACACACTTGCCATGTTTAACGCATGCACAGACTTGCCATGTTTACACGTGCACCTCACACTTGCCATGTTTACACATGCACCTCACACACTTGCCATGTTTACACATGCACACACTTGCCATGTTTATACATGAACCTCACATACTTGCCATGTTCACACATGCACCCTCCACACACTTGCCATGTTTACACATGCACACACCTGCCATGTTTATACATGCACACACTTGCCATGTTTACACATGCACCCATGCACCCCGCAATGTTAATACTTGTACTTTGTCGATACTTGTACTTTGTATATACCTTGTATCCTTGTACCCCTGTTATCTTCGCTTTAGTATTAGGGTCAAACAAAACTCTGCTATGCTCCCTTGTACATGGCTCTCTCTCCCTCTCTCATGCATTGCATTGCATCATCCTAACATCAAAAGCTTCTCTCTTTTCCCCTTAAAAAGAATTAGTTTCTTGCCACACACTACCACTAGTCCGTGTCAGCACTGCACAGGTCCCCATTACCTGGAGTATTCGATGTGTAGGAATTTGTGTGCTACTGCCGCACTCTTTTCGAGTCACTCGTCTATTCCACTCACCGTATACGGTGGGAACCTTTTACCTAACCCGTGTCAACCCACACTAGTATAGGTAACACACCTAGGTTTTGACCGGTTGGTTTGGCTAGCTTTTTCTTAATAGTCAATTAACGTGCTGTCTATGTCGAGTCATCCCCAAGTCAATGATGGATCGAGATCTTTGAGAGAAAGTGCACAAAAAAGTGATTTCCCTACAAGGGACGTGCCATGGTAAGGTGAGTGTTTATTGTCAAGATCTCCGCTCATCATTAACTTGCGTAGGATGTAACATAGACGTCACGTTAAATGCCTTTAAGGAAGGGTTAGTCGTAGGATCCGATGGTTGGTGGAAGCCGCTTGCCCTATAGGACCCTCGCCCAAATTGTCCGTTTGGGGTGTGCAATGCAGGTGAAAAACGAGGGGTCTATAGACGTAATGATGGCCTCCACTGATCGTAGTCTTCTAACTAGTTGCGAAAAAGGGGTACCCCTTCCAACCAATTAGGATGTAAATAATGTATGTTTTTATAAATTAAAATATACTTTGCATGAGCCTTCCCCCTCTCCTAAAGCTTCATTGCCCTTCAACCTTTCAGCAAAGCGAGTTTGGATCCGTTCGGGTGGTCGACTACAACGTGAAGCTTCTACTCCGTCCACGTTCTCAGTCTCGTCATCAGCAATGTCAACTCCCGCTTCGGCTTCAGCCTCTGCTCCTCCTGCCAGTGCCGCCGAGCTCAACACTGAGGCTACTCTCAATGGTATTCCCCCAAGCCTCCAGAACTTCCTCGCCGGTCTCGAAGCCAAGATCAGGAATCTCGAGGAAAGCAACAAGATGTTGGAAGACCAGAACCAATAGTTGAAGGGTCACATTCAACAAAAGGGGACTAAACTGGTGCCCGATGGGGAGAATTTCATTTATGTCGAGGATGAAGAGGTCAATACCAACTGTCCCCCCAACACCAATGCTACTGCCTTCCCATTCCCAAGCCACCGCAATGTTCCACCTCCTTCTCTCTACACCCAACAAGGTTTCACTACCATGAGCAAGAACAAGGCTGTCTATGAACCTTCCCCTGAAATGCTCGGTGGCTACCTCTCCGCTACCAAACTACCCGCACCCTCGTTGCCTCTGAGTATTGGGATGGCCGCTGCTACTGCTTCCACTACTCCTCCCGTCATTCTGTCAGAAACTATCCCCGACATCTCCAATTACCCTGTGGTTATGGCCATGCAAGAGCAAATGCGAAAGTTGATCGAGACCGTGGATAAGCAAAGTGCACCGACTACCAAGACAATCAACCCTAGCCAAGTAGGGGCTCTCCCCAAGGATTTCAAGATGCCTAAGGTGGCAATGTTTCATGGTGACTCGTGTCCTAAGACTCATTTGGATAGTTATGTGTTGGCCATGAGGGCTCGTGACTGCACCAACGAACAAATGGCTCGCGTGTTTCATAGCACTTTGGATGGTATAGCTCTGCGTTGGCTCTTGGGGCTAGAACCAAGCGAGAGGCAAACGTGGGATCAAATCAGTGCCATTTTCTGTGATAAGTATCAAGCTAACTTGGATTGGCATGTGAATCGAACCGACCTTGAGAACACTATGCAAAAGCCCAGCGAGGCTATTTATGATTTTTACAAGAGGTGGAATCATCGGTTGTGCGAGGTCCAATACCCACCAAAAGCGAAGGAACAGAAACAGATTTTCTACAAGTGGTTGCTACCGGAGATGAAAGCAGCTATAGGTAATGGTTACTTCCCTGATTTGCGGGAAATGGTTGACGCCGGAGTAAGGTACGAAGCAGGGTTCACTGGGATTGTGCCGCCAAAGGAAAGTCCAAAGACCAACAACAACAACACCTTCCGCTACAAGGCTCCTACTACGCCTGCACCTCCTAGGGGTGGAAAGGAGTCCGTCGGTCAAGTAAATATGGTCCAGAAAGAGGTCCCGCTAGATGTCCAAGCCGTAACAAGGAATGGGGCTCCGCCGCAAAGAGAGAGGGAACACTTTGACGATTTTGGTATGCCCATGGGGAAGGTCTTTGACGTGTTAGTCAAGAGAGGTCTTATCAAGCCTTTAGAAAATTACCAACCCGCCTACCCAAGAAGTGATTTGGACGCCTCCAAGTTCTGCAAGTATCACAAGCACATCAGGCACACAACGGATGGTTGTATTCAATTGAAGCGCGTAGTACAAGGGTTGATCAATGACAAGAAGATTGAGAAGCCGAAGGGTCCTAATGTGGTGAATAACCCTATTCCCAACAATGGGGGTGGGGTGAATATGGTGCAAACATGCGAGATTAGTATCCTAGAGCTCATGGATGCCTTTGACAAGATAGGGCTCACGATGATGGATATCTTCATGGCATTGGTGACGTTAGAAATGCTCGAACCATTAGAAGGACACCTTCCCCGCCTTGGTTGCGATTTGTCGAAGTTTTGCCACTACCACAAGTGCACCGGTCACACTACCGAAGAATGCTTTGAACTCAAGAAGCCCGTGCAAGAGCTCATCCACAAGGGATTTGTCGAAGACCCTAGAGATTATGTATCTAGCAATTTACTCATGGTAGAACTTAGTGAGATCACTGATCCGGCCGAGCCTGTTGTGGCGGACTGTGATGAGATGGGTTGTATTTCAATGACTAATAATAAAGAATCTTCTTGCTACTTGTTGTCTTTAGAAGAACTAGTGAGTGAAGTCGAATCCCTAGAGGAAGAGAGTCCCAAACCCTCTCAACCCCTTTCTTGGGCCGAAATCTTCGAGGAGGCCGAAAAGACCGAAGTTTCGCCCCCTTGTCATGACTCGCCATTGTCTTTGGAGGAGCTACGTGCAGAAGTTTGTCTCCTTACAAGATCCGGTCAAGTGTACCAATCCGACCCGATGGGTGCAAAGAAAGTCTTTGGGAAGGAACCCGAGCAAGCCGACCTAGACAAAGAAGACCCTATCCTCACTCAACTCAAACAAACCCAAGCCCGTATTTCACTATGGTCCCTACTCACCTCCTCTCTAGCCCATCGCCTCATGCTCGAGCAAAACCTCGCCGCCACCATGGTACCATCCACTATTACCCCGGAAGACGTCACCCACATGATTGGTAATATCCACTACGGAAACATCATCACTTTCTTGGAGCTAGACAAGCCAGCGTTCGGAGTTGATCATAATGAGCCTTTATACATCACTGTCGAGGTAAATGGCAAGAAAATCCCCCGCGTATTCATTGATAATGGTTCTGCAATTAATATCCTACCTTCAAGGATGATGGATGTGGTTGGCATTCATGGTGTTGATTTACGCCCATCCAAGCAAACCATCAAAGCTTATGACTCTACATGCCGCGCCGTGATAGGCGAAGTCACCTTGCCCATTACCATCGGAACAAAGATCCTGCCAACCGATTTCCACATCATCGACATCCCCGCAACCTTCTCACTCCTCCTCGGCCGGCCATGGTTACATCAGTCGGGCGCTGTCCCATCTTCCCTACACCAGTGTGTGAAGTTTCAATCTGGTAATGAAGTGACCATCATCTACAGCGATCTCGTAACTGCCCAAGGGACGGACACCAAGGGCGTTCCTGTCTTACAGATTCAGCATGGGGAAGAAAGCCGACTCTTCAACGGCTTCGAAATAGTCGCTCAAGCACAGATCTGCACCATCGACCTCACCAAAACAACGGATAAAGTGGCACCTGTTGTCAAGATACTGCGTAATATGGGCTTCATACTGGGGCTGGGGCTAGGTAAGAACTTGCAAGGCCCCACAGAATTGGTTGAAGAGGTTGATCATCGAGGGTTGTTCGGTCTAGGATATACCCCTACTCTTGAAGACAAGATGGAGCAACAAAGGATGGATTTGCTTAAAAAGATGAAGCTTCCCTACAAAAAGCCTGAAATGCGGCCATACCGCCTGTCCCTGAATAGCTACTTCGTCAGGGAAGGCGAGGAGTTTTCGTGTTTTGAGTTCGCAAAGCCATGGATTGACCACACCGGAAAGTTGCAGAAAGGGTTCGAGATTTTCAGAGATGTGGAATTCGATCGGTCCAACATGAAGCTGACTTACATGGAATATGACAAAGCCACGGGCAGAGTTAGAACCATCAGGCATGAGTACTCCACCAAGGTTGCAGATGATTTGGCAGATCAACTTGAAGCCGCAACCCTTGACAAGCCAGCAATAGAAGCCGCAGAAACTCCAAGTTTGACTGAGACGTGGGACGGCCAATATCTGCTTCAACATATGGGTAATCTGGGGGTGCACGAAGACATGGTTGCCGTCATTGGAGATGATTCTGAGGATAAGGTGGACCCAAGGACATTGGTGGTACCCATGGGGGACAAGCTCAAGAATTGGTGCATCATTGGGGGACCTATAGCTACTCCGGAATTTATGATGGGAACACTGGGGCTTACTCCTTCTCCTGTCGCCACTCCTGCAGCATCTCCTGTCACTCACCCAAAATCCCCGTCCCCAGAGTCTAGTGTTTTACATTTTGAATTTGAATCTTCCTCTAAGTCTGACGACCTTACGTCTGAAGACTATGATCTTGTTGCAAACGCTATTTTCCCTTTTTCCATGAATGAAACCCTCGACCTTTCCGAGTATCCCTCCATAGTCACTCTTTTAACTGATAAATTGGCTAATAATCAAACTAATGATATACACTTAGTTAATAACGATTCATTAGAAGAGGCAGACACAGACACATTAAATGATGAATACATTAAAGAGATCTCAGAACAGGTTATTAATCAAAAAGAATCTCGAGCCCAAGCTGCCGATGAGGTGTTAACGTGCGTGAATTTGGGAACCGAAGCCAAGCCTAAGGAAACGCAGATTGGGAGTTTCTTCAGCGGAGCCGAAAGGGAAGCAATGATTGAGCTACTCAAAGAATATGTGGATGTGTTTCCATGGTCTTATAAGGACATGCCGGGGACCGACAACTCGATCGTAGAGCACAGAATCCCGACAGCACCAGACGCTAAGCCAGTCAAGCAGAAGCTGCGCCGCATTAAGCTGGAATGGTCATTGCAAGTGAAGGAAGAGATTGAGAAGCTACTCCGTGTGGGTTTCATCAGGGTGATCGAATATCCAACTTGGTTATCAAATCTGGTGACTGTCAAGAAATCCAACGGTAAAGTCAGAGTATGTGTGGATTTTCGGGATCTCAACAAAGCTACACCAAAGGATGACTTCCCCTTGCCAAATATCGACATGTTGGTGGATGCGACCGCCCACTATGAGGTCAAGTCATTTGTGGATGGGTTTGCCAGCTATAACCAAATCAAGATGGCCGAGGAGGACCAAGAAAAAACAGCTTTCACCACCCCATGGGGGACTTTTTGCTATACTGTCATGCCATTTAGGCTGAGGAACGCTGGGGCTACCTACCAACGGGCAGTTACGACTTTATTCCACGATATGATCCACAAGGAGATTGAGGTGTGGATGACATGATTATACATTCAAAAGGGTCTGGGGGCCAACACTTGATAGATCTTAGAAAATTCTTCAACAGGTTGAGAGAGCATGCCATACGTTTGAACCCGGCAAAGTGCACCTTTGGAGTTCGTAGAGGGAAAGTATTAGGTTACATGGTCACCGAGAATGGGATCGAAGCCGACCTAAGGAAGATTCAAGCCATCCTGGAGATGAAGCCACCCCGTACCGAGACGGAGATAAAAGGATTTATGGGACGCCTGCAATACATCAGTCGGTTTATCAATCAGCTGACCACCATCTGCGAACCAATTTTCAAGTTAATGAAGAAAACAGCCAGTGTGGAGTGGGATCATGACTGCCAGATAGCCTTCGAAAGGATCAAACAATATTTGGTGAATACCCCAATCCTGCGCCCGCCGCATAAGGAGAAGCCGTTGCTACTATACTTAACTGTGACAGACACCGCCGTCGGAGCCATGTTAGCGCAAGAAGCCAAAGATTCCCGGATTGAGAATGCAGTGTACTTTGTCAGCCGAAAGTTACAAGGTAGCGAGCTCAATTACTCCGCGCTCGAGAAGACCTGCGTAGGCCTAGTATGGGTGGTGACGAAGCTTAAGCACTACATGGTATCCCATCCGATCTTACTAGTCTCGAAAATGGATCCTATCAAGTACCTGTTTGATAAACCCTCCCTGTCTATGAGACTCGCTAAATGGTCAGTGTTCTTGGGAGAGTTCGACATTACTTATGTACCGAGGAAAGCAATCAAGGGGAGGGCAATGGCCGATCAGCTCGCAGACTCTCCAAGCACCGAGACAAGAGGACCCGACCCCGAGTTCCCGGACGACGACATTTTCGCAATTGAGGTCGCAAAAAGGTGGCAATTATTCTTTGACGGAGCTGCAAACAAACGAGGGAATGGAGTCAGACTCCTACTTATTGATCCCAAAGATGAGCACACTCCCATAGCCATCAAGCTGAACTTTTCAGCAACCAACAACGCCGCCGAGTATGAGGCGTGTATAGCCGGATTGGAGGCCGCCCTAGAACGCAACGTGAAAGAGTTAGAAGTTAATGGAGACTCTGCTTTGATTATTAACCAAACGGCGAAGAAATGGAAAACTATTGATCCTTGCCTGCAGCGGTACCAAGGTTACATGGATGAGTTGATAGCACTGTTCAAAGAGGTTACCTTCCACTTCCTGCCGCGAGACAGAAATAGGTTCGCGGATGCCCTAGCTACATTGGCCTCCTTAGTTGAAATTCCAGAGGGAAGGTCCGTGAAACCATTCAGGGTTGGACGAAGGGAGAACCCCGCCTATTGCTGTGAAATCCAGATCAATGCCGAGGTAAACGGAGATCAATGGTACGCCCAAATCTACAAATTCCTTAAGCACGGAGAGATGTCCTTTGACGGAGATGTGAAGGCCAAGAGTCTGCAAGCACTCAAAAGGTTGGCGGGGCAGTTTGTGCTGTTAGATGATACTTTGTACAAGAGGCATTACGATGGTCTGTTGCTCTTATGTGTCGACAACAAGAAAGCTGAAGCAATAATGGAAGAAGTACACAACGGGTTGTACGGACCCCACATGAATGCAAGGATGCTTAGACAGAAGATCACTCAGCTGGGATATTATTGTATTACCATGGAGACAGACTGTATTCAATGGGTTCGACAGTGTCACAAGTGCCAAGTATGCTCCAACCTCAACCAAAAACCCCCCAGCTGATTTCCAAGAAGGTAGCGCAGTTTATCAAAGAGAACATTATGTGTCGGTATGGGGTTCCTAACCTCATTATATCAGATAATGGCAGTCATTTCGAAGCCGAGTGTGCTCGCTTTCTTGTAGAATTCAAGATCGAACGAAAGAAATCTTCCCCATACTATCCACAGACTAACGGCGCGGTTGAGGCGGCCAACAAGACGATAGAGCAGATAATTCGCAAGATGGCTTCGCAAGGGCGTGATTGGCCCGAGAAGTTACCATTAGCACTTTAGGGGTACAGAACGTCAGTCCGCACCGCTACTGGAGAGACCCCTTACGCTTTGACATACGGCATGGAGGCAGTGCTCCCTATTGAGTTGGAGGTGCCATCTTTGAGGATCTTGCTCGAGAACCAAGTGAATGAGGTAGAATGGCTTCGTAGTCGCTATGATCAGTTGGCAACACTCGACGAACGCAGATTGAAGGCCATGGAACACATCCGGGCCTATCAAAGGAGAACGACAAAAGCCTTCAATAAAAAGGTCAAGCCTGTTGACATAAAGGAAGGAGACTTGGTGCTCAAAGCACGCTTACCCAACAAATTCAACCCCCTCGGGAAATGGGCCCCCACTTGGGTAGGGTCGTTTGTAGTACAGAAGATCTTCTCCGGAGGAGCGGTCAGAATGGCAGATTTGGATGGCAACCCGTTCAAGGAACCGGTCAACCTCAGCAAGCTCAGACGCTACTATGACTAGACTCCCCCTCTTAAAAAAATAAATAAAATGTGTTTACTACGCAAAAAGAAGCCCGATGGACTGAAAACCCGCAAAGGGCGGTCTATGCAAAATAAGGGTACGTACAAAGCTCGCTAGATCGAAAACCCGCAAGGGCGGTCTAGGCAAAAGTTAGAGCATTCCCCCTTCTATCTTCCCTTTCTTTAAAATCATTCTAGTCTGACTGGAGTGAACTACGGTGACCTGAGCCCCTTAGTCCTATTTGTAAAAGGGGAACGTAGGCAGCCTTTCAAAAGGTGCGGTCTAAAAAACAAATAAACATCCAAATCCTGTTAAGCAATAAAGATAGAAGTTGTATTTTCTGAAAGCAAAAACTTTTATTTCCATAGTCATTGCATGTTAACACTTATTTGATGAGTCTAAGCTTGACATACTTTTTGAATAAATAACCTATTCTGAAATTAAAACTAAAACAAAAATAACTAAATTAAAAACAATGTGTTTGCAACAACTATGGAAGGATCCTCGGAACTACTCTTTAGTGCCACTCGTGCCTTCGGTCCCTTTCTTCTTGCTTTGACCACGGCGAACCTTCTTCTTGTTAGGGTTCTCACAAAACCTCCTCTCAAATTCGCTAACCCCTTTTGCTTTGACACTAGGAGTCTCTCCATCCTTTCTCTTCCTTGAAGTCCCCGCTCCATCTCCATTAGCCATGCTCTGACTCCTCTTCCTCTCATAAGCCATCGCCTCCTTCATCCTCAACGAACAACTAGGAGCACAGGATGCCAAAATAGTGCCCCTCAGGGTCTCTAGAGTCTGCTCCGTTTGCCCAAGTCTCTCCATAAACCAATCCAAATACTCTCGTGATAGGTAGGTGTTGTTGGAGCTTGTGATGAGAGTCCTATGGCAAAAACCGGCCTCGCCCCACATTTGAGAAAGGAGAACCGAAGCGCTATCATCCAAATGAAGTATGCCGAAAGGAAAACGGGTCCTCTCCTCGTCCCAACCCTCGGGGATGGTTTGCACTAGACCGTATTGACGGAGTACTCTAGCAGGGTAGTAGAAAGTGGTCCCAGAAAATGACGGAAGTTTAATCATGTGCAATCCCACTTGCTTCTCCTTCACGGAATTAATGTGCTAATGGGGCACCACCCATTTGATGTCATCGGTCACCATCTCCGCCAAGTACCTCTCCCAACCCTTGAGAGTCATTCCCTCGAACCTCTCCTCCATACCTCTAATACGGTGCATCCATGGGGTCACCGCCGAAGAAACCGCTGGCTTGTTCACTCGGAGCCTTTCTTGCAACCACATGGTCAAAAGTCTGTCACTGCTGTAGATACCCCGGGGGTGACCACGGCCTTAGGCTGGAGCGCACGGTGTTATCCTAGGATGTCTAACTTGTTTTTAGAGTCGCCACCTATGTTTTGAGGAACATAAGAAAAACCTATTGATTGTAGCCTAAGTTTGATTACGAAAACAGAGATTCTTTGTTTTGAGGTCCGGGGGTTAGATTACGAGATGGGAAGTACCGAAACACCCATCTTGCCCAACTTAAGTTGGTCTCGCTTGATCAAAATCTACATGAATGAAAATGTTCTTCTTCTTCTTCTTTAAGTCATAAAAAGGGGGTTTAAAATAAGATTTGGAATGTAGGAGATAACTCCTTAACCAACCTCAATGAGATGAGGTGATCATTAGAGTTATGTCCCAAAATGATTTGGGTGATTGCACATTTGATTAAAGTAAAAAGAGAGAGGAGATGAAGTAGAAAAGGAAGGAAAAGATGGACTTTTACCTACAATTTGAAGACCTTCAAATATTTCTTGATGAAATCCTTGGAGAACCTTTAGAAAGTGATTTTGATATAGTTTTTGTAAGTTCAATTTTCGGTCCTTGAAAATGGAGGTAAAGAGAGGTTTTTATATGTGAAAGAGGGGTGTGGTGTTTTTGGTGCCAAAACTCAGTCACCAAGAAATCCTTCCCGGGCAAAATCCTGTAAATTGAGCGAGGGAATCCTGGCCAGAAATCTGTAACTGACGCCCAGAGGCGCGCGCTTCCTGCTTTGGGGGCGGGAGGCGCGCGCGCCTGGCTCCTAGTGTCGGAGGCGCGCGACCCAGAGAAGGCAATTTTGACAGAATGGACTAGAAAGTAAGCCCTGTCATTCAGTTTAGTCCCTGGACTTAACGAAGTCAGTCAGGAACTTAACGGAAGTGACAGAAACTAACGAGAAACACTTAGAATGGGGAGAAACACAAAATCAAATGTGCAATCGGGTGAGCGGTCCAAGGCGGGGTGTCTACAACTGCCGCACGGCATCCCGCCATAAACCGCAAGATGAGGAATCCCACAAATGAGCTCCCCAAGGATGGACGGTACAATGTCATGTCCCGAACGAGCCGCATTCACCATGGTCAAACACCCCTCACTAGCACATCCGACTTCGGAAGGGAAAAGAATAGAAGCAAATAAACACAAGGCAAGATGGTCCAAAGAACGATCCGAGGTCACATCCGCATGCATAAAGTGCCTTGGCATCCAAGAAAGGTCGACGTAGCCACCTCTAGCATACTTACCAAGGTCATCTGCGGGCACACCAAAGGCTATCAACTTGTCATGCAAAGGAATAAAATCAAAGGGCAATGCAAGTGTACCCTTCCCTTCACAACCGCAAAGCGCCTTGATGTCTTCATAAGTGGGTACCATCTCATTAAAAGAAAAGTTGAAAACATGAAGAGTGTCGTTCCAAAACTTCCCGCAAGCTTGCAAGAGGTTAGTGTTGGAGTTCATGTGCAAGAATGACCAAAGACACTTGATCCCATAGCGCTTCTCAAATTTCCTACGACAAGGACCGGATATCTTGGCAACCCACTTCTCCAAAGATGTTATGAAAGCTCCTTTTTCAAGTCTAGAAAGCCTTGCATTGTGATCCATGACAAAAGAAGAGCAAGTTGATGATTGGAACTCAAAATTGATCAAAAAAGCTGCTGGTACGAAGTTGAATAGGACACAAACTCCCATTAAATACTACACAACTCCCGATTCTTGCCAGGAAAAGGAAAACCGGAGGCGGCGCAGGATTTGGCCACGCGGCCACATATGCCCTTGGCCCCGCGGCCGATATTGTCCTTGGCCAGGCAGGCCAACTTCGTCCTAGGCCACGCGGCCAACATTTCTCCGGATCTTGCCATGGCCAGGCGGCCAACATTGCTCTGGGCCTCGCCATGGCCATGCGGCCAACATCGCTCCATGCAGAAATCCAATTTGTTTCCTCCCACTCTGTGACGGATCCATGCAACTACGTACCTACCCCCTTCCGTGGCTCATGCATTGTATAAAATTAGGAACATTTGTAAAATAACTAGTTTGCACAAGTAGGCTCCCACAATAAATTTACATTTTAGAAACATGATATACATACATGCATTTTATACATTGGTTCTATACATACATATCCCTCTGCTCTCTACTAGCTAACAGTGTAGGAAATAATGATGGACCCCGCCTAATCAGAATCTTCCTCCGTGGTGTCTTCACGCCGCGCTAAAGCCCGAGAGCTACCGGCACCCGAACTCCGTCCTCGGACCGCTCGACCACCAATGTGAGAAGAGCCCGCGCCGTTCGGAGACCGCTCACGACGCTGGGGTGACGCAACGTCGTCCCTCTGACAAGTACATGAATGGTACGCCTCCCTCAGTAAGCGCATCAACACGTTCTCCCGCCGAGCTGAACGGATATATGCCTCCCGAGTCACCTGAAAGGGAAGCCAAGGCGAATGATTACAATGCAGAAAGAAATAGATGTGTGCAAACATGACTAATACAAAGCACAAAGCCTTACCCCAGCATCGGGCGGAGGAATGAATGTCTCCTCAACAAGATCGGCATCAGTCGGCTCCAAGCTAAGCTCCACCTCCCGGCCGCCCCTCATCACTGTCACGCTACTCGAGCGAAGGGGCATGTCAACCAAAGGCCGACTCCGACCAACGTACCGGGCTGAGCTCGATCCCTCTCCCAATAGCATCCGAGCCCGAACCTGAGGGCTGATCAGCCGTGTCCGCACGTAGCCGGCATAGTCGTTACTCCCTCTGTAATGCTCTACCGGAGTGGGAGCCAAGAAAGTCGCCAACCTCATGGGACAGAGCATATCCCGAGGAGGGTCATAAGGAGCCCACGGTAACGCACCAGCCCTGTGCTGACGAACCACCCTCTCCCCAAGATACATGGCCTCCCCGGTGAGACCCACAAGCAGAACCCTAGAAGCGGTCAAATCCACTACATAGGGACCCACCGAAGCCTCATTGGCCGGGCTCTATGGGTAAAATCTGACCCCGATGGGCTCAGACATCGCGAACACCCTCCTAAGATCAACAGCATCCACCGTCTTCCTATCCCGGTTTCTGTGGGGAGGAGCCCTGTTGCCTTTACACCAGTATGACATGATGGGAACAACCTTGTTGGCACTCATCACCAACTAAAAAGGGCGACACCGAAGACCTCGTACACCCAGGCCTGTGCATATAATGAGAGAGACATTTCAGACCAAAGCGTGGAGCAGAAATCTCAACAAGTGAAAAGAAGGGTAGTCAAGAGCGTACCTCAAAGGCGAACTGGAACCCGTCAAAGGCCGACGAGCTAGCCCTCGAGCAATGGTCCAAAGCCCGGTAAATCTCAGCCAAACCGGCTCCGCCCCAAGAAATCCCACCAACTTGGTCTAAATCCACAAAAGCCCCTAGCAGTGAGTACCGGCAGACAGTAGCCCCACTCGGAAATAAGATCTCTGAAAAGCTGTACCATAAGAACAGCCGGACCAAGCAATCCAAATCATACTCCCCCCTACTAAAGGCCTCAATGGCCACCTCCACCAAGCGATTCACCTTCCCGGCCTCCACTCCATAACCCTTGACACCTCCTCCCAGGTCGGTATCGACTCCCAGCAGAGCCTGTCTATAGTCCCGCCGCTCCGCCAAGCTCTCATCAAAAGGCAAAGGGGTACCAGTAAACCTCAACCCTGTGATGGCCGCGAAATCCGTCGGCGTGATGGTAATCTCTCCCCAACTGAAGTGGAAGGTATGGGTGGTATCCCACCAGAACTCCCGGCACACCTCTATCACCACTGCCACCTTCAGGGTAGCCCCGACCATGCGGACACTGTCAAAGAATGGGCCAAATCCCATAGCCTCGACCCGAGCACGAAAACCGCCCGGTCCCTCCGGCAGGGACGCCCACAGTTTGCCCACAGTCACTGTGGACCCACGAGCCTTGATCCTCTGCAGGTAAACACAGCACAGGTATGTTACCGTTCTAGCAATTTAAATTCTAGCATTTCATTATTCTAGCATTTCATATTATGTGCATAGAACATACAAATGTGCAAGAAGGAGAGGAATGAAAATTCGAAATTTACCTCTCGCGTCTCCGGAAGCCCCATCGACCAATGACGCTCAGAGTCGATGTAAAAATCGTAATCTTGGTCGAACGTAGACCGCAGTAGATTATCGCGGTAATTCCGAGTCGCGGCTCGTGGTCTCAAACCGCCCCGTGGAATCAAGGGCGCCGCTTCAAAGCCCGCTCCTGGATCAACCCCGACATTTCCCGCGCCCTGAGCATAACCGTGCCCCTCTCCTTGTGGCTCTTGTTATGGAATCATATACCCACCTTGGCCCGGGAAATCCCTAAATAACGCCTCATTGATCCAATCTGCCATAGCTTCGAGAAGTATGTGAAACGAAGTCTTTAAGATTATCAAAATCCAAGCTTTCTCTCTCTAAAAACCCAATTTCCTCTCTCTAACTCGTTAACAATGGAGGAAGGAAGAAGAAGAAAGAAGAAAAGAAGAAGAAGAGGGGAGGTGTCTGGTGATGTGACCAAGGAGTCAGCCCGTCGGCAGCCTTGGCCACGCGGCCACTTTTGCCCTTGCAACCCCAGCCGTCAGATCAGTGATCCGTGTGAAAGAGATCTGACCACTCAGCGGTCTTGGCCACGCGGCCACTATTACAAGTTCGTGTGTTTGGCCACGCGGCCAACCTTGTCCCTTCAGATAAAATTCCACTTTGGTCCCTGATCTTTTCCCTTTAATTCATCTTAAATACCCTTAGCACAATTTTGACTGATATTCGTTACCTTTGGGTACGGAAAGCCCCTTAAAATTTCCATTCTTCACAGAATATTTGCTCAGGATTCGTATGATTGTAGAGACTTCGGCGCCTCTATGACATATGTATCCTTGATCAATCCTAATTGTTAGAAGCCTCAGCGTTTCTGTTTGCGAGCGATCTAGCATCTATTTTAGGATTTGTATGGTTGTAGAGACTTCGGCGCCTCTATGACATACGTATCCTTGATCAATCGTAATTGGCAGAAGCCTCGGCGTTTCTATTTGCGAGAGATCCGGCATCTATTATCAAGATTCGTATGGTTGTAGAGACTTCGGCGCCTCTATGACATACGCATCCTTGATCGATCGTGGTTGGCAGAAGCCTCGGCGTTTCTGTTCGCGAGAGATCCGACATCTATTACTTTAGCGCAATCGGCAGGAACCCTGGCGATCCTGATTGCGTTTACCATTCCATCTTGGGATTATTTAGACAACGTAGTCTTTAATTTTCCCAAATAACTTCATTGCTTACGAATGTTCGTTCTTCATACAAGAAAGTATCCGTAGGTTTATTATCCACAGTAGAAGTTCGATGTCTCGTCTTTCCCCAATTACTCTGAACTACGACCGGCTTGATTCCTCGGAGGATACGTAGGAAACCTGAAAAGGTCCAGCCACCCGACCAACGCGGTCATCTATCATCCCCAGCAGGTGCATTTTCCCCAGCAGAAGACGTTGCTCCCCATCAGAGGACAGTCATTCCCAATTTCCCATCAGATTTGAACTACGTTTGGCTTGATTCCCCCGTGGATACGTAGGTCGCCTGCCAAGGTTCAGCCGTTCCCTTACCTTTCATCTGTTTTGAAACTCATGTTTCAGACGGATCCTTCTTTTATCGTCGACCCCACATTGCCTTGCAAGAAGCGTCGCCGAGGGGCTACTGTTAGTACCCGACCTGAAAATGAGTTTATTAGGACTTTCCCAAAAATACAAGGACTTTATAGGAATTAGAAACCTTGCAAAGACTTGTCCCGGATTCCCAAAATATCTCATTTATGGCAAAATCTATCAAATTAGGTAGTAAATGGTTTCCTTAAAACTATGCAGAAACCCTAGCTTAAGAATCAAGTCAGCCTGCAACATTGGCCACGCGGCCAACCTTGCTCCGCGTTGATCTTGGCCACGCGGCCACTATTGTCACCGGCTTCAACCATGGCCAGGCGGCCAACCTTACGCTGGATGATCTGGACCATCAGATCCTCCCATCAGTTTACTATATAAATCAATCCATGCTATTGGTTTAAGGGTCCGATTTTGAGAGCTCTAAGTACGAATTTTGGAGTTCTTAAACACTATTTTTGCTCTCTAATTAGCATTCAAACACTCAAGAAGATCCAAGGTTTATTTCTTGCCAACATAGGTAAGTTTTCTAACTTTTTCTTCGTGTTCTTGCATTATTTTTAATGTAGATCTTTTATATTCATAATTACATGTTTATTCATAGTTTCTTCATATTCTTTGCATGCTCATTCATATGTTCATAATATGTTCTTCGAATGTTCTTCGTGTTCATAGATTAAAACCTTATTTATGCTATATTTAGGGTTGTGATCTTCATAATTACATGTTATTTCATAGCCGATGATGATCGAGGGTTCATCAACCCGAGGATGATCTAGGAACTACTTCTAAACCCTAATCTTTAGGTAATTCCCCCCTCATTATGCATGATCCCGATTCTTCTGCCTCTTCTAATTCTCTGCGAACTACGCTGACCTGAGCTTCTCACATTGAGAGGAACGTAGGCAATCTTCGGATCCGGTCTAAATCACTAACACACTACTAACACATTCATCATGATAGAAACACCGATCAATTCGGGCAATAGGAGTGATAACGTCCAATATTTTCTCTTGTTGTAATTTGACCCCCGAACCCAATAAAAATGCTTTTTTCAATGTTTTGACTTTAATTAAAATGGCGTGGCGACTCTCATAATTTTAATGTCGTTAAGAATATTCCCTTTGTAAATAAAAATAATCACAAGATACTTCCCATGCGTCGCTTCATCGGAAAGGGGTATTCACAATTTCCTATTGTTTATATTATTTACTTTCCTAATAGCATTGCTATTGTATAGTTTCCTTTTTCCTTATGTAACTAGAATAGCTTGGAGAGTACTCCACCCTCTTGTATAAATACCCTACTCATATGATCAATAATACTTGAGTCATTCATACAATATTATTTGAGTCTCTCATATCAATTATCTCTCTTCATGTATGATTGGCTCCGACTATCTCTTTCTCTAATCCTTGACAAATGGCTTAATGGAATAATCAATATATAGAGGCTCAAGGTTTTAGAGTGGGAAAGGGACCTAGTAATTCTTTTCCTTTAAGCAAACCAATAACTATGTTCCATGAGGACCGTAATATCCTTATTCAATAGGAACTCTAATTTGTGTCATTTCCATCACGGACTAAAATTGGGCTAACGCCTACACTTAAATACAACAGACATCATACAATAAAGTGTGCACAAACCCATAAATAGATCATATTAACAATTGGGTTTCTCGTGCATTGTTCTACTCAATAGGATTATAAGGTTAACCTATTTTATTAAAACAAAATAAATTCATAATTAATGGTAAGCCCAAATAAAGTCTTACAATCTTCCACTTGGCCAACATTAATTGGAACCAAAAATAAATAAATAAAAAACATTTTGCTTCAAAACGACTCTCGGGTCAACGACAAGTTTCAATGTGGCCACAATTTAAAAATATATAGTCCAATGTTGGGTATTCCCACTTATATCTCATGTTTTTAATGTTACATTTTATTGATACATTACCTAAGTTATATTTTATGGACTTTACGACCCTATGTAAGAAGTATGCATACTTCAATTTTTAGATAGTCCATTTTATAGACTAGGCTTTGCAATAGGATCATTGCCAGAAATTTTCTAAGTGTCAGCTTGCTTTACGCGCCTTAATCATCAGTTTGGCACGCCAGGAACAAAGCTATGCTCCTTTCTTAAGTGACACGCCATGTTCATCTTGGTGCGCCCAATCATTTAGTGCGCCCGTCTCAAAGCTGCGCGCCTAAGGAAAATGATGCGCCTATTCTGATATAGCGCGCCTATCTCAACATAGCGCGCCAAGTATCCCGATGCGTCCCATTCATTCCGTTCCAACACTTAGACAAATTTGGAGACATGAAGAATTTCAAAATTCAAACTCATAGCCAGAATCCAACGGTGAATCAAAGTTTTGAAAAGCACTTAAGATGAAGACATATGTCCTCAACGTCTCTTAAACACTTTGTGTCTAACGGCTATATTTGGACACGTGCTCTAATCAACGAGCTCTAGCACATGGTTTCTCAACGGCTATATCTCTTAAACCCGCTATAAATACCTCATAACTTCAGACATTTGAAGTGGCTAGAATTCAAGCTTTGGGAGAGAAACTTGAAGATTTGAAGATTGTTCTTATATTTCCCTGAATCTCAAGATCACCTTCATATATTCATAACTAGCCCAGATCATAAAATCCTTGTAACACTTTAGTTTTCTTGTTCTCTCAATCTCATAGATCTAAAGAGCTTTGAAACTAACAACACACACTCACCTTTTCAAGTTTGATTACTTAGATCTTTCTTGAAGAGATACACTGGTTTTAGTATTGGATTTGTTCTTATATAGATAATAGATCTTGAGTTGATCATACTCACAAGTTGTAATCTGTAATCAAACTCATAATATAAGATCTCCATTAGAAATCCAAGACTAACCATCTTGGATGAGGACGTAGATCATTTCCCGATCGAACCTCTCCAAATAGCGCTCCTTAACTATTTGCATTTTACTTTCAAGTTTTCAATTTCAACTTACTATTTGCTTGTTTGTTATTTGCAGATTTTGAATATTGTTGGGTTTGTGAGTTATTGCCTTAGTTTCATTTTACACACTCTTTAAGCCGAATTTACTTAGTGTGTGTGTGGCTCCTTTTCATTGTTTGCGCTCCTCTTACTTAACTAAATTCTGCTGTGCATTTCACTCTATCTTTGGAGCGCCTTTCATAACGCTTAAGGACTTAGTGCGCATTTGCAATTGAATTTTTCAAGGGTTTGAAAAGAATTTTAAAACAGCTATTCACGCCCCTCTAGCTATTTTTCATACCCTTGTTGCCTTTTGGGACCAACAAGTGGTATCATAGCAAACACCTTTATAAAACTTCTTTTTGTTTCTCAAGCTTAATAGCTTGGGTGCCGATTCAATATGGCAAACTCAAAACCTATGGCAACTGCAAACTGCACACATGTTCCAGTCTTTGATGAAGATCATTTTGACGTATGAAAATTTATCATCTTGACCCATCTCAAATCAATTGATGAAAGGCTTCATGACACCGTGGTTTATGGACCTTACATCCCGATGAAAGCGAATCCAAATCCATGCACCAACGCTGCTCAACCAACCGTTCAGAAACCAAAGGAAGAATGGACTGAAGAAGAAGCAAGAAGAGTTGGAAATGATGGGAAAGCAAGAAATATTCTTCTAAGCACTCTAAGCACGGCTATGAAATAACAAGTCATGCATTGTGCCACTGCTAATGAACTATGGGATGCTATTGAAGAGCATATTGAAGGAGGCACGATTTGTAAAGAGAATAAGAGATATGAAGTTCAAAAGAGATTCAACAATTTCTCTCAACTTCCTGGTGAAACTCTCAGACAGACATATGAACGCTATTGTGAAATTGTCAATCTATGTATTTTACTTGGCAAGAAGTTCTCCAATAAGGAATTGAATGTTAATTTCCTTGCTACTTTTGGATCAAGATATCTCCATAAATCTAGCGCTCTTGAAGATGCTGGAACTTTGGATGATTGGACGTTAAGAAACTTTTATGCAAATATCAAGGTTTATGAACTCAGACTTCAACGTATTAGTGAAACTGAAGGAAAATCAAAACCCATAGCAATGGTGGCGCAAAGAGAAGAAGCGCCAGTTGAGAAAAGCTTAGACCCCAAATTTCTACTTCTGAGCTATTGGACATGGATGATGAAGACATCGCTTTATTTGTGAAGAGATTCCAGAAGTTCAGAAAATTCTCAAAACCAGGAGCAACAAGCAAACCTCAAGGATCTACCAGCAGAGCTCCTCCCAAATTCACAAGGAGCAGTGATTCTAAAAGAAAAGAAGATATTGTTTGTCTTAATTGCAAGAAGCCAGGACACTTTGCATCAAGCTGCCCAATTCCCAAGTTTGAATATATGCAAAAAAGGAGCAGCCACAATCCCAAGTTTTCTCGTCACAAGGGAATGGTTGCTGAGGAAGAATCACCATTAAATGAACGTAATACTTGTATTGAAACGGATTCAGAAGAAAGCGACGAATATTCCGATGATGGACTCGCGTGCTTGGTAGCAAAGGATGATGATTATGATTTAGATGATGACTACTCAAAAGATGTTCCCGATATGAAAATCTTGAACAAACAAGTTAGAAAATCTATAGGTCATCTTGAAGTGAAAAAGAAGAAAGGACCAACCATCAGTGAACTAGTTGAACAAGGATGTATCACACCAGCTCAAAGTGATGGTGGATTGTTATTTTCTAGATGTGATCTAATTGCAAGAAGCAAACTCAGAAAGGGAGACTATATCAGACCTCAAGTTGCACCTATTCCTAAAGTCAATCATGATGAAGATATTGAAAAGCAAGAAAAGCTATTCAAGGAAGCTGAAAAGGTAATCAATCGATTTAGTAATATGAAGGAAGCTTTAGCACTATCATGTGATGAAATTTCCCAGCTTAAGACCGAGAAATCTCTTCTTAAATCTGAACTCACCCTCCTTAAGGAGCAGATAAAGAACATGACTCAACTTACTGATAAAAACACTTATCTAACAGAACAGAACTCACTACTTAAAGTTCAAAACGAAGAATTGGTTACTCAAATTACTAATCTAAAAAAGATTACAAATGAGTGGTCTAATTCTCGTGTCACTATGGAAGGTGTCTTTGAATCTCAAAAATCCAGTGGTGATAAGGGAGGCTTGAGATTCACACCAACTAGGGACAACTTTAAGTGTGATGTCTGTTGTGAAAGAGACAGTGAATTTACACCCCAACAATCTCGTGAAATTCCCAAAGAAAAACATTGTAATTCAATGGGTAAAGGATAGGAACACGTAAAAAGACAAACATTCCATTATGTCTACCCAACGAATCAATTTGGGAAAGCTAAAGGGAAGGAAATGGCTACAGATGAATCATCCTCTAGCAAAATCATTCTTGAAACAAGGCGCGCTCCTTCTACAAGCGAACATTATGCGCCTATGAGCCACGCGCTTCATTGCCGTGCGCCTCCTAGCCCTATGCGAGCTCCTAGAAAAAGCGCTCCAAAATTTCAAAAGAAGGATTTTGTTAAGGCTAGTTCATCTGACCCAATTAAGAATGCTATCTTAAAGAAAAGTAACGAGTTCGTGAAAACTCATGTGATTGGTGGCTTTCATCATTGTTCAATTTGTGATTGTTCTGGACATAAAAATCCTAAGGTCAAGAAAGAGTGGGTTGTCAAGAGTTTCTAACTCTAGGACCCAAAAAAAAATAAAGGGGACCTACTTTAATGTCTATATTTCAGGTTCTTTGCTTCATGGATGGATCTTCAAAAGCTAAAACGTATGAATGGATTCTCGAAAGTGGATGTTCTAGACACATGACTGGAGATGAATCGTTACTTGAAGATGTTCATGAAGAAAGAGGTCCCTCAGTAACATTTGGTGATAACAACAAAGGACAAGTTGTAGCATATGGAAAGCTCAAAAAGGACAAAGTGTGCATTGAAAGAGTCTCTCTTGTTGAAGGACTCAAGCACAATCTATTATCCATATCTCAATTCTACGACAAAGGATTAGAATGCCATTTTACTTCAACAAAATATCTTATCAAGAATGGCAAAACTGGAGCAACAATACTTACTGGATATCGTAAGACAAATATTTACATTATTGATTTTCAGACTATGAACTCTAGTACTAATCTTTGTTTTGTAGCTAAAAGTGTGAGCGAAAATAGTTGGCTATGGCACAAGCGCTTAAGTCACTTGAACTTCAAGCATCTATCAAAACTCAGCAGGAACAATCTTGTAAAAGGACTTCCCAAAGTTGCTGATCACCATGACAAAAAGTGCGCCGCATGTCAACTTGGCAAATAACCCAAAAAGTCTTTCTCCAGCAAGACAAATCTCTCAACTACTAGATGTTTGCAACTGCTGCACATTGATCTATTTGGACCAGTTACCACTGCAAGTATTAGAGAAAACAAGTATACTCTAGTTGTGGTGGATGATTACTCAAGATATACATGGGTGGAAATGATGATCTCAAAATCCAATTGTTATGACATTCTAACTACTCTATTCAGACTGCTCCAAACCCAAAAAGAAGATGACATCATTACTGTTTGATCCGATAATGGAACATAATTCAAGAACAATGGTGTTGCTCGATACTGTGATGATCATGGAATAGATCATAACTTCTCAACAGCTGGAGTTATTCAACAAAATGGCGTTATGGAAAGGAAAAATAGAATGTTGATTGAGGCAGGAAAGACGATGATAGCTGAAGCCAAACTACCCAAGTATTTTTGGGAATAAGCTGTCAACACTGCATGTTTTACTTAGAATCGCTCCCTCATCAACAAACTTCACAACAAGACTCCGTATGAACTTTGGCGTGGTAGAACTCCCAACATTGCATTCTTCAAAATCTTTGGATGCAAATGCTATATCCTCTACAACGGAAACGAACATAGAGGTAAATTCGATGCCAAAGCCGACGAAGGTATTTTTGTTGGGTATGCCAAACATTCAAAAGCTATTCGCGTTTTTAATAGATATACTTTAGTGATAGTTGAATCTGTACATGTTACATTTGATGAACATTCTCTCCTTGAGCCACATTTGGCTCCAAATGATTCTGATGATTCTGTTGAGTCTATTGAGACAGGTGCTCCTATACAAGTTGCGCCTACACAAGATCAGAATGCATCTACTCAAGGAAACCATCTACATCAGTTGCGCCTAGTTCCATGTATTGCGCGCCTAGTGGATCTTAAGTTGCGCCTCTCTTGAATGCCGCGCCTTTTGATTCCCCTCACACGCCTCAATCTATTGCTGCACCTGGTGTAAACCCCATTTTCAATTCTGAACCAATTCAACCCCCTAATTTTGATGACTTTGAATCTGGTGAAGATATATCAATTGAAGACCTTCAAATTACAACAACTCAACCTAACTTACCTCCTGAAATTCATGAAGTGAGAGGTCACCCAATTGCAAATATCATTGCCGATCTACATGTTGGAGTTCGTACTAGAAGAGCTACAAACTTTGATGCTTACATTGAATTTATCTCTCAAATCGAACCAAAGAAGGCTGATGAAGTGCTCCAAGATCCAAATTAGGTTATTGCAATGCAATAAGAACTCAATCAATTTGAACGATGCAAGGTTTGGACTCTTGTTCCAAGACCTCATGATGAAGGAGTGATTGGTATGAAGTGGGTGTTCAGAAATTAGATGGATGAGAATGGAACCATCACAAGAAACAAAGCAATGTTGGTTGCACAAGGCTATAGGCAAGAAGAAAGAATTGATTATGATGAAACTTTTGCGCCCGTATGTAGACACCCCAATCTCGCACCCCTAAAACCAACTTTTGAATCGGTCTAAGCACGATAATTGACCTAGAACCTTATATATGGCGGTTTAGGACTGCCGACCGTCTTATCGGTGTATCGGATTCAAAAACTGAGTCCGGATTCATGATCAGGACTCAAAACAGAGCAAATAGGCGTATTCTCTGAAAATCGAGCGTCGGGACCCTACGGCGGACCCCGCACCCCTAGAAAGCCTTTTACCGGTCATCCTTTGCATTTAAAATTATATTATGTTATCCCTTACTTGTTAACATGTTATAGATATGTCATTGTGACCATAAAATTATAACGAGCAATTTTCGTGTTGGAGGCAAGAGCAACCGGATCACCGTTACGTGCAGACCGGTGCAGTTCGGATCATTACGGAACGAGAAAACAGAGCCGGAAATAAAGAAAAAGCTCATTTTGCATGGCCATTAATGTGGCTATTTGCTGGAATCTTCAAAGGGATGAGTTATTTGGAATGGACCATCCAGAAGACGACACGTGGCGGACAAAACTGACTCAGCAAATTTCTCAGCCACCGTACGGCTCCCTACAAGTAGGGATGGCCAACTATGGTTCCGATTCGGAACCGCCAGTTCCGGTTCGGCATATAGGTGAACCTTAACCGGTTCCGGTCAATAATAAATAAACAAGTTAAAAATTATTGAAAAACTAGGGATTTCCGGTCCGGTTCCGGTTCGGTTCACCATTCATGTGAACCTTAACCGGCCCGAATGACTGCCGGTTCCGGTTTACTTGCCGGTTTGCTCCGGTTCCGGTCCGATTTTCCGGTTCCGGGCCGGTTTGGTCATCCCTACCTACAAGGCATACGGCAGGGATAGAGCCGTACGACCATCATTCCAGTTCCAGCACCAGCTTGTTTTCTCCCTTGGTTTTGCTCATGTTGGTGGCCATATGCTCTCCACTAAGACCTTAATAACGAAGAATGCTGATAACCAACCCCTTCCCACTCACCTAGGGGTACTTTGGTCCAAAAAAAACCCCCTCCCTCCTCCATATACATCATCCTTCAACTCATTTGAAGGGAGGGAGACATTCCATACACATTCACCTCATCTCTCATCTTTAGAACTCTCTAAGTTCATCCTACATTCATCCTCCCACCATACAACCACCACATCTCCACCATTACACCACCACCTCTCCACCACAAAACAACCACAAAAGAACCCTCAAACACTAGCTAACTCAAGCAAACAACAACTCAATCTCCATGCACTCAACTTCAACAACAACAACAACTCAAATCAAACAAAAAAAGAAGTCTTCCCTTAGGTAGACAAAGGAAGCACCCCCTCACCAACCTAAACTAGGTAAGACTCTCCCTATGTAAGTGGTAAGTTGTAAAAATGTAGACTTTTATGTGTTAGATTTAGAGTCTAGCCATTAGAATGGCTAGACTCCCATTTTCTCCATGTAAATCCATGTTCTAGTTTGTAAATCTTCATGTAAATATGTTGTAAATGTTCCAACCTCTGGCCTAATATGTATATATGTGTTGCATGTACATTATGTGTTCATATCTAAGCTTGAAATTGAGTTAATCATGTTCAAATCTTGGATTGTTCTTCAATGTTCACAATCTGCCCTCCTTTCTCTCTTTCATGTTTAACCACGTTTTGGCTAATTCTTGTTGATAAATAGCCTCATGGTAATGTTCAAAACATGTTATATTACATGCATGCCATGTTTCATGAAACATTTTTCAAATAAAAAAAGGTTCATCTCTATTTTCCTTTAATAAAATGAGGTGGCGACTCTTCTTTTCCAAAACCAAAGTAGGGAAACCATTACGAGGACGCGAGCGCAGATCACGGTTCGAGCGCGGGCTATCACAGTGGCGACTCTGCTGGGGACATTTTCAAAAGTAGGCTAGACTCAATTGTGTGCTTTCGCCATTATATGCCTTTCTTGCCTTACATGTATATATGCCTTAACATTTGCAAGTTTCTCCCTTTTTCTTTTTATACATATAAATGAAAAATATGTGCTTTCTCACTTTTCTTTCAAAAATCATTTCTCAAAAATAGATGTCACGCCCCGGAAATTCTAAAAATCCATAAATATAAAATTTACATAATTAACATCTCCAAAAATGCTAAATACCAAACCGGGCGCGTGAATTCTACTATAAACCAATACCAATAAACAATACCTCAACGAGATTATAACTCGGAGACTAGAAACAAACGCGGAAGCAAGAACAACTATTAATAATATAAATTCCCAAAGGACCACAGTAAATACATAACCCTGAACGACCACAACCTTTCAACCATATACAAAGAGGCTCTGAAGAGTAACTACCCCAAAGGCGATCAACCTGCTCAGAAGACTCCCGATACAACGGACCTCAAACGATACCACTTGCTTTCCTGGGGGGGGGGGGTTAAGGAAAAACAATTTGAAACAAGAAACGGGGTGAGATAAAATCTCAGTAAGTTACTAAATGCATCTACATGGCATAATATCATGCAAATCAATTATATAACTGAGCAAGTAAATCATATAACAATAAATGAGAAAGCTCCCTATCGCCAACCGTCCCATACCAGTTGGAAATAACGACTAACTCATCATGCAGCACATAAGACTGAAATAAACACGTTACAAAGGATACTGAGCCAAGGTTTCACCAAACCAATAGAACAATCGATGCGCAGCTTCAACCGATAAACCAGTCAACAATAGTAGCATAACAGCTGAAGGGAGCCCCGGTCAGAACCGATCCATCAATCAATCAACCAATCGAACCATCTTCGTAGTAGCATAATAGCTGAAGAGAAAACCCCCGGTACCGGAACCAATAACCAATAATAGCAAGGGAATATGACACAAAGTCATAACCCAAACTAAACAGCTAGAATGCTCACAAAGGAGCTAGCTCATCTCACATCCAAGGCCAATCTGGAGGAGGGTAATAATTGGGCAAAAAAATGGTCAAGAATTATAATGGACTCAGCTCATTGCCACTATAATCTTTCGCATCGCCCGAAGCACACAAATACCAGCTGGATTTTCAAGTAAAGGCTAAGTAATAAAATACTAGCACGATAAACAACTAATGATTCTAAAGTAGGGAACCATACCAAATAATCACCATAAAGATGCAACGGTTACTCATGAAGAGTTTAACGACAACGATAACAAGAGTTTCTCATGAAGAGCACCACAACGATAAACGGAATGGCTCATAAGGAGCCCAACAACAATGATTATTAAAACACGATGATTCCAAGATAATGCACGTACCAAACACATCCTAAATATGATACCCACAAGTTACTCATAAAGAGCACAACCCAAACGGTCGCTCACAAATAGCACAATGACTATTACCAAAATGACCCTAAACATTTACTCATAAAGATATACTAGGACTATGAACTCAACCATGTCATCACACCTAGAATTCCAAAGTAGGAAATCAGAATGAATACACCTTAAGGTTAATCGAACCGTAGGTACCCAATTGCCAATTCACGTTTTACCTCCGTTCATAACGAACTAATTCTAAACACCCCAAACGAATCCAAAAGGTTACATTTTTTAGAACATAATCACGACCGGACTAAACCCTACACTTTGGTGTTCAATAATAACCCTCTAGGTACTATAGGACATCGCCTAAAACTTAGACCAAGTCTTACTCGAAAATCAATTCGATTGGAACAATCACGAACACATCATAAGATGCCCAAACATTCCCAAACCATACTTGATCAAATTACATAACATCATTGTTCACAAAGGAACCAATTTCAATTACTAAAGAGTTCCACGGTGCCCAACTAAGTCAACTAGAATAGTGCTACGGAACCTAGACCGAGACTACACCTTGATCTTAAACCTCAACGAAAAGACAACCATTATTATCTGGAACCATGCTTCCAACAAAACCATTTCATAGTACTCGAAAAGAGATTTCCAACGATAGTTTACACGTCCAAAACGGAGTCCGGACGAAGAAGTTATGGTCTCCGGAAGATTGAACGTAAAACGGACAATTTTTATAAAGTGTTCGGCCGGACATTATGAAAAATCCCTGTTTTAGCTCCAAATTTCACTCCTTTCGTTCTAAAACTTAGGAGTACCTATATATACTTCTATCCTAACATTTAAAGACAAGAAAACTCAATTCATGTGCCTCTAAAACCTAAATAACCCCAAAATTATTAAAGAACATAAAACTAAATTTCACAACACAGACTTAATCACAAAGGACCCAATTCTATCACTAGAGTGTACTACAATGTTCACTAAGGTCGACTAGAAGGACACCCCAAGACTTAGACCAAAACGCATTCTTCAATCACACAAAATAACAAATGAAAACCTTCAGGGGTACTGTGCGGCTGCCCACTCGGGTCTGTGAGGTCGCCCAAAAGGCCGTCAAGCAAGAACAAAACCATTCAGATAGTTGTGCGGTCGCCCCACCATTTTGGGCGGTCGCCCAACCCTCTGTTCTGCCGAAAAACGGAAGGGATGAACTGGGTTCTTCCATTTTCAACCCAAACCAAAACTAAACCAAAATCCAACACTCTTACTAGCATTATAATGTGCTAGAACAACTTATAGGTCTAAAAGAACTCATATAACAACATTTAACAACCCCAAATCAAGAATTGATTCAAACATCAAAATTTCTCAAAATGGACAAAATGCAAATAAATTCCAAATAAATCTCAAACTCAATCAAACATCAAATGTAACAATTTAAGCATTATATAAACATGATATGATCATTTTAGCGTAAAAATGGGGGGAAATCAACTTACCCGGATTTTACCAAAGGTGACGGAACTCAAAATTTCTTAGCTTCCTACGATCCTATCGACGATCTAAACATGTTTCATGTTATGAGAAATGAGAAATAATGAGGGGAGATAGCTAGAATGAAGAGAGAAGGGAGAGAGAAATTTCTTACCTTTTCCCATGGAAAGAGAGAGAGAGAAACTAGTGTGTGTGTGTGAGGGAAGAGGGAGTATGCAGGAGAGTGAGGGAGAGAGGGGGAAGCAGTTGAAATATTAAAGAAAGTTTCACAATTAACCCCTCCACAACAACATTGAACACATAAATCCTTTTCAACTAATCTCCTATCTTCACCTTAGCACAATTGATTAATTTAAAATGCTAGACAAAAATATTAAGAAACATAAAATGCACACATAATTATTTAATTAAATAAATAATTTAACTAAATAAATAAGCAATAAATAAATAATTAAATATTTATTTCTAAGAAAATAGAGGCGGGTTTTCGGGTCGTTACAATAGATACCTCACACACCTTCACATTTTCAAACTTATATCGTCATTGCTACCGTACAAACCTTAGGGGCTTGGAGCCCGCGCGGTGACGGGGATCTCTTGCTCCCTCGAACCGATACCCGCGGTTGCCTTCCCGACTCGAAGCCGCGTCTCATGCCGTGGCTAAGAGTTAAGCCTTCATCCAAGCCAACCATTAAAACCTCATGTCCATGTTTTCAAAAATGACACGTCCTCGACTCTAAGCCGGTTTTTGTCTATCAATTTCTCTTCAATCCTATGCATTTCCCAAAAGGTTATAAAGAACCTAAATGTGGATATCAATTGAAATGCTTGGATTGACTTGAAATTGTCAAGACCTTCACATAGACCGTAACCCGAATGGTGGATCCTAGAAAGAGTATAGTCCCTTCGCTAGGGGCTTCGGACGGCCATTAGTACAGGTGAAAAATGTTGGTCCTATACTTTGGAGACGGTATCCACTATTCCAAGATTTAATAATCAAACATGTCAAAGCAAAGCGAGGTGCTTGTCCGGCTTCCTAGGTTTTTGTGCGTTGCTTGCACTTCAACCTTTCTCGAAAATGATTTTGTTTCAAAGTTGTATACCTTTTCTTCTCTTTGTTCTTTTATTCTTGTACCTAAAAGAAAACCCATTTCAAAAATTTAAAATATTCTTTACATCCATTTTCTATAGAGGGAGAATCTTATTTATCCTCTAGTGCGGTATTCAAGGTCAGTTCCAAACACCACTTTGATCAAGGTCTACTCCGGGTTCTCTCGTCAAGCATGGCCAACATCGAACATAAGTCAGTTAATGGAATCAGGGGCTCATCCAAGTTTAGACCAAGTCCAGAGTTTGAAGAGTGGTTTGATAAGCGCCTAGAAGCTCATACAAAAGTTATGCTGCGAAACCTACACATGTTCCAACAGGGGATATTTGACTGCATGAATGCTCTTATAACGAATCAATCAAATCAAAATCAAATTTGGACAGCAAAGCTGTATGGACCAATTGAAGCAACTCCACCTGTAAATCTCTATCCAAGTGCTCCTGTTTTTCAGACCCCGGCGCGTATGTCCACTCACCCTAATGTCACAATTGAAGATGACTGTCCAGAGCTCCCTGCTACCTGGGATGAGATTATGGCTCTAGAACTTTCTCGGCAATTGAAGGTCTCCTACAAGCAAGACATTTCACATGAAGAAATGAATCCCAATAACTCTCCACGCCGTGACCCAAGAAAGGGGAAAGATCCGCTAGTCAACGATTCATCCACAATCAAGATCGATACTATAGAGGTTCCCGTCATGAACAACGTCAAACATTCTGTACCAAAGGTGGAAGGTTACACCCCCAAACACCAAAAGGAAGTTAGGGACTTTGAAAAGTATCATATCCCCCAGTCTGAAATGTTCCATCACTTGGTTGAATATGGAATGTTAAGCCCCCTCGAGGATTATCAGCCACCACATGAACTGCCAGAAGATTGGGATCATTCTAAGTCTTGCAACTATCACAAGTTTACGGGACATACCACAGATGAATGTTTCTCACTCCGTCATGCTATACAGGATCTCTTCGACTTAGGGATAATCAAGAAACCCCTAAACCAGTCTTAGTGACGTGTTGTGAAGGTTATCCTAGGGGCTTCCCGACCCTCAAGGAAAGGTGTTCTCTTTTGTTAGATGACCGCAGTTGACGGCGCAAAAAAATGTTTCTTTTGCTAAATGATGGAATCTTAATGACGTGATGGGATTGTGTCTCTTTTGTTATGAATGGGGCTCACTGCCCAACTCTAATCCCTTTTGTTCTCGGGCCCGTTCTAAAAAATGCTCACTCCTTCTTTTGCTTTCTAAATCAAACTTGCGTGTCGTCTTTTGTACAAATTTTATTTGCTTACTTGTCTTGTAATATATGTTTTCAGTTAATGAACTCGCGTTATAATCAAGTGCTTCTTAATCACGCAAAAAGATTAATCTCACTTAATTAAAAGCCAATAATAAAAATGAACTAATTTTAGTCTGTGATTAATTGAGGTGAGAACTAGATCCACGAAGTCCACAAAGGCGATCAACGAAGTCCACGAAAGCAATCAATGGAATTACCAAAAATAATCAATCAACTGAGGTCCCAAAAGGCAATTTGGCACAGATCCAAGGACCGAGAAATGGTCGTGATTACTATGTGGGTGTTGTTAAATTTTCTGTCAATGTATTATGTATTGTAAAATTATGTTCTGTTCTGCATTTTTATTTTATTTTCAAGCATCATGCATTGTAAACTTCCAAATGTTATGAGTTATGCTTTACAAGATTTTATTATGTTCGATGTATTTCAAAACAAAAAAAAATAAAAAAAATTGACGAGCGCAAAAATAATAATAATAATAAATAATAATAATAATAAAATGTGGTTACTTCATTCTGCTTCATTCTCGTACATTATTTTGTTCTTTGTACATATCACATGTATGTTACATAATTATTCCTCGACTTTGGGCAAGCACCATCAACGACGACAATTGGTGATTTTTGCTGGAAACCGACATGTGTGAATACCCATTTCCGAATACGGGCGACGCACGGGAAGTCTTTCTTTT
Source organism: Campanula takesimana (assembly GCA_026119855.1). Classification (NCBI taxonomy): domain Eukaryota; kingdom Viridiplantae; phylum Streptophyta; class Magnoliopsida; order Asterales; family Campanulaceae; genus Campanula; species Campanula takesimana. The sequence goes on from JAOWBW010000367.1 coordinate 940,550, forward strand.
TATTTATCTTTATTTATCTTTTCTATGGGATTAGGATATTCAAATTGACATTTAACTTATTAAGAGTCGCCACATTGTTTTTATTGAGCTAAAACATTAAGAAACAGCTAACAGAGAGGGTCCGGGGGTCAAGTTACGACAAGAGAAGAATATTAAGTTATCACTCCTATCGCCCGAGAAGTCGGAATTTCTATCATGATGAATGTGTTAGTAGTGTGTTAGTGATTAAGACCGGATCCGAAGATTGCCTACGTTCTTCTCGTGATGAGAAGCTCAGGTCAGCGTAGTTCGCACATAATCAGAATAGAAAGAAGAAGCGGGATCATGAATAATGAAGGGGGAGGAGAAAGAATCATACAAGATGATCACATCCTAGAATAATGATTATACCATCGATAAGATCAATTTATAGTCCCCATATTCATCATTGGAGATTTACTGATCATGGGAATATTTACCTAAAGTTTAGGGTTTAGAAGTAGTTCCTAGATCTCGTGGATTATCATCGGCTATGCAATATGAGTAGGGATTAAAACATTAGATCTAGTATGTTATGCATGGGATAAGCCGTAGATCTAGCATAATAATAAGAATATCATGAATATGCATGAAATAACACATAAGCATGAAGATCACTACCCTATTTATAGAGCATATTATGAATTCTAGCAAGAACATGAAGAACACGTTATGAATCATATGAATATAGATGTATAAACATAATGAAACTATCATAAATCAGATCTAAACTAAGAAAACATTACAAATTCTCACCAATCTTGACAAGAACGAAGTCGAATCTCTCGCATGGATTCGCCGGACCTTCGGGATTGCTAGAAAGGCTTGGAGGGAGAGTTATGCCGTCAGTTTAGGCTGTAGAACTCAAGGGAGAGAATTGTGTCTAAATAATGAGCTGAGGTCACCTATTTATAAGAAAAGTTGACCTGGAAGGAGTGGCCGCCCGGCCGGAAAAGTGGCCGCCCGGCCGGTCCAAGGGATTAGCATGGTTTTCGAGGCTCTGATCAATTTGGACTCTGGAGAACTCCTAGATAACTTCTATCTTCGATCCCTTATCTGATCAGTCAGAATATCTTCTTATCTGGGCTTTTGGGAAATCCTGAATAAGTCCTGCGTAGTTTGTAAATACCTGGGAGGTCCTTGTGAGTTCTAGAATGTCTAATAACTCATTTTTAGGTTGGGTACTAAAAGTAGCCCTTCGGCAACGTTTCTTGCAAGGCAGGGAGGGTCGTCGATTAAGAAAAGGAACTGATCTGAAATATGAGTTCCAAATTGAGAGAGGAGTGAGAAAGAAGGTGACCAAGTTGGTCGAGTGGCTGAACCTTTGTCAGGCTACCTACGTATCCAAGTGGAATCAATCCGATCGTAGTTCGAGATATATGGGGAAAGAAAGAAACGAGACATCGCCTTTTGCGGGGGATAGACAAATATCCGTCAAGCAATAAAATCACGCGGACCCTAATGGGGAGGAAAGAAAAAGAATCGAAACATCGTTGAGCAATAAAGTCATTGCAGATAGACTTTACAGAAACGAATTATCGTAGAACATATAAGGTCATTGCAGATGGACTTTACTTAGGGAAAGAGAAGAGGTCATACGCACAGTTCGATAAGAAGTTTATAGAATCGAGAACAAAAGGAGGGATGAATTCTAACTTTCTATAGAGCGTACATAATCGCATAATTTCTTGGTAATCCACGGTACTTTGAGAAGTGCAGTTCCTCAGCATCGCAGAATCAGGTAACGCCGATTGTTTAGAGTTCGCACGGTGTTACGCCAAATAAATTTCTCAAATAAGAAGGGTTTAAGGACGTTCCCAGCCTTCCACTATAATTTTCAGGGTTTAAGGACGTTCCCGGCCTTTTAATTATAGGTTGATTTGGTTATTAATTTTTAGAAATTTTGAAGCCTTCCTAAGCCATTTTGGACATTATTAAGCCTTCCCACACAATTTGGACATTATTAAGCCTTCCCAGACAATTCGTTAATTTTGGTGGTTTACAAGGTCTTCCAGACCAATTTTGGAAATTTATAAGGTCTTCCGGACCAATTTGGAGGTTTACAAGGTCTTCCGGACCAATTGATTGATTTTTTGGAAATTTACGGGATCTTCCGGACGAATTTGGAGATTTACAAGGTCTTCCGGACCAATTGATTGATTTTTTGGAAATTTACAAGGTCTTCCGGACCAATTGATTGATTATTTGGAAATTTACGGGGTCGTCCGGACCAATTTGGAGATTTACAAGGTCTTCCGGACCAATTGATTGATTTTTTATTTTTTTTTGGATTAAAAATAAGCCAAGGGGGTAAATTGGAACATTTTTTTTCTGGGGAGAAACTGGCCGCGCTGCGAAACCTTCTGATTGGCTGATTTTCGTATGCGGGGATTGTTTGTGAGCGCGCGAGATAGAGGGCTGAGATCGTACCACGTCGCCTGGAGACACTGGCCGCGCGGCTAGTCCCTTCGTTGGACAGACCCTACAAACAGCCGCCGGCTGTTGCTTCAACCTTCATTCTTCTTTTGTTTTGCCGGGGAAAGAGAGAGAGATATATATTTTTGAGAGCTCATTGTTGCTATTGAGATGGATCTCGAATTCATTTTTGGTGCGGGGCAACCATTTGAGCAAGATGCAGGTGCGGGACCGCAATTTGAGCAGGGTGAAGGAGCGAACCCGCCTCAACAAGAGGGGCAACATCAACTACGAGCGAGGATGGCTTCTCGCAACTTCCGTCCCGATGAGTGGCATTTCACAATGGGACAACATTTTGACTTGTACGCGGGCACTGACAAACATTGGTCTGGCGGGAGACTGATGGAGACGAAGGAGGTACCGATCTCGCTTAATTGCTTTCTTTGGGTATTTTATGTCTTTTATTTCGTACTCGTTGTATTATTTTAAGATTGCATTAAATTAAATTAATCGTTCGTGATTATTTTATTTTCTGAGATTGTTGGTTATTTTGGGGACGGAAAGATATACGCACAAATAGATAAAGTAAAGTATGCACGTACATTTTAATTTAAAGCACATAGTCTATATTGCTAGTTGGGTAATGTACCTTTGCTGTGTTTACCTGCAGAGGATGAAATCTCGTGGGTCTACGAGGGTAGTGCCCGAGATATGTGAGAGATTGCCGCCGGCTGGGACGGTGAAGAAGAGGATCCGGAATCTGGTCTTCGGTCCGTTTTTTGATGCGGTACGGGATGTAGAGGGGACCCAGAAGGTGATGGGTATGGTTGAGGCGATGAGAGAGTATTGGTGGGACACCACCCATACATTCCATTTTAGTTGGGGAAAGGTGACTGTTACTCTGACCGACTTTACTGCTATCACGGGGCTCATGTTTACGGACGTGGAGCTCCCTTTTGATGAGTCCTTAGCTACAGACCCGCACCGTTAGGTGGAGCTGATTGGGATGCCGTTGGGAAAAGGTCTCAAGGGGAACGGCTTTGAGCCGGGTCGTCTGAGGACTTGGTGGAGGAGGCTATCCAGGGTTTTGTTGAGGGTGTTTATGATACTGACTGCTTGGTGCGAGCTATCTTGTGGTACTGTTTGTCGCAGATCCTATTCCTGAGTGCGGGGACCTTTTGTCGATTTTCTCTGTTGGGTGCTCTGGTTGATTTGGAGCAGGCGAGTCAGGTCTCGTGGGGCGGAGCTGGGCTGGCCGAGATGTACAGGGCTCTGGATGTTTACTCGAGGTCTAGCGCCTCGTCTTTTGACTGTTTTCAGTTTGCCTTTGAGGTATGTCTCTGGCTCGATCCTTTTCATTCCTTGTCTGTCTTTTGTTTAGAACTGTATAGACTGAAATGTTGCTTTTTCCACAGGTGTGGGTTTACGAGCTGTTCCATATTGTTCCTTTTGCCGTGTAGGGGGTGAAGGAAGTCCTGGTTATGAGGTTCTGGGCAAAGAGCAACTGGTTGGAGGGCCACGGCAAGGCCAGGAAGACTCCCGATCTAGGGGTTTTCACTGCGAGGTTGAGTGGTCCTTTGCATGAGGACTTCCAGTTCTTCCCTTAGCCGGATCAGGTGCTGGCAGGGGCTGGTCAGGCTCAGGATTTCATTGCTTCCCGCTGCTTCTGGACAGGGTTGACTGGGGATGCCATGTATCTTGGCGAGAGAGTCTGCAGACAGCATAGCAGACATCGTGCGATATGGGCCCCGCTTGAGCCGCCGAGGAACATGTTGTATTCGACTAGGCTGAGGGTGAGCGGTGACTACCGATTTAGGACTCCGGCCTATTTGTACCAGATTGGGGCTGATTATGAGTGGTTTGTGGAGCATGTGTTGCTGAGTCCACAGGTCCTGGCGAGGAGGCAGGCGGGTGCTTATCCGGCTAGCTCGAGTAGGAGGGCCAGATATGGTATGGACATGCCGCGGTTCCCAGACAGTGTTCGGATGCAGCGGGGTGGTGTTGAGGTAGACTTCGACCTGACTCCCACTGCGGTTGATGAGGTTACTGGGGCCCAGCTTCCTCATATTGGAGCTACGGTATGATACCCTTTGTCTTTCATTTCTGTCTTGCACACACACACACTTTAGTCCTGTATCTCAACTGTGCTTTTTGTCCCAGGTGACTCGGGAGGCTTATATCCGCTCTGTTCATCGGGGAAATATCTTTGAGAGGCTATTCCGGAGCTTGGCCGCTACTTGTACTTATCGTCAGGAGGACGTGGTGTTACCGCAGCGGAGGGAGAGGTCACCTGTGGAGGCTGCTCGCCCATCTCGTGTCCGTCGGAGATCTACTAGAGGTAGGGGCTCAGGAGCCGGTGGGTCCCATTATGTGCAGCAGCGGGGCTGTGGTGACGATGATGGGAGTGATGAGGAGGAAGAGGATGTTGATGTTGAGGGATCCGATTCGGACTAGACTTTTATTTCCTGCATTTCGTTAGAGAGAGGAGGAACAGACAGATACATATTTATGTACAATATTTTATTTGCTTTTGGCATGTAATTAATTAGTTTTTTGTTTACATTTTTTTTTACATTTAGTACAATGCATGAGCCTTAGGTGTAAAACAGGGACTGCACACTGTCGGGCATTTCCACCTTCTTTATCGGACCTCTTTTGTGCCTTGGGACCTTCAATATGTCTGAAATGGGTCCATTCCGGCGTTTGACGGGGACGGACTGGCAATCTGTCTAAACTGGCTTATGTGGCCGCGTGGCCAACCATGGGGAAGGACTGGCCGCGTGGCTAATCCCTGGTCTGACACGATTTTCGTCAGATTTTTCCTTGTATGATCAGGACTTGAACCCCCTACCTTATTTAATCAACAGTCTCGCAGAGAGACGAGGCAGACAACAGTTTTTCTTCCTTTTGCTCTAGATTTTGATCCTTCCACGCTTTTCTAATGGACAGACACCCTAGGATTTCTGAGGAGCGACAAAACTATTTCATCAATAGTTTGAATCTCTGGGTTGGGAATCTTTCGAGGAAAACTCGTGCAAAATTTGATAGGAGATTCAGAATTAGGTGCCTTTGGTCCTTGTATAGGGTTAAGTCCAATGAGAACCTGATTCGTGCTGCTGCTAAATTCTGGGACAACGAGAATCATGTCTTCAAATTTTCTTACAATGAAATTACCCCTACGTATGAAGATTTTGCTGCTCTTTGTGGTGCGACAGTGACAGATAGGGTAGCTATGCCACAGTCTCAAGTGCCTTCCGAACTTTGGATTTCCCAACTGCTGAGGATTTCTATCGAAGATGCTAGGGGTTTGCTGTTGGATGGTGATGTTAACCTCTGTTGGCTTCCCATCAGGTTTATTAATAGCACGGTAGAGTCTGACACGGCTCTGGATTGTCTGGCACTTTGTCTGTTTGCCTCGGTGTTATTTCCAACTTTCGTAGGAGTAGCTACCATGGGTTTTCTTGATATGGTGGATCAGGCTCGAGCCGATTGCAGTATTGTCCCTTGCTTGCTTGGGGAGACTTTGCATGGTATTGGAGAATTCGCTTCAGAGCTCGAAAGATGACCAAAGGAAGTATCAGACTGTTAACCTTGTGGCTGCAGGAAAGACTTCGAGTCTTGAAGGACCCTGTCAGGCCAGTATCCCCTTGGGTTTGCCAGAGTAGGCGCATAAGGCATCGATTTGCAGGGATGGCTCGTTCTGCATGGGTGACATATATGACACAGATGAGTACCGCTCAAATCCAGTGGATGGTGCCTCACTGGGGGGTGATCAGAGCACGGTGGGTTCAGAGTGGTTTCTTCATGATTCGTGTCCCTGCCTTTGATGAAACCACTTACTATTATGCAGTGCGGGTGTACCGTTAGTACGGAATGCCTCAGATTATACCCTCTTTATGGGACGAGACTTGTAGCAAGGTCACTAACAAGATACTTCCCATGAATAATGGGGTTGCAGTGCTCTTGGAGCGATGTTGGTTTTATGATCTCATGCCCAACACTCTCTGTATACAGCAACCACGTGACATACTTCTGTCTCGAGAATACTTGGACTGGTACCAGACAACTTTGGGGAATATGGGACGGACTCTGAGAAGATTGAGACGTGGGGTGGTGGTCCCTTATGTCTCGAGCAGACGCTTGATGGAGGACGAGAATGTATAACGGGAGTTGGAGACCGAGTTGGCTCAACTAGCACCTACTGAGAGGAAAAGAGAGAGAGAAGGCCCAAGTGGGGTGACTCAACTTAGGAAGGCTTTATTTGAAGATCCTACTAGACATGCTAGACGTGGACGAAAAGACAAGAAACCGAAGAGGGATGAGGAAGAGGAAGAAGAGGGATGACTCCGAGCATCCAACTACAGTCGTTGCAGACACATAGTTTTGATTTTAGTTATTTTTAGTTTATTTAAATTTCAAAGCAGGTTATTTATTCGCAGGTTCTTTCGAGCTTAGACTCATCAACTAAATGTTAACGTGTAGTGACTTGTGGAAATAGAGATTTCGCTTTAGTTATATACAGATTGTTTGCTTTATTTGAAATTTTGCTCAAACCAGATTTGGTTTTTTATTTATTTTTGAAACCGCACCTTTGAAGGTTGCCTACGTTCCCCTTTTACAAGTAGGGATAAGGGGCTCAGGTCACTGTAGTTCATTTATGATTGTAGAAAGGGAAGATAGAAAAGGGGAAGTAGAGAGACTAATAATATATATATATTTTTTTACAAGGGGGCGACTGTTGTAGAAGACCGTTGATGGAGAGCAGGAGTGCTGATGGAGAGTACCATTTGTGGAGACCGACTGTGGTGGTCAGTTGTAGTAGCGACGGAGCTTGTAAACTTTGACTGGGAGGAGGCCGTTGTCATCCATGTATATCCAGTCTTCATTCCGCTTGACCAGGCGACCCGTCTCGATGAGTAGTCAGACCTCTTCTTTTAATTCTTGGCAATCATCAGTGTCATGTCCTTCTTTCTGATGATATGTGCACCTTCTGCTTGGCTCACTGGTTTGCGACATCATAGCAGAGCTTTTTTCTTGTAGTTTACCAATTTTCCCAAGTGCTTTGAATATGAGGCCCAACGGTAGATCTGAGCTTGTGCAATGTTGTAAAAAGATGGGGGCTCCATTATGTGACTCGAACTTCCCGTGCGTCGCCCGCTTTCGGAAAGGGGTATTCGCTAAGTGGCTCTTTAGTTGAGTTAGAGATGACTCACACTTCTGATTCCAAACTTCTTTTGAGCAATTCTGTAACTCTTTGAGGAGCGGGTCTCCCGCTGTTGTGAGGCGGCTGATGTAGTGCAGTAGACCTATGAGTTTGATTCTTTTGTCTGAGTAGTACCGAATCTGCAATCCGATGGATCGAGGAGAATTCTCTGACCTCTCAGAATGTTGAAGACTTTCCGCAGATCTTCGATGTGTCGGCCGTAGGGTCTTTTCGAGTGCAACACTAGGTCATCTATATAGACGTCTGTATCTGTTGGCGATCCTTTTGGCACGTGCTAAGAGATACCAATGCCCTTCCATTTTAGGAATCTGTTGGCGTGACAATAGGTACCCCATGGAGTGTGAAAGAGTAACTTCTTGTCTGTCTGTGCTGCGGCGGGTATCCGATTTTTACCAGGGAAACCTTCAAGGAATGATCAAACATCTCTGTCTTCGGCGGTTTCTAATAGTGCATTCAAGTCAAACGGCGGGAACTTGTGTTTGGGGCTCAGTTCGTTAAGACTCATGATGTCTATGTGAACCATCACCTTCCTTTTGTACTTTTTTGCGGAGATGATGTTGAACAACCTTTTAGGACAAAATACTAACTTGATAAGGTCTCTCTGTAGCAGCTTTTTGATTTCCATGACCATTCGAGGAGACCATTTGGGCTTGACTGGTGGCAGTACTTGCTTTACTAGCCCAATGTATGGTGTTGTCACTTGTTTCCATTTTCTATCTGGCGTATTGTCACAAGACCATGCAAAGATGTCTTCATATTCTCTGAGCAGTTTGATCAATGCTTCTCGCTCTTCGCCTTGAAAGAAGCTCCGAATATGAGTCCACTTCGGCTTGTCTCGTCTTCCCAGATTCACACATGTTAACACCTCATCAGCAGCTTGGGCTCGGCTTTCCCTTTGATTCATAACCTGCTCTGAGATTTCTCGAATGTATTTGTTATTAAGTTTGTATGTGTCTGCCTCTTTTAATGAATCGTTATTAACTATTTGTGGATCATTAGATTGATTAGTTAATTTATCATTTATAAGAGTGGCTATAGCGGGATACTCAGAAAGATCGAGACTTTTAATTAATGCATGAGGAAAGACAGTGTTTGCGATTACATTGTAGTCTTTTGACTTAAGGTCATTAGACTTAGATGGAGACACGAACTCATAAGTGAGAAAAGGGAACCTAACTGACTTAGCGAAAATTGACTCTCTAGGGGGTGAGCTGACCGGCCCCAGATTCTCGATAGCAGCAGTCACATGTCCGTATTCGATAACAGCCACAATATCATCTTCGAGGATCAGGTGCTGGAACACATCTTGGCCGTCCTATGGCTCTGTTTCCTTAGCTTCGCCGACCAATGGTTCATCGAGTGATACGAATTTAGTATCGTAAGTCAGGTCTTTGTTCACTTTGATGAAGTACTCATTCTGGATGGTAGTAACTCTGCCAGTAGTCTTTCGAGGTTCTATATACTTTAGCTCTAGATTGGTCTGGTCAAACTCGACGTCTCTGAAGATTTCAAAGCCCTTTTGTATCTTGCCGTTGTGGTCAAACCATGGCTCTACGAACTCAAAGTTTGAATACTCTTCACCTTCTTTCACATAGTAACTGTTGAGGGAAAGGTGGTAAGGTTTCATATCAGACTTCTGGTAAGGGAGTTGCTTCTTCTTGAGTACCTCTATCTGTTTCTGCTCTGTCTTGTCATTAGGAGTAAGTACGTACCCTATCCCAAACAGGCCTCTGTGGTCTACTTTTTCGGTTAAGTGTGTGGGACCTTGCAAGTTTTTGCCTAGCCCCAGCCCCGGTATGAAGCCCATGTTTCGAAGTATCTTGTAGATAGGTTGTACTTTGTCGGAGCTTCTGGTGAGATCGTTATCACATATATGGGCTTGTGCCACTATTTCGAAACCACTAAAGAGTCAGCGATCTTCCTCATGCTGAATCTGTAACACAGGTACCCCTTTCGTGTCGGTGCCTTGAGCTGTCACTAGGTCGCTGTAGATAACAGTCACCTCGTTCCCTGACTGGAATTTAACACACTGATGTAAGGAGGACGGAACGGCGTTAGATTTGTGGAGCCAAGGGCGTCCTATCAGGATGGTGAAGGAGGATGGTATGTCAATCACTTGGAAATCTGTAGAAAGAGTTTGTGTCCCCACGGAGATTGGCAGCATAACAATTCTCAATACTAATCTGCATGTGGATTCATAGGCCTTGATTATCTGTTTGGAGGGTCTTAGAGTGGTTGGGTCTACACCCACTACGTCCATTATTCGTGATAGTAGTACATTAATGGCGGATCCGTTGTCCACAAAGGCTCGAGGGATTTCTTCCCGCTGATTTCGACTGTAATGTGCAGCAGTTCATTATGATCAATGCCAAATGGAGGTTCATCGAGCTCTGAAAAGGTGATGATATTCCCGAAGTGAATGTTGCCGATCATTTGTGTGACATTCTCGGGAGTTGTGTCTGATGGGACCATAGTGGCTGCCAAGTTCTTCTCGAGCATTTGTCGATGAGCTAGGGAAGAAGTGAGTAGGGACCACACAGATATGTGAGCTTGGGTTTGCTTAAGCTGCGTGAGGATGGGATCCTCTTTCTCAGGATCTGATGGCTATGACTCTTTATTGAAGACCTTCTTTGTACCCTTGCGGTATGACTGATAAATCTGTCCGGACCTTGTGAGTAGGTTGATTTCTGCTCGCACGTCGTATGGAGACTGTGGCATTTTCGCGGATTCTGCGAAGATTTCAGCTATAGATAGCGGTGGAGATTTAAGTGAACCAGAGTCGCAATCTCCTAAAAGAAAATCTTCTAAAGATAGTTCATCTAATGACAGCATATAACAAGAAGAACTACTATCATTAATAAACTTTGAAGTACAACCTATTTCATCGTCACTATAAAACTCGGAGTCTGCCACAATAGGTTCGGCTAGATCACCAATGTTTGTTGCTATAATATTTTCTTCTAACGAGAGCCTAGGATCTTTGAGTGAGCCGTCATGGATGAGCTTCAAGATATCCTTTTTCAGGGCGAAGCACTCTCTCATTCTATGTTCGGTGGCTTGATGGTAGTGGCAGTATTTACATATATTGCTTTCTATGTGCGTAGAATAACCTTTGAGTTGTCTGAGGAGCCCTTTGTTCACAAGGTCACGGAGAAATTTCTTCATTGAGATATTCAATTGATCGATGCATTCTTCGAGTTCTAGCATGGTGATTTGATCAATTGCCACCATATTGATATCCATGGTGATGATCCTTCTTGGGTCGGCGATGATGTTGTCCTTGATGAGCTTCTGTACGATCTGTTTGATGGTAAAGCACTCATTGTTGGTGTGTTCGGATACTCTATGATAGTATCAGAACTTGGACATGTCATAACCATGCTTGGGCCATTTGAATCCGCGTTCAAAAGGAGTTATCAATCCGATCTTGACTAGTCCTCCGTATAGAGCATTCATGTCTAGCCCTAGTTCAGCAAAGGCATCTACCATCTAGAGAATACCGATGTCACCTTCGATGAGCTCCACCATGTTGACGCCACCATTGTTAGGGAGCGGGTTTGCTATGGTGTTCGGACCTTTAGGCTTCTCAATCTTCCCATCGGCTATGAGCTTTTGGATGGCATGCTTGAGATGGATGCAATTGTCGGTTGTATGGCCAATGTACTTATGATACTTGCAGAACTTAGTTGCATCAAGATTGACCGACTTGTTGATTGGCTCAAAGTTCTCAAGTGGCTTGATTAAACCCTTATTTATTAATACCTCAAAGACTTTGCTAGTAGGCATGCCGAAGTCGTCGAAGTGATCTTCCTTTTAGGGAAAGCTGTTTGTAACTGCTTGGACATCAAGGGCGGAGTTGTCTTGGACCATGCTTACTTGACTGGCGACCTCTTTAGATCTAGGAGCGGTATTTGTCGGAGCTTTGTATCGGAAGGAAGAGTTTCCCGTTTTGGCAGTTTCTTTAACAACACCAGTAATGCTGGCTTCGTGTCTGACCTCAGCATCGACCATTTCTCGCAGATCAGGAAAGTAACCATTGCCAATCGCCACCCTAAGCTCGGGCAACAAGAATTTGAAGAAGATTTGCTTTTGTTCCTATGCTTTAGAAGGGTATTGAACTTCTGCTAACTTGTGATTCCACCTCTTGTAGAAGTCATAGATAGGCTCGTCGGGCCTCTGCATTATGCTCTCTAAATCAGTACGGTTGACGTGAAAATCTAGGTTTGACTGATACTTCTCGCAGAAAGTAGCGGTGATTTGTTCCCAAGTCTCTCGTTCGGAGGGATCCAAACTCAAGAACCAACGAAGAGCGATTCCGTCCTAGGTGGTGTGGAAGACTCGGGCCATTTGCTCGTTGGTGCAGTCACAAGCTCTCATGGCTAGCACATAACTGTCAAGATGAGTCTTGGGACAAGTAATACCATGGAACATAGAGACCTTCGGCATCTTGAAGTCTCTAGGTAGAGCTCCCACATTTCTTGGGTTAATAGTTTTGACTATCGGAGCGGATTTCTTGGAGACCGTGTCAGATAGTTTGCGGATCTGTTCTTTCATGGAAACCACTAAAGGGTGATTGGAGAAGTCTGTGCTACCATAGGCTTGAGTAGTGAGACGAGCAGTGGAGACTGTAGGTACGACAGCACCTATGCTCAACAGTAGTGAAGGCTGTGGCAACTTGGTAGAGGACAAGTAACTACCCATCATTTCTGGTGACGGCTCATACGGACCTTTGCTGGAGGTTGCTTCAGTACCGTAATCAGAAGGAGGAACCCTTTGGTAGTTGGGCAACTTGAGAGGGATAGCGTCATCATTGGCAGAGTAAGTCACAGGCACTGTCTCGTCTTCGATAAGAATAGCCTCCCCATTAGGGAAACTATTTGCTACACCTTTCTTCTTCATCTCAGTATGAAGATGATCTTTTAGCTCTTGGTTGACCCTTTCTAGAGACTTGCTCCTATCCTCAAGCTTGGAAATCTGTAGCATGAGGTTGGTGAAGAAAGCATGGAGAGGTGGTGGAATGTCCGAGGGCTTGATACTAGCGGCGATCTCTGGATCGGCAGTGGAGGAGACTGGCGGAGTGGAGACACTAGGAGTAGTAGGCTCTGATGTTAGAGACATCGTTGATGCAGAGACTGAAGACTGAGCTTGCGGAAGGCTTGACCGTTGAATACGACCACCGGAACAGACCCAAACTTGCTTCTCTGTAGAGGTAGAGGATGAGAGGTTTAGGACGGGACAAGGCTCATGCAATGTATTTTGTTATTTACAAAAACATGTATTATTAGTCCTAATGGTTGGAAGGGGTACCCCTTTTTGGGTTACTATCTACAAAACCTGGATCAGTGGAGGTCATCACTACGTCTATAGACCCCTCATTTTTCACCTGTATTGCACATCCCAAACGGAAAATTGGGCGAGGGTCCTATAGGGCAAGCGACTTCCACCGACCTAACGGATCCTAGCGACTAACCCTTGTTTAAAGGCATTTAACGTTACGTTTATGTTACTTCTGTTAAGTTTTTAACGAGTTGAGATCCTTGTACAAAGTATCACTCGGCTTACTATATGCACACCCTTGTAGGGAATTTCATTTTTTTGTGCTTTTTTTTTTCTCTCGAAGGATCTCGACTCATAAAAGACTTAACGGATGACTGCATGAACGACATGTTAATTGTCTATAAAGAAAAGCTAGTCAAACCAACCGGTCAACTTTGGAGTGTCCTAGACTCTGTGAGTGCATGGTTTCGAAATGAACAAGGGATTAACCTCGACTGCTTCACAAGTGAAAACAGTGAGTTAGATAGCCCGGGTGCCACGAAGATAGAGGCGACAGGATCACCAAAATCTGTGCACTCAGTGGAGTATCCAGTAGGGTGTCCAGTATGACACGGACCTAGTGGTAGTGTGCAGACAACAACTAGTTATTTTTGAGGGAGAAAACAGAGAGTTTTTTGTATTTACATGTATGCAATGCAAAACATTTAGAAAGGGTACAATAGGAAACGGTTAAGATATTAACGCACTAAAGTACAAGGGAAGCAAATATGTATAAGAGATAAAGTACAGGGGGGAAAAGAAAAAGTAAGTACAATCATGGGATTAGGATATTCAAATTGGCATTTAACTTATTAAGAGTCGCCACGTTGTTTTTATTGAGCTAAAACATTGAGAAACAGCTAACAGAGAGGGTTCGGGGGTCAAGTTACGACAAGAAAAGAATATTAAGTTATCACTCCTATCGCCCGAGAAGTCGGACTTTCTATCATGATGAATGTGTTAGTAGTGTGTTAGTGATTGAGACCGGATCTGAAGATTGCCTACGTTCTTCTCGTGATGAGAAGCTCAGGTCAGCGTAGTTCGCACATAATCAGAATAGAGAGAAGAAGCGGGATCATGAATAATGAAGGGGGAGGAGAAAGAATCATACAAGATGATCACATCCTAGAATAATGATTATACCATCGATAAGATCAATGTATAGTCCTCATATTCATCATTGGAGATTTACTGATCATGGGAATATTTACCTAAAGTTTAGGGTTTAGAAGTAGTTCCTAGATCTCGTGGATCATCATCGGCTATACAATATGAGTAGGGATTAAAACATTAGATGTAGCATGTTATGCATGGGATAAGCCGTAGATCTAGCATAATAATAAGAATATCATGAATATGCATGAAATAACACATAAGCATGAATATCGCTACCCTAGATATAGATAATATTATGAATTCTAGCAAGAACATGAAGAACACGTTATGAATCATATGAATATAGATGTATAAACATAATGAAACTAGCATAAATCAGATCTAAACTAAGAAAACATGAAAAATTCTCACCAATCTTGACAAGAACGAAGTCGAATCTCTCGCGCAGATTCGCTGGACCTTCGGGATTATTAGAAAGGCTTTGAGGGAGAGTTATGCCGTCAGTTTAGGCTGTAGAACTCAGGGGAGATATTTGTGTCTAAATAATGAGCTGAGGTCACCTATTTATAAGAAAAGTTGACCTGGAAAGAGTGGCCGCCCGGCCGGTCCAAGGGATTAGCATGGTTTTCGAGGCTCTGATCAATCTGGACTCTGGAGAACTCCTAGATAACGTCTATCTTCGATCCCTCATCTGATCAGTCGAGAATATCTTCTTATCTGGGCTTTTCGGGAAATTTTGTATATGTCCTGCGCAGTTTGTAAATACCTGGGAGGTCCCTGTGAGTTCTAGAATGTCTAATAACGTATTTTCAGGTTGGGTACTAACAACATGCTCTGCCAAACCCTTACACTGAGGGAGCCCAGCAGCCTATAATCAATCTCGACAATGACAGCAACGACAACAATGAGAAGGACCTCCCACCCACGAAGTCAACAAGCGTGCTAATTATGACAGTTTGTTTGATGGTGTTCTCATCTCGATTTGTCACGGTCTAACTTAAGTTCAAATAAATTACTAGCTTTTCTGAAATTGAAATTAATCTGATTGCGAAAGCCCATTTGATTTTGAAGCACTTGACCATTTACGCGAATTCTAATCTTGAGTCATTGATTTCAAAATGTGAGCAATTTCCTCGAGTCTAGGGGCTTCCCCCTACTCTCATCCCTCCGTCAACCCTTTCTGCGTAAATACAATGTCGAAGATCTTACGGGATCTTCCTTCGTTTCCTCAAAACACTGGCCTCGTGCCTTCCCCTGTCAACTCCTGAAACTGTCACAGCAAGAGAGACAAGCGCATGCAAATCTCAAATGTTCAAAATCTCAAATAAAAGGCAAGATACTCTCAAATGAATGAACCTAATCTGGGGCTGAATGCCATGGGAATGAGGTAGATGAATGAAGCTTTTTTATGCCTGAAATCTCAAATAGACATAAATTGGGACTGTACCTCACAGGTTGGGGTTTTTCTTTGAATTCATAACAATGCAATGCCAAACATGGTGTGCTCTGAAAAACATGTCTTCATTCAACAGAATGCCAAATTTGGGACAACTCCTTAAAGAAGTTTGGTCCTCATCAAAAGAATGTTGATTGTGAAGCTCACTTTTGAGTAATACTGGGGCTTCCTAAATCTCGACAGTGGAATATCAAAACTCTGTGACAATTCTCGTGAACAGTTAAGTCCCCTGCAAGTGGGACATCAGAACAAATTTCTAGTCAATGTCAACAGTTTGATTCACTAAACTCGAGATCTGCTCCAAGACAAAATCAAGAGTCCTACATCTGAACCACATGACCAACGAAACTCCTCAAAGCAGTTTGATTCCCAATGACATCAATTTCGGGTACAACCTTTGAATGATGCAGCGGTCTCATCGATCTTCCAGCAAAGAATCATCAAAGCATCAGGCAGCCTCTATAAGCAGTTATGTTGACTGCCTGAATCAGTGAGAACAACACCTACCATTTGACAATGTCAGGGTCCTACTCCTAGAACACAAGCACTGAAGATGAGATTACTCTTGTAGACAGTGAGGTCTCCCAGAATGAAACATCATGACATCGAAAATTTCTCGTGAGGTGTCACTTGCCCCCGCAAGTGGGACAACGTAAAAGATTGCTATCCAGTGTCAAATGTCGATCTTGAACAGAGTTAGGAGTCTCACATTTAGATGACAGTAATGAGAACCAAAGAAGTAACCACCCTCCTTGACGGTTAGGTCCCCAGTAATGAAACATTGAAGAAGTTCGCAAGTCCTATAGCCCATCACTTTCCCCCGCAAGTGGGATACCAAAGTACAGTCACTCTCGGGAAGCTTCTGGGACTTCCCATCCAAATCACATGGTCAAGCATTGAAAGATAGGACGACCCTTCAAAACATTGTGGCCCTCAACAACAGAATGATGATTGCGGAATAGTCTTTTGCGCAGAAAATGAGTTCCTGTGACCCTTGGGTGATAGGGTATCAAGATTTTGCGAGATTTTCCTTAATAGCAACGGTCTTCCCCTGCAAGCGGCATGTCAGAACCCAATTTCAGGCAAGAGAACATAAGAACACTTTTAGGAAGCAAATAAACCCCCGTGAATCTTGAACACTGAAACACCAGATCTCATGAGGCTTTTTCAAAGACAATTAACTCCCCCGCAAGCAGGATGTCAGAACACACTTTCGAATTGGTAGGCCTAGAACTCTCCTCCGGGAAAGGCCAGGGACTTCACATTTGGTTCACATGGTATAGCCTCTCTTCCAAACAGTTTACTCCTTACTAATGAAGCATCGATTATGGGGGCTTATCATTGAAACGCTGGGGCTTCCGCTGCCGATGTTTAAAGCCTCATCATCAAGATACACTGGGGCTTCCATGGTCAACAACTGGGGCTGATTTGAATATTCGATCCCGAGAGATATCGTTGAGTAAACTTGTTCAAATGGGTGTCAGGAATTCACTTTTCGAGTACCCACGCTAGGATTCCGTTCTCGCCCAACCATTCATCTTTATCATAACTCTCAAAATTCTCAAAATCTTCAAAAAGAAAAACTGCACATTTCATTTCCTTCTTGATTCTCCCTCTTTGTAAATACATTTAAATTTTGTCTTATTCATGATAAGTAAAGGTTGGAATGCAAGCAATGCACGTGTGTCAATAAAAAAAAGAGAAGAAAAAAAAGAAAGAAAGTGAGATTTGAAGTTCATTCATCAAAATCAATTGCAAAAGAAATCCCCATTCAAGGTTCATAAAAAAACAAAGCTTTTCAAAGGAAAAGAACAGGTTATTTATCTCTCAAATCTCTAAACCGTGAATGCTTTTGTTGCACGTGTATGACACTTCCAAGCATACGTAATGTCATGATATATCTATATGCTTGTGAAAGTTTTCTGCAGGTACTCAAATACAATCTCAAAAAGTCGAGCCACGTCCAAGCTGCATGGGAAGGAATCCCTCCAACATCAGTTCCAATCAAATGTGTTTTTCGAGTTTTTCACAAACTCAAACTACGTAAGGTCTGATTCCCGAAAGGGATACGTAGGCAACCTGTCACCACAGGTCCGACCACACCCGCATCAAAACGTTGCAAAGGAGAGCTTGCCACCACAAATCCGACCAAACCTGCATCAAAACGTTGCAAATGAGATCTTGTCACCATAGGTCCAACCACACCCGCATCAAAACGTTGCAAATGATAGCTTGCCACTGCGAATCCGACCATACCCGTATCAAAACGTTGCAAATGAGATCTTGTCACCATAGGTCCGACCACACCCACATCAAAACGTTGCAAAGGAGAGCTTGCCACCGAAAATCCGACCGCACACGCATCAAAACGTTGCAATGGAGATCTTGGCACCGCAAGTCCGACCACAAACGCATCGAAATGTTGAAAAAGGGGGAGCTTGTCACCTGATGAAACGCATCCAAATGTTCCGAAGGTAGCTTGTCCACACACGCAGAAACTCGTGATGGCCTCCCGCCAAGTCCAAACGGGTCCTGACATGAAAGCATGGTAATTGGATTGCTCTCCACAAGTCAAGAATTAAAAATTTCATCACACAGCAACTACAAAGCCAAAAGATTCGCACATGGCAGTAGCTTGCAGCGTATCCTTGATTTATCAAATATGAATGTGTGTTGGATTTTAGATTATCTTGTTCTTATCATGCCATTATCATGTCATGTTATATACGATGTTGCACCCCCCATCCCCAGCATGTCATTTTCACATCCATATGCTTATCATGCTAACATCGTAATTGCAGTCACCATCATGTTAAATCTAATCATAATCTTTGGTAAAAACGTGAGTTTGCAAAAAGAAAATAAACTTGTGCATCTAGGTCACAATCAAAAATTAAATATAATTGGCACTAACACAAGTACTTTAGTGGCTTGCAAATTTTTATGCTTGAACAGGTGCGCTCCCGGGCTTATCAACTCATTTCCTGCTGGACAGTGGTTCACTGTAAGGCAAAACTCAAAATCTCATCACACAACGACTCCAAGGCAAGGATTCAAGCTCCTCTCAAATGCAGCAGCGTGCAACGATGTTCTCATCATCAACAACAAGTGGCAGGGTATCCTTGAAATATTCACATGTTATCTGTTTATTACTTTTATTTGCAATAAAGCTGCTTTGGCTTTAGAAAGTTTGCATCTCATCTAGACAACCCTTAGGTTTGAGAACCTAGGTTTCGCCTTCCTCAAAATCTTACACAACCCTTAGTTTTGAGAACCTAGGTTTCACCACCCTCACAACTCTCTCACCCTTAGGCTCGAGACGCCAAATAGTTCTCACCCTCTCAACTTTCCCACCCTTAGGCTCGAGACATCGAATAGTTCTCACCCTCATAACCTTTCCACACTTAGGCTCGAGGCGCCGAATAGCTCTCGCCATTAGGCTCGAGACGCCAAATAGTTCTGACCCTCATAACCTCTCTCACCCTTAGGCTCGATATGCCGAATAGATCTCACACTTAGTCTCGAGCGCCGAATAGATCTCACCCTTAGGCTCGAGATGCCGAATAGTTCTCGCCCATCAGAACTACGCCCTGACTTAATTCCCGAAAGGGATATGTAGGCAGCTCGAATGCAAGAGCTCAGTCGCCAGTCTTCTCAAATCAAATCATGTTACCCCAATCCCCAGCAAAGAGAATTCGGTTTCTCAATGCACCCCCATCTAGCCGAACTACGATTGGAATGATTATCGCAAGAGATATGTAGGAAACTTGGGAGTCCAGGTTCGACCATACTTTATGTTTGCTTGCTTGAGTAGAACTACGGAGGCTTGATTCCCGCAAGGGATACGTAGGAAGCCCTACTTTGGGCCCAGCCGTTAAACCCTAGATGAGATCCGTTGTCTATATTGGATCGTCGAATCCCCTTTACATCACAAGTGAATTCGATGAGGGGCTCTGTAGACACCCCGATCTCGCACCCTTAAAACCAACCTTTGAATCGGTCTAAGCGCGATAATTGACCTAGAACCTTAAATATGGCGGTTTAGGACTACCGACCGTCTTATCGGTGCATCGGATGCAAAAACCGAGTCCGGATTCATGATCAAGACTCAAAACCGAGGAAATAGGCGTATTCTCCGAAAATCGAGCGTCGGGACCTTACGGCGGGCCCCGCACCCCTAGAAAGCCTTTTAGCGGTCATTCATTGCATTTAAAATTATATTATGTTATCCCTTACTTGTTAACATGTTATAGATATGTCATTGTGACCTGAAAATTATAACGAGCAATTTTTGTGTTGGAGGCAAGAGCAACCGGATCACCGTTACACGCACACCGGAGCAGTTCGGATCATTACGGAACGAGAAAGCCGGAAAAAAGAAAAATTTTGCATGGCCAAAAACGCTCATTTTGCATGGCCATTAGCTATTTGATGGAAGCTTCAAAGGGATGAGTCATTTGGAATGGACCAACCAGAAGACGACATGTGGCGGACAAAAATGACTCAACAAATTTCTCAGCCACCGTACGGCTCCCTACAAGGCATACGGCAGGGATAGAGCCGTACGGCCAGCATTCCAGTTCCAGCACCAGCTTGTTTTCTCCCTTGGTTTTGCTCATGTTGGTGGCCATATGCTCTCCACTAAGACCTTAATAACGAAGAATGCTGATAACCAACCCCTTCCCACTCACCTAGGGGTACTTTGGTCCAAAGAAAACCCCCTCCCTCCTCCATATACATCATCCTTCAACTCATTTGAAGGGAGGGAGACACTCCATACACATTCACCTCATCTCTCATCTTTAAAACTCTCTCTCTAAGTTCATCCTACATTCATCCTCCCACTATACAACCACCACATCTCCACCATTACACCACCACCTCTACACCACAAAACAACCCTCAAACACTAGCTAACTCAAGCAAACAACAACTCAATCTCCATCCACTCAACTTCAACAACAACAACAAACTCAAATCAAACAAAAAAAGAAGTCTTCCATTGGGTAGACAAAGGAAGCACCCCCTCACCAACATAAACTAGGTAAGACTCTCCCTATGTAAGTGGTAAGTTGTAAAAATGTAGACTTTTATGTGTTAGATTTAGAGTCTAGCCATTAGAATGGCTAGACTCCCATTTTCTCCATGTAAATCCATGTTCTAGTTTGTAAATCTTCATGTAAATATGTTGTAAATGTTCCAACCTCTGGCCTAATATGTATATATGTGTTGCATGTACATTATGTGTTCATATCTAAGCTTGAAATTGAGTTAATCATGTTCAAATCTTGGATTGTTCCTCAATGTTCACAATCTTCCCTCCTTTCTCTCTTTCATGTTTAACCACGTTTTGGCTAATTCTTGTTGATAAATAGCCTAATGTTAATGTTCACAACATGTTATATTACATGCATGCCATGTTTCATGAATTTATTCCATGTTTAAATCATGTTTTGGAGTTTGTTTACATGCTCCATGTCTGCTGTCCTGTATATTCTGCTCCTGACCACTCTGTCTTTCCATGCCATGAACATGCATCAAATTTGATTTATGGGTTTGAGTCATAAAATAAAGATTGTTTTTAACATTCTAATTAAAGTTATCATGCTTTTTAAATAATTTTTTATCCTAAGGAAAGACCATTTTCCATTTTTTGATTCAAGTGCATGCTCTCAAAATTAAAGCTGTCCTGTTTCTGACATTAGATTTCAGAAGTGCTTTGAAATGTTTTAACATATTTTCTGGACTTGAAACTTCATAGAATTCATATTTGATATGTGATCTTCAACTTTCGTGTTTTGAGTTTTCCCATATTTGCAAGACTTCATAATGTAAATTTGAAATCAAAATGAGATATGCTCTATTTTCTGATTCTGGGAAGATTTGACTCTTGTGTTCTTTCTATGATTTGAGCATGAAATATTGATCCATAAATCCTCCAAAAAATCACATGTGTTCTATAACGTTTTGGGAGTAAATCCCAAGTTTTGTTTCTGGATTTGGATAAGTTTTGAGCAGGTACATTGGTATAAGAACAGCTAGTGGTCCAAAAGTGCAAAACAACTTTAAAGCTTGGACATTTATTCATTATGGGATTTGTCTCCCATTTTTTGTGTATAACTTGTATAATTTATACATAACCCCCTCTCCCCTTTACATGTTTTCCTTTTCTAAATGTGTTCAAATTATTTTCAAAACCAATCGGGAATCCGCCCAAACCGGTTCCCGGTTGCGATCAAATGAACATACCTAGACTAGGAGACTCCCTTGTACATAAACACATTTTTTTCTCTACTCGTAACTTAGCCCCCGAACCCACTTTTCAAATCAAAAAGGTTTTATCTCTATTTTCCTTTAATAAAATGAGGTGGTGACTCTTATTTTCTAAAACCAAAGTAGGGAAACCATTGCAAGGACGCGAGCGCGGATCACGGTTCGAGTGCGTGCTCTCACACCGTAGCAAGACTTGAAGCTATTAGAATCTTTCTAGCTTACGCTGCTCACAAGAACTTCAAGTTATATCAAATGGATGTGAAGAGCGCGTTTCTAAATGGTGAACTCTAAGAACAAGTCTATGTAGTTCAACCAGTAGGATTTGATGATTCAAAATTTCCAGATCATGTTTACAAACTCCAGAAAGCTTTGTATGGACTCAAACAAGCTCCAAGAGCATGGTATGATACAATATCCATGTTTTTCATTAAGAAATGCTTCACGTGCGGTAAAATTGATACTACTATTTTCATTGCCAAACATAATGGTCATAAATTACTTGTTCAAATTTATGTTGATGATATTATATTTGGTTCTACTAATGAATTGTTGTGCAAGCGCTTTGAGAAACTAATGAAGAGCAAGTTTGAAATGAGCATGATGGGAGAACTCACATTCTTCCTCGGACTTCAAATCAAACAAATGAATGAAGGCATATTCATCAACCAAGCAAAGTATACAAGAGATCTTATCAAAGAGTTTGGACTTGAGAATGTTAAAGCATACGACACTCCAATGGCCACCGTAACAAACTTGACAAAGACTTAAAAGGTAAAAAGGTTGATGAAACCCTTTACAGAGGTATGATTGGATCTCTTCTTTATCTTACTGCTTGTAGGCCAGATATTATGTTTAGTGTTTGCGTTTGTGCACGTTATCAATCTGATCCTAGAGAAGCACATTTAATTGCTGTGAAACGTATTATAAGATATCTATCTGGTACAGTTAACATCGGACTTTGGTACACCAAAGATTAAAACTTCAAACTTGTAGGTTATTCAGATGCAGATTATGCAGCATGCACAATTGCCAGGAAAAGCACCAGTGGCACTTGTCATTTCCTCGGATATAGACTTGTGGCATGGGCTAGGAAGAAGCAAGATTCAGTCTCAGTTTCAACAACAGAAGCAAAATATATTGCGGTTGGAAGTTGTTGCTGTCAAATGCTTTGGATGAAACAACAGTTGGTGGATTACGATATCATAGAAGAAAATTGTCCAATTTATTGTGACAACACATCAACCATCTCAGTTTCAGAAAATCCTGTCATGCACTCCAAAACCAAACACATCGACATCAAATATCACTTCCTCAAAGACCATGTTGAAAAGGGAAATATTCATTTAGAGCACGTGGGAACTGATTATCAAATTGATGACATCCTCACAAAAGCTCTTGATGCAAAACGGTTTATATTTTTGAGAGGAGAAATGGGTATGCTTGAACTCAACTAGTCCATATAGTTTTGTTATTACTAATGATTTCTTGGCTTGTGAGTTGTGAAAATTTCAGGTTTAAACTTAGAAATCAATTTTGAAGTTTCAAGGAAACTTTGGTGCGCCTAGATCAATCTACGCGCCTCATATAGCTGTGCGCCTCAATAAATATACGTGCCTGTAGGATAACGCGCGCCCACCTTGACATTGCGCGAGCCATTCCCTTAATGCGCCTTTGATATGACGCGCCTTCAGCTTATGTGTGCCTTCCACAGTCGCGCCCGTATCAATGATTGGTTTCAACACTTCATTTAATTTTATTCCCTGACTCCAATTTATTTCACAAGTACCAGGTATGTTTGTTATTATTTATTTCATATAGGATCTATGTCTTTTCAAGACATTCCACAATTGTTCAAGGGTACTTGTGCAATTAATTTTCCCTCGTTTTTCAAATTTATTTTCTGGGGATTTTATAAATTGACTCTTCCAACCCCAACTTATACTAAAACAAATGTTTTTGGTATTTGTGCAAAATTAGTCAAATTGCTCATTCACTTATAAGGGAAGTGGAGCAGTTTTCTGGACATTAAGTGCCACATCATCATCCTTTTATGACATCCTCATTAAAACTTATGTCCTCTAGAAATCTCTTATTTTTCAAAAACCCAGCCCTTACATAGTAGGATTTGACCCTCCATTACCCCATTTTGTTAAAACCTATTTCTCTCTCCTCTTTCAAACCTTCTCCACTCTCTCTCTCTCTCTATCCTGCATCTCTCTCTCATTTCGGTTCTCTCTCTCTCTCTCTCTCTCTCTCTTTCTTTCTGTCTCTTTATCTCTCTAGAAATCTTTCATTCTTCTTGCATATAAGCATTATGGCTCCTAAAGTTTCATCAACTCAAGCACCCACAAAGATTATCAAATACCTGGTATGAATTTCTTGACCCTAAATCTCAAATTTTCAAGCTTTTTGGTGTTGGGTTCTTCATAAACCCGAATTCAAATTTGTGTGATTACTTGCCCGATCTGTGATTTTATCTTGTGATTCTTGTTTGGTTTTGATCCTCTCTTGATTTCGAGTTTTTAGACTCCAAAATCATGATGATCCGTGTTCATTTGGTATGCCTATTGTGAATTATTTCATTTTCGGCTATTTGAATACCCATACTCGATTTTTGCTCTTTGGTGCTCAATTGTTGTTATTTTGATATTTTTATGCCCATATTATTGTTCTACATTGTCTTAGGATCATTTTGATATATAATGTTCTTAGTTTGGCTCATTTTTATGTTCATGTGTTCTTCGTGTTCTTTAAGCATTCATGACATGTTCATGAAGTTCTTGAGTTTTCTCACTTGTTTTGCCTCTCTTTGATTTTCTTGTTGTTTATTCGTTATGATCCATATTTTGGCTTGAAATTTGCATAGTACTTGTTTTTGACCTTAAATTTTTTTTAAGTACATTTCTTTGTTTGTTTTGCGCTCGCCTGGATTGTTTTGTGCGCCTTTGCTAGTTTCGCGCGCCTTATCCTTTATGCGCCCCGTCTGTTTTATTTTTGCGCGCCTATAGTAATCTACGCCTCATCACTTGTCAAAACTAAACTTGTTTAATTTGTGTTTTTCAGAATTCCAAATATTTCTTACCTGGAATTAAAGTTGATGAAAAGGACTTGAAGCAAGATGTTCTTGGGAATCACATTCTTGATGCGATGAAGAAAAGTGGAATCTTTCCTCTATATAACATGATGCAGTCCTATTATGTGCCGTCATATGTGGATGAGTTCTTTAGCACCGCAGTGATCTCTAGTCAGACTGTGGGTGGTGTTCAAATTCCCACAATTGATGCTTCGATCAGAGGATATCCCATTTCAGTTACTTATACTTCCATTCGAGACTGCCTAAATTTTGAGGTTCGTGGCGCGCCTATCAAGTTGGATCCGAAAGTGATGAGTGTTGCAGCTAAAGACACCATCAAACTAAAAACCCTTTCTGGTAACTTCAAAAAGTTTAAGATTCCTGACTTTGGGGAGCTGATGAATCACATAGCATATCTGGTTGGGAAATCTGTTATGTTCAAGACTGGGAACGTTGACAAGTTCACTATCCCTCAATGGAATTCTCTAGTGCCATTTACACCGGTACCCAACTTCATTGGCCCAAAATCATAATGACATACCTTTCTGAGTCCATATCCACTTACAAATCCAGACAAGCTAAACATCAACCAAAGTACAAATCCCATTGCTGTCTCCTCATTAAACTTTTTCTAGATAACCCAGCCATCAAGAAACTTATCATTGAGGATGAAGAACTTCAAGTTACTGAAGTTTCTGATTTCAACCATTCTTTTCTCCATGCATTTCGAAAAACTTATGGCGATCAAGAATACAAGGAATATTGGGATGACGCGCCTAAAAACCCTCATATCATTTTATAACTCCTCCTCCTTCCTATTCTGCCATTCTTACAAAACCCCTCTCACCCATTGTTTCTAAACCTCTCTCTCCCATTATTTCTAAAACACCATCCCATTCTACTACTTCTTCTTCATCAAACCCCTCTGAAAGTTCTAGTTTAGCACTTCCATCTACCAAACTCTCACCTCTCTCTCCTACTCTTCAAAATTTCCCTGACCCTGGTGCGCCTTCTTCCACTCACGCGCCTATTGATTATGCGCCTGCTCTCTCTTCTATCCAACAAACACTTGCCACAATTCTTCAAAACTAAACCTCAATTCAAAAAGATATCAAATCTCAGGCCCTCAAAGTTTCAGAACTTGAAACCTCGATTGATGCACTTAAGGGGGAGAAGATATTGACAAAGGCAAAAGTTGATGAAAGATTGGCTTCTTTCAAAGATACTTTGTGTGGAGAATTTAATGCCATTTTGAGCAAAGGGGTAGGGATGGCACCTAATAGTGAAATACTTGTGAAAATTGATGACTTGAAGGTAATCATTTCTGACATGGCTGAGAAATTGTTGAGTGAAATATCCAAATCTGCGCATGTTGTCGCGGCCTCCTCCAGCGCGCCTCCTCTGTTCGACATTGCTCCTATTCTTTCCAAAGTTGATGTTTTAAAGGAGATCTTGATCACTCATTTTGGAGTTAAACACTCTCACGCAGATGTGCGCCTTCACCAAATCACTTCGAGTATTCAGAGTGCTCAACAATCTATTGAGTATATACTCAAAAGCATGGTTGAAAGTATGGCAAATGAGTTCCAAGTAACTCAGAAATCAGTTGATGAGTATCATAACATCAACACTGGACATATTGCCTACATCAGAGATGGATTTGAAGTTACTCATACTGAAGTGGAGGGCGCTAATGAAGCCCTGATTTGAGTCAGCCAGAAGATTGATACGATTGACAACTTAGTGCGCCCAAGTCACCTAGATGACACGCCTAGTGACTCCTAGTTCACGCCTTGTTCCTATTTTATCTGTTTAAGTTGTCTATCTTAGTTTGTTGTTGGACATGTAGTTGGTCAGTATAACCTTTTTGATAGTGCTTACTTGTTTTAGCATTTTTGTTTTGTTCCCTTTTGGATACTTGTAATCATCAACTCATACATTCCAAGTATTAATGAGAACAATGCATCATTTTTATTTACAAACTTTGTTCATTCAAACTTCTTGTTTGTAGAACAATGAATGCATTATTTTAAAACCATACGCATTATATTTTGAACTGCTCATATTTTCATGCATATTGTTTAAACAATCAGTTTAAGCACATTTCAAACTTAAACTCATATATTTTGAATGTGCTGATTGATTATTTCTATCTTTCCATATTGTAAGTTTTAATCTTTAAGGATAGATTAGAAATCTATAGAAATTGCTAGTGTGTGCATTGACTTGAGGTATGAGTTACCAAATTTAAATCTTTTGGACATACTTTTATCAAGTATAATGTTTTGCCTTTGTTATAGT
Source organism: Campanula takesimana (assembly GCA_026119855.1). NCBI lineage: Eukaryota > Viridiplantae > Streptophyta > Magnoliopsida > Asterales > Campanulaceae > Campanula > Campanula takesimana. Next base: position 967,742 of record JAOWBW010000367.1, read on the forward strand.
AGGTAAATGCATCAATCAAATAGGGGGAGATTGTTGGGTATGCCCACTTATATCTCATGTTTTTAATGTTAGATTTGATTGATACATTACCTAAGTGTAAGTACCCAAATCTGAAATTGACCAACTTAGAGGAACTCTTAGCACCATTCAGGGATAAACTGATAGGCTGGGACCTCACTAGGATAAACCTAAAATTCCAGGACTGCTCTGGAATTAAAATTGGAAAAATCCAGAAGCTCGCCAGGCTGAGCCGTACGGATGGTTTGGACGCAGGAAGGGCCTAGCCGTACTGCTGGTTTAGGCACCCTCAGTCCCTATAAATTAAGACCCTTGCTGATCATTTTAGAGGGGGAGAAATATATTTTTGTAGGTGAAACTCTGCAGAAATTCAGTCTGAGTGAAACACCACCAAACTCTTGAGTGAAAAGAGAGGAAGATAGGCCATAACCACCATAGGTGAAGCCTCCTTCTCCCCATCTTCTCTCCATCTTAAACTCTTTTGTTCTTGTTTATGTTGTTTATTTACTTGCATTTCAAGCCTTGCCCTTGTCAAGCACTTTTGTATTGCAAGTCTTGCCCTTTTCAAGCACTTTTATATTGCAAGTCTTGTCCTTTCAAGCACCTTATATCTTGTTATGTATCTTGGAACCAAATCATAAAATGATTCAAGGTGCCATCACATCCAAGTATGTGAAAAGGGATAAAACCTAAAGAAGATCATGGTTTGTTAATTTCTTGTCTTTAAATAGCTTGATGTTCCATTTTCATGGTGAAAGCATGTATCTTTATGTTATATTTGGCCATGATGATCATGTTGGGTGATAAAGTTCCAATATTTATCATCCCAACCTTGATTTAGCCTAAAATCCCACATTTGGGTGTCCCTAAAGGTTTAATCTTGTATAAAGATCCCATTTTGATGGTAAAGTTTGCATCTTTACTCATCAAAATGGCCATCTTGGCTCAAAGGCCACTTTCATCATCTTTTCTCAATAATTCCCCAATGATTGTCTTAATCACATCCAAAATTCTTGTTTTGGTGTCTAATCTAGTGATTAATGACATAGGGATGATTTAATTTGTGTTTTGTTACAAAAGAATGGCTGGAAATGATCAAACAGTCCAGTTTCAGACAGAATGCTCTGTTTCTGTATGGAACTGGACTGATTCCTGGGAATCTGTTAAAATTCCCAGGAAGACCCTCCTTTAGCCGTACGGCTACTTTGTCCAGGGGCATGTTTCAGTTCAGTCCCCCTTTAATCCAGAATGTTTTCAAAAGAACCCCTTTCTGTTAAAATCCTAACCGTTTTTCTATTAAAGTCAGCCTCTCCCGTTTTCTAAACACACACACACACACATGCACAATCTTAAACAAACTTAGGGAGACTAGGCTTTGTCCGAGGCGGCTTGGGTGACGTGAAACTCTTCCCAAGACGTAACCTGACCTCCAAATTCATAAATCTCAAACCATTTTCAATTCTTGGGTTAAAAGTTAACAAATGTGCCGACTCCGTTAAGTTTGTGAAGTTACACGTGTTTGGCTTTTCTTCCTCGAAACGAACCCGTTTCGCCCCAAGGGGGGGGGGGATCCTCACAGTGGCGACTCCGCTGGGGAATAGAGTGTTTTCGAACTTCTTTTTAAAAGATTCGGAGGCATTCTTGTGTGGGTCAAACTCCCGTCTCCGTTTATTGACTTTGTGCATTTTTGTGTGTACTTCATGTTTCTGTTTTGATTTCTGGGAATGAAACTGTTCTGGGATTGCCATAGACTAGGGCTTGATGATCAGATGCTGAAAATTTGCAAAAAATAATGGATCTCCTGCTCTAGCTGTACGGCTGGTTTTGCCGGGCCCACATAATGTTTCAAATTAACAATTTTGTGCAGGGCAGAAACATTATGATGGTCCCCTTGCTTCTTCTTGTCCAGGTTCCATTTACAACCTCTACTTGTGCACATTTACCTCCTAGTTTTTTCTTAGCCAAAAATGAATTTTCAAAACTTGGTTATGCTCAAATTTTTGGACATAAAATTGGGGTTTCAAAGCCTCATTGTGCATTACCCCTTTTTATAAATGTTTTGGTTTCTTAAATTCTTTTGTTGTACATAACCTTTTTGTACAAATGATTTTCAAAAGGTTGTTGTTCTTGTTGTAAAATTTTGGTTTCAAAAACCTTTGGTTGTGCACAACCTTTCCCATGTACAAAATTTTGACTCTCGTTTGTTCATATCTTTCCTTGATTACTTGTGCAAATTACTTGTTAAATTGTTTGTCCATGTCTTGTATACTCTTGTTCATGCTCATGATATTAAAACGCATTGAAAATTTCTCTTTTGACTCAAAAGGGAACATAGAAGGCTTCACACAACGCACACTCGACCTTGTGCACGTTCCAAAAAACCCTTTAAACCCGGGATGGATGCCACGATGCATCTTGATTGGTGCTCTTGTGCCCTTCTCGCGTGCACGGGTCCATTCCACCTCCCCTTCCGAGCCGAGTCAACCACAGATGTCCGTGACACACAAATACCGTGACCTTGGTTGGTTTTTGGTCTAGCTCACATTATCACGTCCCTAATACGTCTCCAAACACTAATTATGGCCAAGTTAACGCCCGAGTCATGACTCCTTGTGAAAGCAAGTGTGACCAAGGTCATCTCTGACCCGGTCCTTGACTTATGCGTTAATTCCAACCATAATTAACCGAAGTCATGTATTAAGGATAGGTTGACACCGCGTCATTAAGCTCTAATGCTTGACCCGTCCTAATCATCTTTAAGCCTAAGGCTAAGATCCGAGACCCCTCGTTAAACGAGGTCATGCCGGAATTTTGTTAAAGCGTTAAGTTAATCTTAACCTTAGCCGAGGCATAATTGTGATAAGAATGGCCCGTGCATTGGAACTTTGTGACGTACTAGACCTTAGGTTCGTTTCTTTTGGTCGGTGGAAGCTGCGTGCCCTATAGGACCCTCGCCCGGGATAGTCCGTCCTTAGGAGTGTGCAATACAGGTGAAATACGAGGGGTCTATAGGCGTAGTGATGGCCTCCACTGATCCAGGATTTAGATTAGTTGCGAAAAAGAAGAGAAATATTTTCCAACCAATTAGGAATAAAATGCGTTTTAAGTAAACAGGAACAAAAAAATATATGATAAATAAAGACAGTAAAATTTTATGTTGCATGAGCCTAAGCCTCTTCCCAAACACTAGCCCTAATTGGTACCCGAGTCTTAAATGGACCTCCTTCTCCTCCACAGCTCGTAGGAAGTGGTTCAGGGTTCTGGGTCGTCGTCTGGTTAGTGCCGAGTCTGACAGTTCATCAGCAGCTTCACTCAGATTTCTTCGAATGACTAGTCCGGCAGGAAGTAGTAGTGGGGGTGACAACACAGTCGATCCTAATGGGCTCACCAGGGAAGAATTGGTACAAGTTCTAGAGGCCGCCAGGGCCAGGGAAGAAAGTGCCATAAAACATCAGGAAGATATGCAGAATAAGGTTATGGAAGCCATGAGACAGAGAGGGATAGCCATCGTATTTGAGAATGATGGAGGTTTTGTGGAAATCGCGGAGGAAGAAGAGGTTGAAAATGTACGACCCCAGGGTTATAACCGAGTTCCCCCTCCCAAAACTTACCCCAATGTGGCGGCCTCACGTCCCGCATTCCAAACCACCATCCACCAAAGTGTGCCTACCACCCAGTTTCCTTTTGTCCCGCCGGAAGGATCTCCCATGTGTCCGCCCGGATTCAACCCATATGGTTCGATCCCGACAAGCCAAACACCTTTAGATCCGACCACCGCCGGGTTACCACCTGCAGCTTTTCCAATTTATCTCCCGAGGGTTACCATACCCATTTCAATACCTGGTGGCACAAGCTTCCAAAGCCACTGCACCATGCATCCCCGTAAATAATCTGGAATATGGGTATGTCTACACCCATGCACCACCTCAAAATCTTCCTCCGGTAATACCATCCACCACCGTTCCTCCGACAGTGATGCCAGTGACAACCCAACCCAAGGGATCCATCAATTCTAGCCCGCACATGGACCCCCAAATAGGGTGGTTGGTAGAAAGGCTAAAACAAATGGAAGAAAGGTTTGATGGAATGAACGAGAAGAAGTTCACCTCAGGAGTCACAGATCCCGATAAGATCGTCCATCTTCCTCACCGGTTCAAAATGCCAGAGATTGATAAGTTTGATGGAACCGCTTGCCCCTAAACTCATGTCAATGCCTACACCCTAGCAATGAGGGCAAAGGACCGTGCAACAAATGGCCGATCACTTTCAACTATCTCTGAGAGGAAACGCACTCAAATGGTTCTTTAACCTAAAGGACGAATCTCGGGTCACATGGGACCGGATTAAAGAAGCATTCCTCACCAAATACCGGTCTAACTTGGAGTAGGAAACCAATCGCACTGATTTGCAAGGCACCTTACAATAGAATGATGAACCGATTGGTGAGTTTTACAAGAGATGGAATTACAAGCTTGGGGAAATTTCCAATCCGCCTACTGAGGATGAGTAAATGGATATTTTTCAGTCATACCTGAAACCTCAATTGCGGGCTTTGATCAGTCACCACTTCTACCCTAATCTTTGGGCCATGGTAACCGTTGGGTCTAAGTTTGAGAAGGCCCTCAGTGAGCAATCCTCCGCTCAGGGCAGTGGTAGCTCCTACCGGTACCGCTCTTCGACCACCAGCAAAGGGAAAGAAACCTCAGGGTAGTTAACAACATCCAAGGGGAAAACCTGGGACAAGTCCCACAAAGGGCCGGAAACTCAGAGAGACGTCCGTATGTGAGGTTTGAAGATTTCGGGATGCCCATAAGCAAGGTGTTTGAAGGGTTAGTCAAACAAGGCCTTGTGAAACCTTTGGTTAACTATCAACCCAGAAATCCCGAGAAACACCTCGACATAAACAAAAGGTATGCCTTTCACAATTATCATGGCCACAACACCGATGACTGCTCTGTGGTAAAACGCATCATCTTTGACCTGATTAACAAGGGGAACCTTGAACACCCTCGTGGTCCAAATGTAGTCAACAACCCCTTCCCCGACAACAGCGCCATCAACATGATTGAGTTCAGGCAAAACAGCGTGAACATGATTGAGCTTGGAGAACCAGCACCGGTAACCTTCTTAGAATTCAACACCCTACTGGTGGAAATCGGGGAGAGGTGGAAGGACATCCTGTGGGAATGTGTACAAGAGGGAAATATGAAATGCCCTCCGGATTGTATGGTGGCCAATATACTGAGTGCAAGAATCCCACACCGGAATGCCAGCGATTTGGTGGTGATTAAGCTCACTGAGCACAATCTAACATATGAGGAATGCATGGCAGAATTGGAGAAGGTCGTTAAATATGAGGTGGAAGGCCAAAGCCATAGTCCAAATGGGTGTTGTCCCCCTGTGAATACGTGTGTTTGAATTCGAGAATATTCATAGCAACATTAAAATGATGAGAGTCGCCATGCCGTTTTAATTATAGCCAAAACATTGAGAAAAAGCATGTTTAATGGGTTCGGGGGTCAAATTACAACAAGAGAAGAATATTGGACGTTATCACTCCTATTGCCCGAATTGATCGGTCTTTCTATCATGATGCGGTGTATGTAGTGTGTTAGTGATTGAGACCGGATCCGAAGATTGCCTACGTTCCTCTCAATGTGAGAAGCTCAGGTCAGCGTAGTTCGAGAAGAATTTAGAATAGGCAGAAGAATCGGGATCATGCATAATGAGGGGGGAATTACCTAAAGATTAGGGTTTAGAAGTAGTTCCTAGATCATCCTCGGGTTGATGAACACTCGATCATCATCGGCTATGAAATAGCATACAAACATGAAGATCGCCACCCTAAATATAGCATAAATAAGGTTTTAACCTAAGAACACGATGAACATATGAAGAACATATATGAACATATGAATAAACATGCGAAGCATATGAAGAAACTATGAATAAACATGCAAGAACATGAATATTAAAGATCTACATTAGAAATAATGCAAGAACGTGAAGAAATAAGTTAGAAAACTTACCTATGTTGGCAAGAAATAAACCTTGATCTTCTTGGAGGTTTGAATGCTAATTAGAGAGCAAAATTGTGTTTAAGAACTCTCAAATTCAGATCCCCTTATTATGAGGCAAGGGAGGTCTTTAAATAGGAAACTGATGGAGAGATCTGACGGTCCAGATCATCCGGGGCGGATGTGACCGCGTGGCCAATATTGAGGGCGGCGGCGAAAATGGCCGCGTGGCCAATATTGAGGGCGGCGGCGAAAGTGGCCGCGTGGCCATCGTTGCGCGCTGACTTGAAATTCAAGCTAGGGTTTTACTGTCCATACAAGGCAACCCTAAATGTCCATATTTAATATTTGCTAGAACATTGAGCTATTTTTGGGAATCCGGGACAAGTCTTTGCAAGGTTTCTAATTCCTATAAAGTCCTTGTATATTTGGGAAAGCCCTAATAAACTCATTTTCAGATCGGGTACTAACAGTAGCCCCTCGGCGACGCTTCTTGCAAGGCAATGGAGGGTCGAAGATAAAAATAGGAACCGTTCTGAAACATGAGTTTCAAAACAGAGGAAAGGTAAGGGAACGGATGGACCTTGACAGGCGACCTACGTATCCGCGGGGGAATCAAGCCAAACGTAGTTCAAATCTGATGAGGAAATTGAGAATGACTGTCCTCTGATGAGGAGCAACGTCTTCTGCTGGGGATGAGAGATGACCGCATCGGTCGGGTGGCTGAACCTTTTCAGGTTTCCTACGTATCCTCCGAGGAATCAAGCCGGTCGTAGTTCAGAGACATTGGGAAAGACGAGACATCGAACTTCTACTGTGGATAATAAACCTACGGATACTATCTTGTATGAAGAACGAACATTCGTAAGCAATGAAGTTATTTGGGAAAATTAAAGACTACGTTGTCTAAATAATCCCAAGATGGAATGGTAAACGCAATCAGAATCGCCGGGGTTCCTGCCGATCGCGCTAAAGTAATAGATGATGGATCTCTCGCGAACAGAAACACCGAGGCTTCTGCCCATCGCAATCGATCTAGGATGCGTATGTCATAGAGGCGCCGAAGTCTCTTCAATCATACGAATCCTAAAATAGATGCTGGATCGCTCGCAAACATAAACACCGAGGCTTCTGCCCATCGCGATCGATCTAGGATGCGTATGTCATAGAGGCACCGAAGTCTCTACAATCATACGAGTCCTAAAATAGATGCTGGATCGCTCGCAAATAGGAACGCCGAGGCTTCTGCCCATCGCGATCGATCTAGGATGCGTATGTCATAGAGGCGCCGAAGTCTCTACAATCATACGAGTCCTAAAATAGATGCTGGATCGCTCGCAAACAGAAACGCCGAGGCTTCTGCCCATCGCGATCGATCTAGGATGCGTATGTCATAGAGGCGCCGAAGTCTCTACAATCATACGAGTCCTAAAATAGATGCTGGATCGCTCGTAAAAAGAAACGCCGAGGCTTCTGCCCATCGCGATCGATCTAGGATACGTATGTCATAGAGGCGCCGAAGTCTCTACAACCATACGAATCCTAAGCAAATATTAGGAAGTGCTAAAATAATAGATGCTGGATCTCTCGCAAACAGAAACGCCGAGGCTTCTGCCCATCGCGATCGATCTAGGATGCGTATGTCATAGAGGCGCCGAAGTCTCTACAACCATACGAATCCTAAGCAAATATTAGGAAGTGCTAAAATAATAGATGCTGGATCTCTCGCAAACAGAAACGCCGAGGCTTCTGCCCATTGCGATCGATCTAGGATGTGTATGTCATAGAGGCGCCGAGGTCTCTACAATCATACGAGTCCTAAGCAAATATTAGGAAGTGCTAAAATAATAGATGCTGGATCTCTCGCCAACAGAAACGCCGAGGCTTCTGCCCATCGCGATCGATCTAGGATGCGTATGTCATAGAGGCGCCGAAGTCTCTACAACCATACGAATCCTAAGCAAATATTAGGAAGTGCTAAAATAATAGATGCTGGATCTCTCGCAAACAGAAACGCCGAGGCTTCTGCCCATTGCGATCGATCTAGGATGCGTATGTTATAGAGGCGCCGAAGTCTCTACAACCATACGAATCCTAAGCAAATATTAGGAAGTGCTAAAATAATAGATGCTGGATCTCTCGCAAACAGAAACGCCGAGGCTTCTGCCCATTGCGATCGATCTAGGATGCGTATGTCATAGAGGCGCCGAAGTCTCTACAACCATACGAATCCTAAGCAAATATTAGGAAGTGCTAAAATAATAGATGCTGGATCTCTCGCAAACAGAAACGCCGAGGCTTCTGCCCATTGCGATCGATCTAGGATGCGTATGTCATAGAGGCGCCGAAGTCTCTACAACCATACGAATCCTAAGCAAATATTAGGAAGTGCTAAAATAATAGATGCTGGATTTCTCGCAAACAGAAACGCCGAGGCTTCTGCCCATCACGATCGATCTAGGATGCGTATGTCATAGAGGCGCCGAAGTCTCTACAACCATACGAATCCTAAGCAAATATTAGGAAGTGCTAAAATAATAGATGCTGGATCTCTCGCAAACAGAAACGCCGAGGCTTCTGCCCATCGCGATCGATCTAGGATGCGTATGTCATAGAGGCGCCGAAGTCTCTAGAACCATACGAATCCTAAGCAAATATTAGGAAGTGCTAAAATAATAGATGCTGGATCTCTCGCAAAAAGAAACGCCGAGGCTTCTGCCCATTGCGATCGATCTAGGATGCGTATGTCATAGAGGCGCCGAAGTCTCTACAACCATACGAATCCTAAGCAAATATTAAGAAGTGCTAAAATAATAGATGCTGGATCTCTCGCAAACAGAAACGCCGAGGCTTCTGCCCATTGCGATCGATCTAGGATGCGTATGTCATAGAGGCGCCGAAGTCTCTACAACCATACGAATCCTAAGCAAATATTAGGAAGTGCTAAAATAATAGATGCTGGATCTCTCGCAAACAGAAACGCCGAGGCTTCTGCCCATCACGATCGATCTAAGATGCGTATGTCATAGAGGCGCCGAAGTCTCTACAACCATACGAATCCTAAGCAAATATTAGGAAGTGCTAAAATAATAGATGCTGGATCTCTCGCAAACAGAAACGCCGAGGCTTCTGGCCATTGCGATCGATCTAGGATGCGTATGTCATAGAGGCGCCGAAGTCTCTACAACCATACGAATCCTAAGAAAATATTAGGAAGTCCTAAAATAATAGATGCTGGATCTCTCGCAAACAGAAACGCCGAGGCTTCTGCCCATCGCGATCGATCTAGGATGCGTATGTCATAGAGGCGCCGAAGTCTCTACAACCATACGAATCCTAAGCAAATATTTGGTGAAGAATGGAAATTTTAAGGGGCTTTCCGTTCCCAAAGGTATCGAATATCAGTCAAAACAGCGTTAAGGGCACCTAAAATGAATCAAAGGGGAATGTACTAGGGGTAAAACTGAAATTTTGCATATGGAGACAAAGATGATGGATTGTTAAGAAGTCGCAAACGGGATGAACTCTCGAGGAGTCACAAAAGTGATAGACTCTCGGGGAGTCACCAAGGACTCTTTGGTGAGTCACAAGGGCAAAGGACCTTTAGGGAGACGCGAAAGAGATGGACTCTCGGGGAGTTGCTAATATGGGAAACATGATCTGGGTTCCGCTTATCCTAATTTAGGAGGGGATGAGGCTACGAGCCATTGAGACCAATGTGTTAGGTAAGGGACTTTTTTCTTGGTTGCCTAGAGGTAGGACCTAAGGCTCTTTTAAGGAAAGGGAATAAGGAAGATGGTGGTCTCCTTATCTTGAGATAGGGATGCCAAAGATGTCACGGCTTCTTGGGCTTTAGATTATGTCTTGGAGATACTGTGGGTTTCCTAGGCTTACAGGCTAGGGATAGGAGTTTATTTAAGCATGAGGAGAGTATTCTATCCTAGGCTTAGTGCTAGGGCTTGGAAAGGTTGAGGTTTGGGAACTTCCTAGATGTTAGGGTTTCAAACAAGGGTTTGGAAACTGGTGTTTAAGGACCATGACTGTCCTAGGTTTGGGACTAGGGTTTAGAAATATCCTAGGCTTCGAGGCTAGGGCTTGGAGTTGTGGTAGGTTCAGAGGTTGCAAAGGCGTTGGCTTTAGACCTAAGGCTGGGAGTTGAAAGGGTTGTGACTTCCTAGGCTTGAGACCATGGACCGTTGGGAAGAGGGATTGCTTTTATGGAAGGTCCACTAAGCTTGATGTTAGGGTTCACCATTTTCCGGGATTGGTGACTATGGCTTGGAAAGGTTCATGGTAACCTAGGCTTTAGGCTAGGTTTTAAGGCTAAGGACTGTAAACTTCCTACGTTTTGAGACTAAGGTGAAGGAATTTCCTAGGTCTAGGACTAGGGTTTGAAGGGAATGTTGAATCCTAGGCTTGATGATAGAGTTTAAAAAGGATAATTTCTACCTAGGCTTGAGGCTAGGGTTTTAGAAAGAGTGCGACTACCAAGGCTTGAGGCTAGGGCTTAGAGCGAATGCGGCTTCCTAGGCTTGAGGCTAGGGTTGATTGAGTTTTGGACAGGGCATTATATCCTAGGTTTTAGACTAGGCTTCAATAAAACGGAGAATTGAGATTGTAAATTTCCTAGGTTTCGAGACTAGGGTTTCGGGAATTTGGAAATGATGTTGCATACGGGGCTTTGGAAATTCCCTAGAATTTGGGCTAGGGTTAAAGAGGATGTTGCGGTTTCCTAGGCTTAAGGATATGTGACTACCTAGGCTTGAGGCTAGGGTTTGGGGAGAACGCGACTTCCTAGGTTTGAGGCTAGGGTTTGGAAAGAATATCGACTACCTAGGCTTGAGGCTAGAGTTTCGAGGGAATGTGACTACCTAGGCTCGAGGGTAGGGTTTAGGAAGGATGTGGCTTCCTAGGATCGAGGCTAGGGTTTAAGATGGATGTAACTTCCTAGGCTTTAGGCTAGGGTTTGGAAGGATGTAATTACCTAGGCTCTAAGCTAGGGTTTGGAAGGGATGTAACTACCTAGGCTCGGGGCTAGGGTTTAGGAAGGATGTAATTACCTAGGCTTGAGGCTAGAGTTCAGAGAGAATGATATGATCACCTAGGCTTGAGACTAGGGTTTAGGAAGGGATGTAACTACCTAGGCTCGGGGCTAGGGTTTAGGAAGGATGTAATTACCTAGGCTTGAGGCTAGAGTTCAGAGAGAATGATATGACCACCTAGGCTTGAGGCTAGGGTTTAGGAAGGGTGTAGCTACCTAGGATCAAGGCTAGGGTTTGGAGACCGAAAGCATTTGAAGGTTTGTCTTGGTTTAGACCGAGCAAGTTTGAGGTCTAAGAGTGTTGCGGTTTGGGGAAAATGAGCTTGATACCTTGTGGCTGGATAGGCTCGATAGATTAGACCTAGGCTAAAGTTCTAGGGTTTAGCTAGGGTAAGACTCAGACATGTGTTAAGGAGACCGGGGCCTAATGGAATGGTAGGCGTGAGATCTTGGAGATCGAAGGCTAGGCAGGGTAGCGTTGGGACATAAGGCTTTCAAGTGGGTAAGTCTTTTGTCCTAGAGAAACCGCGTTATGGTTTAGGACCAAGCAGGCTTGAGGTCGGCCAAGGAGCAATGGATTGGGATTGGATGATCCTAGTACCTAATACGCATGTCAGGCTTGGATCCTAGAGTGTTTGAAAGTTTAGGCTAGGTGCGAACCGTAGGTGCAGGAAATGGTTTTGGATATATGACCATGTTGGCGCTTTAGGTAAAGGGATTGAGTGTCCAAGACTTTGCTTGAGTACAATAGGTACCTTAAGTTGGATTGGGTATGCTTTGGTCTCGCGTGACCAAGCTCGTTCGGCGATTGCAAAGGTGGGTTTGGTATGGGACTAAAGGTGTTAAGCGCATGATTTTTGACTGGACGGGTTTTGATATCTTTATGGCATATCACGGTACGCGGGAGGTCCTATGCGTTCGAGCACGTTTGAGGTTTGGACTCGTGGGGAAGAAAGGTTTGAGATCCATGGAGTTCAAGGGTGGACCTTGTAGGTGGTGAGGTTTAGACTCGGCTCGGATTAAGTAGGTTAGAGACCTAAGTGGTTGAAGGTCAGACTAGGAAGTCTTTTGAAGCTAAGGAGCAACATTAGGTTTAAGAGTGGCAGGGCCATGGTTTGGGTATGACGGTAGGCGTAGATGGCATTGTTTTGGTTGGACCAAGTAGGCTTGGGAACTAAAGAGTTCTAAGGGACAAGCTCTAAGGTTATAGACTTAGAGGGTAGACAGTTTTGTGATCTAAAGGGTTTAGGAGTTGAGACCTAATGTGTGGATCGGATATGCTAGAGACTTAAAAGATAGGCGATTGGTAGACTCGAGTGGTCTTGGGATCTAAAGGATCGCTCAACAGGTTAGACTGAGTAGATCTAAGAGGCTGGACCTAGGATGATAAGAGAGCTATGGCCTAGATAGGGTAAGGACGAGTATGTGTTGGTAGATTTGAGATCTAGGAGATCGGGTAGGCTTGGGACCGGTAGGTTCGGGACCTAATGGTTCATCCTAAGGACTTGGCTTTGGCCAACCGGTTTAAGGTTTAAAGGTCTGGGTAGAACCGGTTTAAGGCCTAAGGGGTCATGCTACAAACTTGCGGAAGGTCGAACTAAGGGGTTATGATGTAATCTAGGTAAGACTCACCGGGTAGGTTCGGGACCTAAGGAGTTATGGTGTAACCTAGGTAAGACTGACCGGGTAGGCTTGGGACCTAAGGTTTTGAACCAGGTAGGTTGAGACCTAAGGGTATCCTATTGTGTAGGAAATAGGGTGAAGGACCGAGTCAACTCAAGAATCACGGAGATGTGTCTCAGATGGATCGAGGATGTTTTTACAATTTCGTGGAGACCGAGCGTGCGGGTTTATAAACAAAGTGTCGGGGAGGAGAAAACTTTATGAAAGTGTTATGATCTTATACAGATGCCTTATAATTAATTATGATTCTAATCAATCCAAATAGGTCGTCGCGTGCCGAGTTTGACGATGAGGGGTGCCCTTCTTCTAAGTGTATCCTTGTTGACGCCTTGGTATTCTCTGGGAAACCACATAGTCGACCCATTCCGTTGGGGATTATCTAATTTGGTGAGCGGGTACCCTCCCTCCTTTGAGAAACTCTACGTCAAGCTTGATGATGAGGGATGCCCTTCTTCTAAGTATGTGCTTGATGAAGCCCCGGCATTCTTTGAGAAACCTTATGGTTGGTCCTTTATTGTTAGGGAAGCCCCAGTTGCGTAGAGCGGGGTATCCTACCTCTTTTAAGACGCACCCTTTTTTCTGCCTAGACCGCCCTTGCAGGTTTTCAATCTAGCGGGCATCTCTTTTGCGTCAATTTTTTTTTTTTTTTTTAACTCATTCAGTCGACTCAAAAAAGGAAAAAAGAATTGTTTGAAAACATGCGGGGCATTTTGAGGAGAGTAAGAGAGAGAGAGAGATAGTACTCACATTTTGACTCTTTTGAGCAACTGAGGGTATATATGTACAAAAGGGAGGAAGCCCCTGCTTTGACAGAAAGTAAGTGTTTAGCTCTTTCCTAGATTGTAGAACGGAAGACTTGTCGAGACATTTGAAAATTGTTTTATTCAAGATTCTCATTTGATTGCTCGAGAATGGACCTCGTTGATTAGTTAATGAGTTATGGTTAATTGGTAAACAAGTAGCCTCAAATTAATAAATGTTTTGATCAATTGTGAGTGAAGAAGTCAGGAGTAGAAATATGGGGGAAGAGAGAAGAGAAGGAAAATTGGCTACGAGGTGGGTTGTGTATATTTTGGACCGAACCGGGAGGTTGCCTACGTTCTCCTCAAGGTGAGGAACTCAGGTCCGCGTAGTTCAGGGATGACCCGCTTGACGATGGTGTCGGGTTTCAGTGGGTATGTGTGGGAGGAAAGAAAAGAAAGAAAGTTGGCCCAAGGTAGGTTATGTTTGGCTTTGAGTGGTTGCCCAGTTGACGATGAAGTTGGGTTTTGAGTTTAGGGGTGTGAGGTTCATTTGAGGTGAGTTGTTCTGTGTAGCTCATTGAGGTGAGTTTTTCTTTTTTTTTTTTTGCCTAGGCCGCCCTTTCGGGTTTTCAACCTAGCGGGCTTCTTTTTGTGCAATGCTCTAACTTTTGGCATGGGTCGCCTTTTTGGGTTCGACCTAGCGAGCTTTCATTTTATATTTGTACATGAAACATTGGGCAAGACGAGCCCCTGGTTCGTTTTCGCATTTGTTGATTGCGAAGTAGCTTCCTTATAGTTCAAGCGGCTTTTTACTGGCGGCGGGCATCGTAGCCCCTTGTCCTTCATCGACGGAGCTCCATCGGATCGTCACGTGGCACCTACGAATGGTATAAACAACTTCGTGCACTTGGCATTTGCGATGGAATACAGACAACCTCAGTGTATCGGCATGTAATACTCATGAATGGGAGAAACATCCCTCTTGAATCGTGGCAGCATGGGTGCCTGATGATGAGCAACCGCAGTCTATTTCTTTGCATGACCGTGTGGAAAAGGGGTTTAATGGTGAGACGGGATGTGTATGGGAGAAGATGTATGGAGAGAGTGTTCGTGAAGAATGTACACGGGGTGAGTGTATAGCGGGTATTATATGGATAGGTATATGGAGGGTGTACACAGGGGGAAGTGTATATAGAGAGTGTATGGGGGTAGAATGTAGAGAGAAGAGAAAGTGATTCGTTCATCCCAATTGATTGAAGCATTTGTTATTTTAAGATCGATCGTTTACTTAATTATGTGAATGGTTTGTGGGTCCATTTACCTTTTAATGAGTCGTCATTAATGAGTAAGATTAAGATTAATTCATCATATAAAGATATAGCAATCAAGCGAAAATGGTGAATAAGACAATTTTCATGGAATTGATTTATGCAAGATTATGTCTCAAGTATAGAGAGAAAAGAAATAAAGACTCTTTTATTATTTGAAAGAAAAACGACTAATCCGGGGTGGACTTTTACTTAAAGAAACAAAAATCGTCCAAGGTGGACTTTTGACTAAGGACACTCTAGAACCTACGAAGACTGAATGACCCTTTTCTTTTCTTTTATTTAAAGGAGGTAGCCCCAATTTCCTCTTTTGCCCATGCCCATGTATTCCGTTGGCGGGTGATGACTCCGCTGTTAATGAGGCTTTGAATCTTTCTCCTCAATTGGAGGCAATCTTCGGTGTCATGTCCAATGTACTGGTGGTATTGGCAGTGTTTGGAGGGATCCAAGCCTTGCTTCACCCTACTTGGTTCATAATTGAACAAAGGAGACAACTTGCCGGCTTGAACTAGACTTTTGAAGAGTTTGCCCAAGTCGTCGAATTCGCGCTCGTCCTTCCTTTCACGAACTGTCTTTGAGGGTAATTTAGGTACCGGAACCCCTTGTTGATGAGTAGTCATAGGGGGCATCCCGACGGGGACAGTCTGTGGCGGCCCGTACATTTGAGGAGCGTACGGGTGTTGACATTGAGCAAGAGGGAGAATTCGACTGAGGTAATCATAAACGCCACGAATGTCAGACAAATGGCGCCTCTCGATATCTCTTAGGGTCTTATGCATCTCCTTCTGAAAGTGTGTTGCTTGCTCGTTGAGAATGGCCTTAAAGTGGATTGCTTGTTCATCGAGGATGGCTTCGAAGTGGGATGCTTGCTTACTGAGAGCAGTACCGGTGTAGAGGATTGTCTCGGGATCTTGGGTAGCAGCTTCAGTTGCAACTTCGATGTTCCTTGCAGCCGACATGATGCAGAACTCTAGTCATGAAAGAGTTAAGCCTCTTAGTTGAATTAAATTAGATTCGTATTTAATGATAAGGCATCGTTATAAAAATCATTTTTTGGAAAAGAGTCGGTCTCCACATTTTTGAAATGCATTTTGGTAAAAAATTGAAAGTTTGACCGGGCCGAAGTTGCCTACGTTCCCCTTACCATGAGGGAGAGGTCCCACATAATAAGAGGCTCAGGTCGCCGTAGTTCGAATCAAGTTAGACCCTTTTTTTAAAAAGAGGTGAGAGGTGACCATAGGGGTCAATTTGATAGAGTCTTTTTAAGATAAAGAGCGATCTTGAGGTCAAAGGCAGGAGATGACTCGGTCCTTGGTCAAGCATGGGTGAGGAAGACCTATAGGAGTTGGTTTTGATTGAGTCGGGTATGGTTTGACCTAAATTTGACCTAAGGTTTGACCTAAGGTTTCAGACAAGAAGTGGTTCAAGCTAGAATGCGATGATAATGGTGGGTTGACCTAGATGGGTAATGGATAGGTCGACCTAAATGAGAAGGGTTGGATTGACCTATATGGTGAATGAATCAATATAGTGGGTTGTAGCGGGTTGCCTATGGGATGATCTAAGCGGGATAGACATGGTTTGACCTAAGCGGGTCGAATGTGAGTTGGTTGACCTAGGTTGGTATGGACAACGGTAATTGGGTTCACCTATGGGACCAAAGATTGACCTAAGAGGTCAATAGCGGATAAGGTTGACCTAAGGGTCAAAGGTTGACTTAGGAAGTCGAAATGTGATTGGGTTGACTTAGGGAGTCAAAGGTTGACCTCAGAGGTCAAAGGTGGATAAGGTTGACCTAAGTGGTCAAAGGTTGACCTAAGAGATCGAGGGGTGATAAAGTTTGACCTAAGGGGTCCAAGGTTTGACCTATGGGGTCAAAGGCAGATGAGAATGACCTATGGGGTCAAAGGTTGACCTACGAGGTCAAAGGCGGATGAGGTTGACCTAAGGGGTCAAAGGTTGACCTAAGACGTCGAGGGGTGACCTAAGAGGTCGAAGGTGATAAGGTTGACCTAGGAGGTCAAGGGTTGACCTAAGAGGTCGGAGGTTGATAAAGTTGACCTAAGGGGTCAAGGGTAGACCTAAGAGGTCAAAGGCGGATGAGGTTGACCTAAGAGGTCAAAGGCGGATGAGAATGACCTATGGGGTCAAAGGTTGACCTAAGAGGTCAAAGGCGGATGAGGTTGACCTAAGGGGTCAAAGGTTGACCTAAGAGGTCGAGGGGTGACCTAAGAGGTCGAAGGTGATAGGGTTGACCTAGGAGGTCAAGGGTTGACCTAGGAGGTCAAGGGTTGACCTAAGAGGTCGGAGGTTGATAAAGTTGACCTAGGGGGTCAAGGGTAGACCTAATAGGTCAAAGGTTGGTAAGGTTAACCTAAGGGGTCAAAGGTTGACTTAAACGGATAAGATTGACCTAGGGGGTCAAAGGTTGGCCTAAGAGGTTAAAGGCTGGTAAGGTTGACCTAGGCGGTTAAAGGTTGACCTAGGAGGTCAAAGGTAGATAAGGTTGACCTAGGAGGTCAAAGGGTAGACCTAAGAGGTTAAAGATGATAAAGTTTGACCTAGGGGGTCAGAGGTGATAAGGTTGACCTAGGAGGTCAAGGGTTGACCTAAGAGGTCGAAGGGTGGTAAGGTTGACCTAGGGGGTCAAAGGTTGACCTAGGAGGTCAAAGGTAGATAAGGTTGACCTAGGAGGTCAAAGGTTGGGAAGGTTGACCTAGGCGGTCAAAGGTTGACCTAGGAGGTCAAAGGTAGATAAGATTGTCCTAAGAGGCCAAAGGATGGTGGGATTTTGGCCAAAGCGGGCCGAGATGATAGGCCAAGATGAGGAATTTTGATAGATGGCCCACGGGGTGAGCGATGGACCTTAGAGGTCGCCTAGATGCAATGCACATTTTATTTTGTGAAAAGTTTTGCATTTATTTACATCCTAAATGGGTGGTCCGAGGAGTGTCCTAATCTCTATGTGTGGGTTGACACGGGTTAGGTAAAAGGTTCCCACCACTCGCGGAACGTACACGGTGAGTGGAGTAGACGAGTGACTCGAAAAGAGGGCGGCAGTAGCGCACAAATTCCTGCACATTGAATACTCCGGGTAATGGGGACCTGTGCAGTGCAGACACGGACTAGTGGTAGTGTGTGGCAAGAAACTAATTCTTTTTAAGGAGAAAAGAGAGAAGTTTTGAATGTTCGAATGATGCTATGCAATGCAATGCAGGAGAAGGAAAATAATGTACAAGGGAGCATAGCAGAGTTTTGTTTGACCCTAATACTAAGGGGAAAATAACAAAGGTTCAAGGATACAAGGTATATACAAAGTAAAAGTATCAACAAAGTACAAGTATTAACATTACGGGGTGCACGAGTGCATGTGTAAACATGGCAAGTATGTGAGGTGCATGTATAAACATGGCAAGTATGTGCATGTGTAGACATGGCAAGTGTGTGTAGGGTGCATGTGTAAACATGGCAAGTGTGTGAGGTGCATGTGTAAACATGGCAAGTGTGTGCATGTGTAAACATGGCAAGTGTGCGTAGGGTGCATGTGTAAACATGGCAGGTGTGTGTGTGTGTGTAGACATGGTAGGTGTGTGCATGTGTAAACATGGCAAGCATCATGATGTAAACGAAAGTTAGACCCACTAAGTTTGAAAAAGTTTCAAAGCAGTCCCCAGCAGAGTCGCCACTGTGAATACGTGTGTTTGAATTCGAGAATATTCATAGCAACATTAAAATGATGAGAGTCGCCACGCCGTTTTAATTATAGCCAAAACATTGAGAAAAAGCATGTTTAATGGGTTCGGGGGTCAAATTACAACAAGAGAAGAATATTGGACGTTATCACTCCTATTGCCCGAATTGATCGGTCTTTCTATCATGATGCGGTGTATGTAGTGTGTTAGTGATTGAGACCGGATCCGAAGATTGCCTACGTTCCTCTCAATGTGAGAAGCTCAGGTCAGCGTAGTTCGAGAAGAATTTAGAATAGGCAGAAGAATCGGGATCATGCATAATGAGGGGGGAATTACCTAAAGATTAGGGTTTAGAAGTAGTTCCTAGATCATCCTCAGGTTGATGAACCCTCGATCATCATCGGCTATGAAATAACATACAAACATGAAGATCGCCACCCTAAATATAGCATAAATAAGGTTTTAACCTAAGAACACGATGAACATATGAAGAACATATATGAACATATGAATAAACATGCGAAGCATATGAAGAAACTATGAATAAACATGCAAGAACATGAATATTAAAGATCTACATTAGAAATAATGCAAGAACGTGAAGAAATAAGTTAGAAAACTTACCTATGTTGGCAAGAAATAAACCTTGATCTTCTTGGAGGTTTGAATGCTAATTAGAGAGCAAAATTGTGTTTAAGAACTCTCAAATTCGGATCCCCTTATTATGAGGCAAGGGGGGTCTTTAAATAGGAAACTGATGGAGAGATCTGACGGTCCAGATCATCCGGGGCGGATGTGGCCGCGTGGCCAATATTGAGGGCGGCGGCAAAAGTGGCCGCGTGGCCATCGTTGCGCGCTGACTTGAAATTCAAGCTAGGGTTTTACTGTCCATACAAGGCAACCCTAAATGTCCATATTTAATATTTCCTAGAACATTGAGCTATTTTTGGGAATCCGGGACAAGTCTTTGCAAGGTTTCTAATTCCTATAAAGTCCTTGTATATTTGGGAAAGCCCTAATAAACTCATTTTCAGATCGGGTACTAACACCCCCTCATCATGACCATTTCCATATCACGGAACCGTGTAGCTCCTCGACCGGCAAAAGATTGGTTAGAAGGGTATGCAACCACGATGAGGAAAATGTGCCTGAAATGATGGGAAGCCCGGGAATGACTAATTATGAAGGGTACCTCACCCAAATGAGATGGGAA
Organism: Campanula takesimana; assembly: GCA_026119855.1. Taxonomy (NCBI): domain Eukaryota; kingdom Viridiplantae; phylum Streptophyta; class Magnoliopsida; order Asterales; family Campanulaceae; genus Campanula; species Campanula takesimana. The sequence continues at coordinate 987,477 of JAOWBW010000367.1, forward strand.
ATCCGCTCCTTATCTTGTGAAGAACTCCGGTTTCTCTGTGAAAGTGATGACGACGTGGTGTCCTCCTCCTATGTGCCTCCCCGTGTCCCATCCCCAGGAATGGTGGAAGACTTCCCACCTTTAGACGACTTCCTATCCTTGCCACCACTATCACCACCACCTCATTTTCGCGATGATGGGTCGATGTTTCTGAAATACTTTTGTTGTATGTTGACTTTGGAAAAACTCCGAGAAATCATAGGAGTTTGGGAAAAGCGAGACACCCGCCCTGTTACTCAAAGAAATCCGTGAGTCAGTCTATGCCCCAAAAAGAATGACTACAGTGAATGAGTTAAGAAAAGTGGCGTGGCCTTACTCCACCAAGGATCTACCAATGCCCATGGAAGAAAAGGAGAAAGTAGATGACTCTGCGGAGGTAAGCGTGTTGACCCGCTCCGGGCAGGTGCACACGGAAAATCCCAAGAAGCCTCCACCACAGGAGCATCACTCACCTCCCCTTTTGGCCAAAGAGACAGGGGATACAGATCTTGAAAAGGAAGACCCCATCCTTACTCAACTAAAAAGGACCCAAGCCAACATATCTCTTTGGTCTCTCCTTACGCCGTCTTACCCGCATAAGCTCAAGTTGGAGGAATGCCTGGCTCAAACCATGGTGCCTACCACGGCTACCCCCGAGGAGGCCGTTCAAATGATTGGGAGTGTTCAATATGGAAACATCATCACCTTCACCGATTTGGATTTGCCTAAATTTGGGGTTAACCACAACGAAGCTCTCTACATTACAGTGAATTTGGACGAGCGCCGCCTCCCACGGGTTTTAGTTGACAACGGTTCCGCCATGAACGCCCTGCCAGCCAAAATGATGGACCTCCTCGGCCTTAAAACTGACGATTTGAGGCCCTCCACGATCACTGTCAAAGCTTATGACTCTACGGCCCAATCAGTCCTAGGGATGGTCACCTTGAACCTATGGTTTGGAAAGCAAAGGATTCCAACTGACTTCCAAGTACTTGACATCCCTATCTCCTTCACCGCTTTGTTAGGACGTCCTTGGCTCCACAAAGTTAATGGAGTGGCTTCCACCCTTCATCAGTGTGTGAAATATGTGCAAGGGGGTAACCTAACGGTCATTTATGGGGACAACGTTGTAAGGATCCCTCCCCCGCGCGCGGAGAACGCGACGTGTTTTGGGGGCAAAACGCCAAACACGGTTATCTCACAAAACATAACGGAGTCGCCACTTTTGTTAATTATTTAACCCAACAAAAGAAAAGGTTAGAGATTCTATTAGTTCAGAGGTCAGGTTACGTCTTGGGAAGAGTTTCACGTCACCCAAGCCGCCTCGGACAAAGACGAGTCTCCCTAATGTTATTTAACGAAAGTGCTTGTGTGTGTGTGTGTGTTTTCAAAATGGGAGAAACTGACTGTTTTGACAAAACCAATTAATTTTTTAACAGAAAAGGTTTATTTTGCAAACTTTCTGGTCAAAAAGGAAGAAACTGGAAAATGTCCTCCCCAGCCAAAGTAGCCGTATGGATGGAGAGGGCTCTCTAGGGCATTTTTACAGTTTATCAGAAAAACAGTCCAGTTTCAGTCAAAACAGAGTATCTTTGTTGAAACTGGACTGGAATGTTGATTTCCAGTTTATGATTAATAACAAGACTTTGGAAGGTTCATTCCTATGCACTTTGATCACCAAAGGAACCCCAAACACAAAGATTTGGGTGTGATCAAAGGCAATCATTGGAGAAATTTATGAAAAGTTGATGAACATGGCATTTAGGCCAAAATGACCATTTTGGTGGATAAAGATTGAAACTTTACCACCAAAATGGACTTATTATGCAAGTTTAAACCTTTAGGGACACAAATATAACACAAAGATCAAATCTTTATGTCTCATACTTGGTGATTTATGGATAGGTCATGGTTGGGATGATAAATATTGAAACTTTATCCCCTAATCATGACTCTTATGGCCAAACAAGAACAACATCAACATGAACTGTAACAAATCATGATCATCCTAGGTTTTATCCCATAAATCACACACTAGGTGTAAAGGGCACCTTTAATCACCTCATGATTTGGATCACATACATATATAATCATAATATATATAGCTTGGAAGGCCAAGACTTGTATAATATATAGATATAGTTCTGCTCTCAAACTGGCAGAGTAACAACTCTCAAAACGTTTTCTCCCCCCCCTGAAATGATCAGCATAGGGTTCAATTTATAGAGGCTGAGGGTGCCCAACATAGCCGTACGGCTAGGGACCTCATGTGCCCAAACCATTCGTACGACTCGACTTGGCGAGCTTTTGGATTTTTCCAAGTTTAATTCCAGTTCAGACCTGGAATATCAGGTTTATCCTAGTGAGGTCCTGGCCCATTGGTTTATCCCGAAATGGTACCAAGAATTTCTCTAAAGTAGGTCGATTTCAGATTGGGGTACTTACAGAGCCCCTCAGCAACGTCGCTTTTGAAGAAAGCGGGGTTGTCGATAAAACAAGCATCCCAATCTGATGGGAGGACGGCTTGGCCGATTTGGGTGAAAGAATTTCAAGGCTACTTAAACTTATAAGCATCCCATTTTGATGGGAGGACGGCATAGCCGATTTAGGTGAGAGATTCTAAGGCTACTCAAACCTATAAGCATCCCATTTTGATGGGAGCACGGCATAGCCGATTTGGGTGAGAGATTCTAAGGCTACTCAAACCTATAAGCATCCCATTTTGATGGGAGGACGGCATAGCCGATTTGGATGAGAGATTCTAAGGCTACTCAAACCTATAAGCATCCCATTTTGATGGGAGGACGGTGTAGCCGATTTGGGTGAGAGATTCTAAGGCTACTCAAACCTATAAGCATCCCACTTTGATGGGAGGACGGCATAGCCGATTTGGGTGAGAGATTCTAAGGCTACTCAAACCTATAAGCATCCCATTTTGATGGGAGGACGGCGTAGCCGATTTGGGTGAGAGATTCTAAGGCTACTCAAACCTATAAGCATCCCATTTTGATGGGAGGATGGCATAGCCGATTTGGGTGAGAGATTCTAAGGCTACTCAAACTTATAAGCATCCCATTTTGATGGGAGGACGGCATAGCCGATTTGTTCTATGGCTGGACCTAGAGGTATAGGATTCCTACGTATCCCTATTCGAGGTAATCAAGCCTAACGTAGTTCGGGTGAGAGATTTTAAGGCTACTCAAACCTATGGGCGTTAGGTGGATATCCATTTATCCTTTCCTAAACAAGCATGGCTCAAAGGCCGGGCTTGGTCAACTTGGCCCTATTCGGAGGAGGTTGACCAAAGGGGGCTGGCATGGCTCAGAGGCTCAAATGATGGGCATGGCTCAGAGGCTAGACTCGATCGACTTGGCTCTATCGGAGAGGGTCGTCGTGAGGGTAACTGTCAACTTGTCTCATGGCGGAGGGTCGACTACTCAAACTGGTCAACTTGTCTCATGGCGGAGGGTCGACTACTCAAACTGGTCAACTTGTCTCATGGCGTCGACTACTCAAACTAGTCAACTTGTCTTATGGCGGAGGGTCGACTACTCAAACTGGTCAACTTATCTCATGGCGGAGGGTCGACTACTCAAATTGGTCAACTTGTCTCATGGCGGAGGGTCGACTACAAGGCTGGTCTTACGTCCCTCCGGACTGCCGGGACTAATTGATAGGTTTTCTCTAACCTGGCCACTCTTGGGGACAAAGGTTTTCTTAACCTGATCATGACTATACTGGTCTTACGCCCTACCAAGGGCTTCGAGGCGATAACGTCTTAACTTTTATCCTGGACTTACGAGGTACGGCCGGGACTTTAACGATTTCACTTTCTACCCTGGACTTACGAAGTACAGCCGGGTCGATAAAATCCAATGGTCTTACGTCACGCCGGACGGCCAAGGACGAATCTCACGGAGCCTAATGGACTTATGTCATTCCGGACTGCCAAAGGACGAATCTCGCAGATCCTAATGGTCTTACGTCACGCTGGACGGCCAAAAGACACAATATCACAAAACCTAATGGTCTTACATCACACCGGACGGCCAAAGGACATAATCTCACAAAACCTCATGGTCTTACGTCACACCGGACGGCCAAAGGAGAGGTCTAACCTAATGGACTTACGTCACGCCGGACGGCCAAAGGACACAATCTCACAAAACCTAATGGTCTTATGTCACACCGGACGGCCAAAGGTCACAATCTCACAAAACCTAATGGTCTTACGTCACACTGGACGGCCAAAGGATAGGTCTAACCTAATGGACTTACGTCACGCCGGATGGCCAAAGGACACAATCTCACAAGACCTAATGGTCTTACGTCACACCGGACGGCCAAAGGACAGGTCTAACCTAATGGACTTACGTCATGCCGAACGGCCAAAGGACACAATCTCACAAAACCTAATGGTCTTACGTCACACCGGACGGCCAAAGGACATAATCTCACAAAACCTCATGGTCTTACGTCACATCGGACTGCCAAAGGATAGGTCTAACCTAATGGACTTACGTCACGCCGGATAGCCAAAGGACACAATCTCACAAAACCTAATGGTCTTACGTCACACCGGACGGCCAAAGGACAGGTCTAACCTAATGGACTTACGTCACACCGGACAGCCAAAGGACACAATCTCACAAAACCTAATGGTCTTACGTCACACCGGACGGCTAAAGGACAGGTCTAACCTAATGGATTTACGTCACGCCGGACGGCCAAAGGACACAATCTCACAAAACCTAATGGTCTTACGTCACACCGGACGACCAAAGGACATAATCTCATAAAACCTCATGGTCTTACGTCACACTGGACGGCCAAAGGATAGGTCTAACCTAATGGACTTACGTCACGCCGGACGGCCAAAGGACACAATCTCACAAAACCTAATGGTCTTACGTCACACCGGACGGCTAAAGGACAGGTCTAACCTAATTGACTTACATCACGCCAGACGGCCAAAGGACACAATCTCACAAAACCTAATGGTCTTACGTCACACCGGACGGCCAAAGGATACTTTTTCATATTTTTAACCTGTTAACCTGGGCTTACGAAGTACGGCCGGGCTAATTTCACACTCTTAACCTAGGCTTACGAAGTATGGCCGGGCTAGATTACATTCTTAACCTGTGCTTAAGAAACACGGCCGGGTCAATTTCAACAAAGCTCACATTCTTGACACGGGCTTACGAAACACGGCCGGGTCAATTTCAACAAACCTGGTCTTACGTCCATCTATGGACTGCCCGGACACATTTTTAGTGGGAACCTAATTTTTCTAGGTTCACGAGCCGGAAGGGGCATTCTAGACATTTTCCAAGGGGGAGGGGCCTAAGTCCTATTTCAGAAACCTAGGGGGAACCATGCTCAAGGCGCCAGGGGCCAAAGTGTAAATTGTGGGCTGAGATTTCCTCTCGCCCAAACCAGCCGTACGGCTTAAGGAGGCGTCTCCTTCTTTTTCAAAATAGCAGCCATACGGATGGTTTGCTTCATTTTTTGAAGTTCATGCTGAAAAACATAGAGGGAGAGGCGATTTTTGAGAGCATAATCTTCACCATTTTCCCGAAATTTCTACCTAATTAGTTCTAGGTTCGCTCATGGATGCTCGGGCAAGAAAGGGTTACCCTAGGGGAGGTACGCAATTTCCAGGGCTACCATATGCCTTAAATGATGTGGGAGCGGGTTTATACAAGTCTCCCGATGTCCATCTATGTCACAAACGAGCGGTAATCATCCTTTCCTACTCGATTTATGTCCGTTTTGAGCAATTTTGTGTATTCCCTAGTTCTAGGGTCTACATTCATGTTATTCAAGATCTTTACACTTCTTGACACAATTTCACGAAATTAGCTTCATTTTTGTGTCGTTGAGATCACTAGGGACGTGGGAATGTGCTCATTTTGTCATTTGGACATGCCTAGCTATACTTTCCCAAAATCAAAGAGTGTCGTCCCGCAATTCATGCATAAACTACTTGTACCTTAGGTTCAACTAGTCATTTTGACACATTCGAGTGCACGCTAGTATTTCCTAGGACAAGTTACCGTACTTACATAAGGATTCGGTATACTAAGGTTCACAAAAAGGACGGGAGAAAACTTTTTTCAAGACACACCTTTAATTTGAAAAAGGTAAAAACCTATCTTCATGAACACGCCCCTCAAACGCTTATCACAATTTGAAAAGGGGAAAAACACATTTTCATTCACATGATTCATTCATCCCATTCATTTATCACATGCATTAGTATTTTAAATCTGTGTTATTCATAACTTTGTTGTGTTTACCTGCAGGGCGGTGATCCCAAATCTCGGGGATTTCCTGACATGTGCTGCTCTCTGTGGGAGGCTATGCCCGTGGCTGTTGGCGACGAGCCTGGTCCGAGAGATTGGGTAGAGGGCACCGGCCTGGTGCCGTTCATTCATTTTGTAGGCCAGCTGGCGAACACTAACAGGAGTCTTGGGCTCATTACTGCCTTGGGCGAGCATTGGTGGGATACCACCCACACTTTCCATTTGAGCTGGGGGGAAGTGACTGTGACCCTGGTCGACTTTTCTGCCATCACCGGGCTTTCCTTTGGCGGCGGGCCTGTTATCTGGATCGACCGGCTCTCAATCCCAGACATCAGGGCACTCATTGGCTTCTCGGGCCCTACCAAGGGCTTGGGAATTACTGTGCAGGCTGTTGAGCGGGCCATTCGGGACAGGATCCCAGCGTATTTGGCAGGCTTGGTGACCGCGGGGCAGCTCGGACGAGCTTATGTGTGGCTCCTTCTCAGCAACACCCTCTTTGCCAACGCCGACACTACCTGCATGTTCCATCTCCTTGGGTCATTGACTACTCCTGAGACCGCCCGGAGTATTGCTTGGGGAGAGGCTGGGTTGGCCGAGCTGTATATGGAGCTTGACAAGTTTAGCCGGAAAGCGAGCAAGTCCCTGGCTTGCTTCCAGTTTGCCTTGGAGGTAGATTCTTTTCTTTCCCTCATTCTGTTTTCTCCTTCTCATTCTCCTTTTTTTTCGGTTTTCGGCATCTTAACGTTTCCCTTGCCATTTCCTTTTCAGGCTTGGTACTACGAGATCTTCGGTGGCTATCCGTGGGAGCAGACCGTAGATCCGGCCATTACATTCCCGGCCATTGTCTATTGGGCTCGAGAGGCCCAAAAGAAGAGGGATCCAAGGGGCGTGTCTCCGTTCGCCATGCCGACGTCCGGGCAGTGCTGAGGGGCGCCATGCCGCCTGAACTCAACCTCTTTCCTTGGTTGAGGTATGAGGGGCAAGGGCTAGGTGTTGACCTATCTGAGGCCCTGTGGGTTATACGGGAGAGGAGGCTCCTGGTGGGGTTCCGAGAAGAGGCCTTCTATTTAGGGGAGAGAGTGCTCTGGCAGCACGGGCTCGAGCTGATACAGAGGGCTCCCGTTGATCCTCCTGACTCCATGTTTATGATTGACCGAAGGGATGACCCTTATCTTATGGGAGCGAGTGCCACTGATTTCATTACCGACGAGCCGTATGGGCGCTTCGTGGCCCAGAAGCTGAGGTCGCCACAAGTAGTGGCTTCTGGGGTGGCTCCCTTAACATGGCAGGATTATTCATACGTCTATTCGGACCACCGTGTCCATATGGTGGCTACATCTGTAGCGGGATAGGGGGCCCTACCTGAGGATGCTCCTGCGGGCGTGGTATGATTTCCTTCGCACACACTTATTCATCCCATACCCCTATCTTTTCCACTGAGCATTTTAATTTCCCTGTGCAGATTGCAGCGCGGGCACTGTTGGATAAGCCTTCCCTCATAAAACGAGCCAAAAGGTGGCTGAAGAGGTTTGTTGGTCGCTCTTCCAAGGGGCCTCGGACTGAGTCCAGGTTCGCGCCGGGCAGGAACTCGGTGAGTGGTGGGGAGAGGTCTTTCCGATGAGCCTCAAGCGTAGAGCTACCCCCGTCTTTTGTCCGTCGCCACACCTTAGGCGGAGCTGACTTGGAGGCCTTTCGGGATTCGCTCTGTGACCCCAGCTTTTACGAGCTCGCCCTAGACCCTTTCGCTCATTGGCCTTGAATCGTGTGGACCCTCAGCCGACCAGACACCCCGGTCCTCCTTCCCAGGTTCCTCCTTCTTTCTTTCCGGGCCAATCCTCTTCGGGTGAAGGCTCGAGCTTGGCGGAGTCCATCTTTTTATTTGACCCCAACATGTACCAGCCTCGTCCCTTGGAGAAGGTTTACTCACCCCCGGAGGATCCTTACCCAGATTCTGATTAGGATGTACCTATTGTGAACAATTTTTCTTTTGTTTTATTTTATTAAAAAAACAATGTGTATTAAACTTGTTGTCTTTTAATATTTGAAACTTTGTTTTGCAAATTCATCCGTCATGCAAGCTTGGGCCCAAGAGGGCTTTGTGGCCATTTCGAGGAGTCGGGGATTCCCAAAACATGTTTTGACTCAACTGTACGGACTTTGATATGTATCTGACAATTTTTTTCACAGGTGAGAGTGAGTTTTATCGATGGGAAATCAGCTGTCACAGGCTGCTGGTATGAGATTTTTCACATGGCTAAACCAGCCGTACGGATCGTACAAGCATGGTTGAAATTTTGACCAAACTTTCTGAGGGCTTTCAAGGAATTTTGACAGACGGGAGGTCTTATTTGACTCAAACCGTTTTACCCAAAGCATGACTCTTCGTTGGCCCTTCCATCGCACGATTATGGCTTGCCAGCCCCAGTGCTTCAACTTTGCCGGGAACTACTCCTTGGGTTTCGCAGTCATGGCTTGCTAGCCCCAGTGTTTTATCATTGCCGGGAACTATCCCTCGGGTCCTCATCCCATTCTTTTGGGTGTGTATTCCCCCTTGCCCGGGACACGGTCCTCTTTTGCGCGGTTTTCCTCTCCCTAAGCAATCCGAACATATCATTTTTCCTTCTTCCGCATATCCCATCATCTCATCTTCCTAGGAGTGGCCTAGTTGACTCTGACACGGACACGAGCGATAGTCGACTCTGACACGGGCAAGAGCAAACCGCGCTTGCTCAAACGAATGGACACACATAGGCATTTATGGGAGTGAGTCCCTTTTCTGAGGAAGGAAGCCTATGGATAGAAATTCATGTGTTTGGCTCTCTCCTAAGATGTGGAAAAGAAGACTTGTCGAGGCATTCGAAACCGGCCTTAGTTAATGTCATCAAAATGATTGTTCGAAAGAACCGCGTCCAGCATTAGATCAAAATTCAAGCAATTAGCCTTAACACGTATAAACGTTGTGATCAATTGAGATTAAGATTTGATCAATGGTGAGATCGGGAAGGAGAAGGCTTTTTGGGTCATTTTAAGGTTTCCGGGTCTTGGTGTGGCCACGGAAAGGGGTTTTGGGCCAAAGAAGGGGAATCATCATTCGCATGTTCCTTTGCGGAACCGAACAATGTCTGTCTGACAGATTGGTCATTTATGCGACCGCAAAGAAGCGACATTGGTTATTTTTGGGAGGGCCAAAGGTTCGATGGGTTTTCTCATGTTATGACCGGACCCGAAGGTTGCCTACGTTCCCCTCAATGTGAGGAGCTCAAGTCGCCGTAGTTCGGCTGTGAGGCCGTCTTTTGTTGAAGTTGGATTTCTTTTGGTGTTGTCTCTGGGGACATTGTTGCTTGCTTCCGCTCTGCGGTGATCTCTTTGAGATGGATTTCTTGGGATGAACCCTCCTTGGCGTGGACATGTCTCTTGAGACAAGCATTTCTTCTTCTTTTTTTATTTCCTTTCCTTCTTTCACATTCATTCATTTTTTTTAGGGGGGGGCACTTTTTTGTTCTCAACACCTTCTGAGCGATAGCCATTTGGTGTGCCCGGCTTTTTGCCTTTTGGGATCTTCCATTTTGCTGGCCCATTAGTGGGCTTCTATGGTTGGGTGGCAACATTCTCGGTCTCACTTTTTGTCAAGGGTTTGCACGGGAAGTGTGTATCGGGGAATGTGTATGGGGAAGATTTGCCATTGATGGTTTCTCCATGCCAATTGATCACAACATTTATTCACATCAAGATTAATTGTTTGTATTTTGAACTCTTTTGCGTTTAGGTCCATTCATCCTTGAATGAGTCGTTGCTAACTATTACGCTTGGGAGTAAACTCATCATTTTGGGGATATAGCAATTATTTGACAATATTAATCAAAGCGGTTCCGAGAGTTAATGCGTTTTTCAAGATAATGCCTCAAGCCTAGAGAGAATAGAAGTAAAAGTGATTCATATCATTCATAAGACTCGATTTTTACAATCATAGACTCAACTATTGACTCTATTGATTCGACCATTCTACTATTCACTGCCTCGACCATACCTAACCTCGTGGTTTTTCACATAACATTGCCTCGCAGGGCTTTTCATAAAAAAAAAAATACTTTGTCCACAACGGACTTTTTCATGGACTCTCTAGGACCTACAACGCTAGACCACTCCTAGGATTCTTTTCTTCTTCTTCCTTTTCTTCACCTCACACCCATTCATCGCCTTGCTTGGTAATGACACCCTTGTCGATGAGCGATTGGATGTCATTCCTCAAGGTGAGACAGGCGTTCATAGAGTGACCCGGGGCCTGATGGTACTTGCAGTGTTGCTTAGGATCATGGTGCGCCCCGAGTGGTTCGGCCCATATCACGTGGCGACCTAGAAGTTCCATCTTTCCTATTTGGAGCAAGTGTTCCAATATTTGTTCCCTCGGCATTCCCAACTCATGGAACCAACGATAATGGGCTCCTTTCCCTTGGGGGTGAAATCCTCCTACAACCGCCGCGGGCCCCCCATGGGATACTGTAACGGGCTGAAGCTGATCTCGAGACTCTTGCCCATCTTGGACCGAGCAACCGGGGGTGGTTCCCGGGGAGGGAGACAGTTTCTCTGAAGACCTTTTGATCTCCTCAATAGATTTTATAATCTCGTGCAGGCATTCTCGGGTGTTCCTCGAGTTGTGCCTTTCCAGTTTATCTGACAACTCCGCTCGGCTATGTAGAAGTTCACACCGGCCATCGTATTTCTCCTCAAGGTCCTTCCTGAGCTTTGCGCCATTCTTCTCCCACAATTCTTCTACCCTCTTGTGGAAGAGCTCCTTAATTTCCTCACGGGGCTGTTGGACCACTTTGATCGCCTCATTACGATCAACCTCGGCTCCCCGCAGTTGCTCTCTCATTGTGCTGACTGTCCTTTCTAAGAGCTTTACTCGGCCCTCCAATTGGGCTTGTGCGTCGAATCTGATGTCCATTTCGTTTCCTTGAGCTTTGCTTGCCATTGTTTCCTATAACACGAAAGACGGGCGAGCCGTAAGAGCACTGTGGAAGGACTTTCGGAAAGCCATGCTTTGAGTAAAACAGAGACTCAGTACAAGCGGGATTTTGACCCTTCGAGAGAAACGAGTTTGACCCTTTTGGGGGGAGGGGAGCCCAAGCCATGCATTTTGGATGAATTTAACAATTTTCGCCTTTAGGAAAGAGGATTTTGCTTATTTTCTCAATCATTATTAAGCGGTTTTGTCATACTTAGCGCGCAATTTAATGACTTAGTACTTATTATTCATGTATACTCAAAACATGTTTTGTTCCTAATTGGTTGGAAAAGATTTCTCTTCTTTTTCGCAACTATTCTAAATCCTGGATCAGTGAAGGCCATCACTACGCCTATAGACCCCTCGTTTTTCACCTGTCTTGCATGCTCCCAGGGATGGACTGTCCCGGGCGAGGGTCCTATAGGGCAAGCGGCTTCCACCGACTGAAATTAATGATCCTAGGGTCTAGTGCATTGCGAGGTTCCCAATGTGCGGTCCATTCCAATCATGATTAAGCCCCGGTTGGGATCGAGATTCGTCTTAGGATGATTAGTATGGACCATTCATTGGGGTGTAACCTCATCTTTGATGAGGGCTCTCGAACCTTATCCTTGGGCTTAAGGATGATTAGTATGGACCATTCATTGGGGCTCGACAACACGGTGTCACCCTATCCTTAATACGTGACTTAGGTTAATTACGGTCAACATTAACGTGTAAGTCAAGGACCGGGTCGAAGTTGACCATGGTCACACTTGCTTTCACAAGGAGTCATGACTCGGGCATTAACTTGGCCATGATTAACCTTAGACATACATTAAGTATGTGGCAACGTAAGCTAGACCAAAAACCAACCGAAGTCACGGTATTTGTGTGTCACCGACAAGTGTGGTTGACTCGGCTCGGAAGGGGAGGTGGAATGGACCCGTGCGCGTTAGAAGGGCACAAGAGCACCAATCAAGATGCATCGTGGCATCCATCCCGGGTTTGAAGGGTATTTGGAACGTGCAAGGTTAAGTGCGCGTAGTGTGAAGCCTTCTATGTTCCCTTTTGAGTCAAAATAGAAATTTTCCAATCCATTTTAACATTATGAGCAATGTATAATCAACAACAATGAGCAAGCATGAACGAGCTATTTACAAAAGCAATCAAGCAAGAATCTTATGAACAAAGCCCAAACTCACATGTACAACAAATTGTGCACAACCAAATAATCTTTTGAAATCAACATCTTTCAAGAAGAACAATTCTTTTGACAATCATTTGCAAAACAAGTTGTGTACAACAAAGAATTCAAAAACCTTTGACAAAGTGGGTTATGCACAAGGAGGTTTTGAAAATCCAAATTTATGTCCAAAAGTTTGCACATAGCCAAGCTTAAAACAAAACAAGTTTTGGCTAGAAAAGAGGAAGGTAATGTGCACGAACCAAACAGTAAATGGAACCTGGAAAAGCAGAAGCCAAAGGGACACAGAATGTTCATGCCCTGCACAAAATTGTTAAATTTTGGAGCATTCTGTTCCCTGCCCAACATAGCCTTACGGCTATAGAATGCTGGCAATTATTTTTTGCAGTTTTTTCATCTTCTGATCATCAAGCCCTAGTTTATTGCACATCCAGAACAGTTTCCACTCCAGAAAGTTCAAACAGAAACTCAGCACACACAAAACAAGCACAAAAGTTAACGAAAACGGGGGACGGGAGTTTGACCCACACATAAATATCCCCAGAGATTCTAAAAAGAAGTTTGAGAACATTTAACTCCCCAGCGGAGTCGCCACTGTAAGGATCCCGCCCCCGTGAGTGGAGAACGCGACGTGTTTTGGGGGCGAAATGCCAAACACGGTTATCTCACAAAACATAACGGAGTTGCCACTTTTGTTAATTATTTAACCCAACAAAAGAAAAGGTTAGAGATTCTATTAGTTCGGAGGTCAGGTTACGTCTTGGGAAGAGTTTCACGTCACCCAAGCCACCTCGGACAAAGCCGAGTCTCCCTAATGTTATTTAACGAAAGTGCTTGTGTGTGTGTGTGTGTGTGTGTTTTCAAAATGGGAGAAACTGACTATTTTGGCAAAACCAGTTAATTTTTTAACAAAAAAGGTTTATTTTGCAAACTTTCTGGTCAAAAAGGAAGAAATTAGAAAATGTCCTCCCCGGCCAAAGTAGCCGTACGGATGGAGAGGGCTCTCTACGGCATTTTTACAGTTTATCAGAAAAACAGTCCAGTTTCAGTCAAAACAGAGTATCTTTGCTGAAACTGGACTGGAATGTTGATTTCCAGTTTATGATTAATAACAAGACTTTGGAAGGTTCATTCCTATGCACTTTGATAACCAAAGGAACCCCAAACACAAAGATTTGGGTGTGATCAAAGGCAATCATTGGAGAAATTTATGAAAAGTTGATGAACATGGCATTTAGGCCAAAATGACCATTTTGGTGGATAAAGATTGAAACTTTACCACCAAAATGGACTTATTATGCAAGTTTAAACCTTTAGGGACACAAATATAACACAAAGATCAAATATTTTTGTCCCATACTTGGTGATTTATGGTTAGGTCATGGTTGGGATGATAAAGATTGAAACTTTATCCCCCAATCATGACTCTTATGGCCAAACAAGAACAACATCAACATGAAATGTAACAAATCATGGTCATCCTAGGTTTTATCCCATAAATCACACACTAGGTGTGAAGGGCACCTTGAATCACCTCATGATTTGGATCACATACGTATATAATCATAATATATATAGCTTGAAAGGCCAAGATTTGTATAATATATAGATATAGTGCTTGAAATGGACAAGACATGCAAGAAATGTAAAGTGCTTGAAATGGACAAGACTTTGAAATAACAAGAAGAATTAATACAAGATGAACAAGTAATATTAACAAAGATAAAAGAGAGTTTGAGATGAAGAAGAAGATGGGGAGAAGGAGGCTTCACCTGTGATGGTTATGCCTATCTTCCTCTATAATCACTCAAATATGTGTATAACTCACTTTCTGCTCTCAAACTGGCAGAGTAACAACTCTCAAAATGTTTTCTCCCCCCCTGAAATGATCAGGATGGGGTTTAATTTATAGAGGCTGAGGGTGCCCAACATAGCCGTACGGCTAGGGACCTCATGTGCCCAAACCATCCGTACGACTCGACTTGGCGAGCTTCTGGATTTTTCCAAGTTTAATTTCAGTTCAGTCTTGGAATATCAGGTTTATCCTAGTGAGGTCCTGGCCCATTGGTTTATCCCGAAATGGTACCAAGAATTCCTCTAAAGTAGATAGATTTCAGATTGGGGTACTTACAAGTGTTACTATGGAAGGAACCAACACCAACGGGATTCCGGTGCTGGAAATTAAGCACGAGGAGAACGATATGATTCTAACCGGATTTACAGGAATACCCTCCGAGACCCACGTTTTTTGTGTAGATCTCACACTCACAAAGGATAAAATTCCTCCCGCAATGAGGATGATGCGTCTAATGCACTACCTCCCAGGACTTGGCCTTGGAAAGAAGCTTCAAGGGACTCATAAAATTGTCAAGATCAAGGAGCAAAAGACACTCCGTGGTTTGGGGTATAAGCCAACTCCCGAAGACCTTAGAATGGATAAGGAAAATGCCCGAAGGAAGAGCCAAGCCCGAGCTCAAGGAATCTCTTACAAGACTCCCAACCTTCGCCCATATACCTTTGATATGAGCCGCTACTTTGTGAAAGAAGGAACCCAAGCTGAAGACCCAACAAAGAGGGAACCAATGGTAACCAACTGGGACAAGCTCTAAGAGGACCTTGTAAGATTCCGAGGGATGACCGCCAACCCCATGAGAAGGGCATTCCTAGATACGCCCACAATGCTCGGTCCTACCGAAACCACGATAACACATGAGTAATCTTTTAAAGGGGTACCTGAGATGGTGAAGCAATTCGAGGATTGGTCCATGGAAGGAAACGACAAGGAAGGAAGGCCCGTCTGGGGTCGGAATGGTAAGAACGAGTTTGGAGAATGGGCTCCCAAGAAAACCGGAGAGGAAGTCATGGGCGACGAATGGAATGGCGTGGTGATGCAAGGGTTATTTGGGGAAGAATTGGTTGTGCCAGATCTGATCGATTTAGGGAAAGAAATGGTTGCTGTAATAGAGGATGGATTCCCTAAGGTCGTCGACCCCCGTACCTTGGTTGAGCAAAGTGGTATGCCTCTGAAGAATTGGGCGACTTTTTCCGGACCTGTGGCCAGCAAGGAAGAAATGATCGCAGAACTTGGATTGATTCCCCGCCCTCTAGAGTCACGTGTCGTAGGGTCTTGTGTAACAGAGTCCCCTTAGTCTCTCGTCTTTGAGTTTGAGTCTGTTTCCTCTGAGGGCCTCACGCCTGAGGATTATGATCTTGTAGCCAACATTGTATTCCCCTTTGCATTGAATGAAATGATAGACCTTTTTGAGTATCCCCTCATTTCCAATTTATTAGATGATAAATTAACTAATAATATGAAAACGGTTAATAATGAATCACCTAATAATGCAGAAGCACTAAACGAACAATACATTAAAGAACTCTCAAAACAGGTTATTGACCGAGAGGAAAACCGTGCCCAAGCTGCCGAACAGGTTTTGGCCAAGTTGAATTTGGGGACTGCGGATGAACCAAAGGAGACACAGATTGGTAGCTACTTCAAAGGAACCGAAAGGGAAGACTTGGTTAAGCTGCTCAAAGAGTATGTGGATGTTTTTTATTGTCTTACAAGGATATGCCAGGGTTAGACGCCTCAATTATAGAGCACAAAATCCCCGTGGATCCCGAAGTGAAACTGGTTAAGCAAAAGCTTCGACGAATAAAACCGGAATGGTCCCTGCAAGTCAAAGAAGAGATTGAGAAACTGCTCCGGGTCGGCTTCATAAGGGTAATAGAATACCCCTCATGGCTCTCCAACATAGTAACAGTGACAAAGGCCAATGGAAAGGTCCAGTGTTGTGTTGACTTTAGGTACCTCAACAAAGTAAGAACCAAGGATGATTTCCCTCTCCCGAACATCGACATGCTCGTAGACACGACCTCTAGTTTCGAGGTCAAGTCCTTCGTAGACGGTTTCGCCAGGTACAATAAGATCAAATTGGCTGAGGAGGACCAAGAAAAGACCACCTTCACCACCCCATGGGGAACCTTCTGCTATACCGTAATGCCTTTTGGACTAAGGAACGCTGGGGCTACTTACCAAAGGGCCGCGACCGCACTCTTCCATGACATGATCCACAAGGAAATAGAGGTGTATGTAGATGACATGATCATCCATTCCAAAGGAACCAATGGGCAGCACCTAATCAACTTGAGGAAGTTCTTTGATAGGTTGAGAAAGCACTCTATGAGGCTCAACCTGGCTAAGTGCACTTTTGGGGTTTCCCGTGGCAAAGTTTTAGGGTACATGGTCACCGAACGTGGCATTGAGATCGATCCTCAAAAGGTAAAGGCGATTGTGGAAATAATACCACCCCGCACCCAAACAGAGGTGAAAGCCTTCATGGGACGATTGCAGTACATTAGCCGTTTCATAAACCAACTCACACCCACATGTGAGCCCATCTTCAAACTGCTGAGAAAGAATGCGGAGGTTGAGTGGAACGAGGAATGTCAAAGGGCCTTCGAGAAAATCAAGTCCTGCCTTACTCATCCTCCAGTTCTTTATCCTCCTCATAAAGAAAAACCACTCCTGCTCTATTTGACAGTAACAGATGCCTCGGTGGGAGCCATGTTGGCCCAAGAGAAAAGAGATTCAAAAGTAGAGAACGCCATCTACTTTGTGAGCCGAAAACTGCAAGGGAGTGAACTTAACTACTCCGCCATTGAAAAGACATGTGCTGGACTGGTATGGGTAGTGAGGAAATTGAAGCACTACATGCATTCCCACTCGATACAGCTCATCTCCAAAATAGATCCCATCAAATGTTTGTTGGAAAAGCCTTATCTGTCCATGAGACTCGCCAAATGGTCTTTCTTCCTAGCAGAATATGATATCAGTCATGTGACGCGAAAATTAGTCAAAGGGAGAGTTATGGCGGAACACTTTGCAGATTTCCCTAGCAATGAAGAAAAGGATACTGACCCCCCAATTCCCTGACGAAGGGATATTTGCTCTTAAGGGCGAAAACAAATGGCAACTGTTCTTTGATGGTGCCGCGAACAAGAGAGGAAATGGAATTGGAATTCTCTTAGTGGATCCGAAGGACGAGCACACCCCTATTGCCATTAAATTAAACTTTGAGGTGACCAATAATGCCGCTGAATATGAGGCATGCACAGCCGGCTTAGAGGCCGCCCTTGAAAAGAATGTGAAAGAATTGGAGTTCTGCGGGGATTCAGCCTTGATCATCAACCAAGTGTCTAACGAATGGAAGACGTTGGACCCGGGCTTGCAAAAATACCATGCCCACATGAAGGAACTCATGGCCCAATTCAAAGAGGTCAGCTTGCATTACCTACCAAGGGATCGCAATCGCTTCGCGGATGCTTTGGCTACCTTGGCCTCTTTAGTGGAAATCCCTGAGGGAAAATCAATAAAACCCTTCAGAGTGGGTAGAAAAGAAAATTCGGCCTACTGTTGTAAAATCGAAGGAGCCCCGGAGAAAGTAGAGGAGCCATGGTACAACCAAATTTACCAATTTCTCAAAGAAGGAGAAGTTTCCTTCACAAATGAGAAAGGAGAATACAAAGATGGGATCAAAGCCAAAGGTGTGGCAGTCCTCAAGCGGTTGGCATCTCACTATGTGATCTTGGGAGACATCTTGTACAAGAAACGCCATTAAGGCCTTCTCCTAAGGTGCATAAGTTCAAAGGAAGCAAAGGAACTCATGAAAGAGGTCCATGGTGGAGTGTGTGGCCCCCACATGAATGCTCAGGCCTTAATGCAAGTCATCCTATGAATGGGGTATTTTTGGATCTCGATGGAGACCGACTGCACACAATTCGTGAAGAAGTGTGATAATTTCCAACGGTTCTCCAACCTTAATCACCTGCCGCCTCACCATTTGTACTGCATGACAACCCCATGGCCTTTCTCAACTTGGGGCATTGACATCATCGGAAAGATTCACCCACCCGGAAGCAATGGTCATGAATTTGTCTTGGTAGCCGTGGACTATTTCACAAAATGGGTCGAAGCCAAATCCTACAAGGTCTTGACCTCAAAGAAGGTCGCGGAATTTATGAAGGAAAACATCATGTTCCGTTATGGAGTCCCGAATGAGGTCATCACTGATAATGGCTCGCACTTTGAGGGCGAATGTGATCGATTGTTAGGTTCGAGTCACCCGCCACAAGTCCTCCCCTTATAGGCCTCAAACCAATGGAGCGGTAGAAGCCGCTAACAAAACACTTGAAAGGATCATCAAGAAGATGGCAACACGGGGTAGGAATTGTCCCGAAAAGCTACATCTAGCATTTTGGGGCTATCCGACTTCAGTCAGGACTGCCATCGGGGAAACTCCTTTTGCTCTAACTTATGGGATGGAGGCCATGCTTCCGGCGGAGTTGGAGGTCCCATCTCTAAGGGTTTTGCTGGAAAATCAAATCCATGAGGTAGATTGGCCCTGAAGTCGACATGACGAACTGGCCTTGCTAGATGAACGCCGTTTAAAAGCCATGGAACACATCCGTGCCTACCAAGAGAGAATGGCACGAGCCTTTAACAAGAAAGTTAAGCCCCAACAAATTCGGGTCGGAGACCTAGTTCTCAAGGAAAAACCCCCGAGAAGGTCTAATCCCGATGGAAAATGGGAACCCGTATGGATCGGTCCTTTTGTAGTGCAAGAGGTTTTTTTTCGGGAGGAGCAATGAGACTCGCAGACTTGGATGGTAATCCCTTCATGCACCCGGTCAACGGTGATAAGCTCCGTCGATACTTTGTTTAAAAAAAAATAAAAATAAAAAATAAAAAAGTGAGTGCTAAAAGAATATACCCACCTAGATTGAAAACCCGTTTGGGCGGTCTAGGAAAAAAAAAACAGGGTCGCACCATGACTCATGAAAAATGAACTACGATGATCTGAGACCCTTAAAGTCCTATTTGTAAAAGGGGAACGTAGGCAGCCAATCATTGGTCCAGTCTCAAAAATAAATAAAATTCAAATTCGGTTCTTAAAGGAAACTTTATAATAAGTAACCACTGCCACCAAAACACTTCTTTGATGAGTTCAAGCACGGTCTACTCTCGACTCAATGACATGCTAAAAATATAAATAAAATACTTAACCAAACTAATGTGTCTGTGTGAATACGTGTGTTTGAATTTGGGAATATTCATAGTAACATTAAAATTATGAGAGTCGCCACGCCGTTTTAGTTATAGCCAAAACATTGAGAAAAAGCATGTTTAGTGGGTTCGGGGGTCAAATTACAACAAGAGAAGAAAATTGAACGTTATCACTCCTATTGCCCGAATTGATCGGTCTTTCTATCATGATGCGGTGTTAGTAGTGTGTTAGTGATTTAGACCGGATCCGAAGATTGCCTACGTTCCTCTCAATGTGAGAAGCTCAGGTCAGCGTAGTTCGCAGATAATTTAGAATAGGCAGGAGAATCGGGATCATGCATAATGAGGGGGAATTTACCTAAAGATTAGGGTTTAGAAGTAGTTCCTAGATCATCCTCGGGTTGATGAACCCTAGATCATCATCGGCTATGAAATAACATGTAATTATGAAGATCGCAACCCTAAATATAGCATAAATAAGGTTTTAATCTATGAACACGAAGAACATGCGAAGAACATATTGTGAACATATGAATGAACATGCAAAGCTCATGAAGAAACTATGAATAAACATGTACGAACATGAATATAAAAGATCTACATTAAAAATGATGCAAGAACATGAAGAAAAAGTTAGAAAACTTACCTATGTTGGCAAGAAATAAACCTTGATCTCCTTGAGAGTTTGAATGCTAATTAGAGAGCAAAATAGTGTTTAAGAACTTCAAAATTCGGACTTTAGAACTCTCCAAATCGGACCCTAAACCAATAGCATGGGATTGGTTTATATAGTAAACTGAGGGGAAGATCTGACGGTCCAGATCATCTGGGACAAAGGTGGCCGCCTGGCCATGATTGAAGCCGGCTACAAGAGTGGCCGCGTGGCCAAGATCAACGCGCAGCAAGGTTGGCCGCATGGCCAATTCCGCAGGCTGACTTGATTCTTAAGCTAGGGTTTCTGCATGGTTTTAAGGAAACCATTTGTTACCTATTTTGATAGATTTTGTCATAAATGAGATATTTTGGGAATCCGGGACAAGTCTTTGCAAGGTTTCTACTTCCTATAAAGTCCTTGTATTTTTGGGAAAGTCCTAATAAACTCATTTTCAGGTCGGGTACTAACAGTAGCCCCTCGGCGACGCTTCTTGCAAGGCAATGTGGGGTCGACGATAAAAGAAGGATCCGTCTGAAACATGAGTTTCAAAACAGATGAAAGGTAAGGGAACGGCTGAACCTTGGCAGGCGACCTACGTATCCGCGGGGGAATCAAGCCAACGTAGTTCAAATCTGATGGGGAAATTGAGGATGATTGTCCTCTGATGGGGAGCAACTTCTTCTGCTGGGGAAAATCCACCTGCTGGGGATGAGAGACAACCGCGTCGGTCGGGTGACTGGACCTTTTCAGGTTTTCTACGTATCCTCGGAGGAATCAAGCCAAACGTAGTTCAGAGATATTAGGGAAAGACGAGACATCGAACTTCTGCTGCGGATAATAAACCTACGGATACTATCTTGTATGAAGAACGAACATTCGTAAGCAATGAAGTTATTTGGAAAAAATAAAGACTACGTTGTCTAAATAATCCCAAGATGGAATGGTAAACGCAATCAAGATCGCCAGAGTTCCTGCCGATTGTGCTAAAGTAATAGATGCTGGATCTCTCGCGAACAGAAACGCCGAGGCTTCTGCCAATCGCGATCAAGGATGCGTATGCCATAGAGGCGCCGAAGTCTCTACAACCATACGAATCCTAATAATAGATGCTGGATCTCTCGCAAACAGAAATGCCGAGGCTTCTGCCAATCGCGATCAATCTAGGATGCGTATGTCATAGAGGCACCGAAGTCTCTACAACCATACGAATCCTAATAATAGATGCTGGATCTCTCGCAAACAGAAACGCCGAGACTTCTTCCAATCACGATCGATCTAGGATACGTATGTCATAGAGGCGCCGAAGTCTCTACAACCATACGAATCCTAATAATAGATGCTGGATCTCTCGCAAACAGAAACGCTGAGGCTTCTGCCAATCGCGATCGATCTAGGATACATATGTCATAGAGGCGCCGAAGTCTCTACAACCATACGAATCCTAATAATAGATGCTGGATCTCTCGCAAACAAAAACGCCGAGGCTTCTGCCAATCGCGATCGATCTAGGATGCGTATGTCACAGAGGCACCGAGGTCTCTGCAACCATACGAATCCTAAGCAAATATTAGGAAATGCTAAAATAAGAGATGTTGGATCTCTCGTAAACAGAAACGCCGAGGCTTCTGCCAATCGCGATCGATCTAGGATGCGTATGTCATAGACGTGCCGAAGTCTCTACAACCATACGAATCTTAAGCAAATATTAGGAAGTGCTAAAATAATAGATGCTGGATCTCTCGCAAACAGAAACGCCGAGACTTCTGCCAATCTCGATCGATCTAGGATGCGTATGTCATAGAGGCGTCGAAGTCTCTACAACCATACGAATCCTAAGAAAATATTCGGAAATGCTAAAATAATAGATACTGGATCTCTCGCAAACAGAAACGCCGAGGCTTCTGCCAATCTCGATCGATCTAGGATGCGTATGTCATAGAGGCGCCAAAGTCTCTACAACCATACGAATCCTAAGCAAATATTAGGTGAAGAATGGAAATTTTAAGGGGCTTTCCGTTCCCAAAGGTAACGAATATCAGTCACAATAGTGCTAAGGGCACCTGAAATGAACAAAGGGGAATGTACTAGGGGTAAAACTGAAATTTTGCATGTGGAGGCAAAGATGATGGATTGTTATGAAGTCGGAAACGGGATGAACTCTTGGGGAGTCACAAAGGTGATAGACTCTCGGGGAGTCACAAAGGTGATAGACTCTCGGGGAGTCACAAAGGACTATTTGGTGAGTCACAAGGGCAACGGACCTTTAGGGAGATGCGAAGGAGATGGACTCTCAGGGAGTTGCTAATATGGGAAACATGATCTGGGTTCCGCTTATCCTAATTTAGGAAGGAATGAGGCTACGAGCCATTAAGACCAAGGTGTTAGGTAAGGGACATTTTTCTTGGTTGCCTAGAGGTAGGACCTAAGGATTTTTAAGGAAAGGGAATAAGGAAGATGGTGATCTCCTAATCTTGAGATAGGGATGCCAAAGATGTCACGGCTTCTTAGGCTTTAGATTATGTCTCGGAGATAATGTGGGTTTGCTAGGCTTACAGGCTAGGGATTGGAGTTCATTTAAGCATGAGGAGAGTATTCTATCCTAGGCTTAGTGCTAGGGCTTGGAAAGGTTGAGGTTTGGGAACTTCCTAGATGTTAGGGTTTCGAACAAGGGTTTGGAAACTGGTGTTTAAGGACCATGACTCTCCTAGGTTTGGGAATAGGCTTTAGGAATTTCCTAGGTCTAGGAGGCTAGGGCTTGGAGTTATGGTAGGCTCAGAGGTTGCAAAGGCATTGGTTTTTAGACATAAGGCTGGGAGTTGGAAAGGTTGTGACTTCCTAGGCTTGAGACCATGGACCGTTGGGAAGAGGGATCGCTTTTGTGGAAGGTCCACTAAGCTTGATGTTAGGGTTCACCATTTTCTGGGATTGGTGACTATGGCTTGGAAATGTTCGTGGTAACCTAGGTTTAGGCTAGGTTTTAAGGCTAAGGACTGTAAACTTCCTATATTTTGAGACTAAGGTGAAGGAATTTCCTAGGTCTAGGACTAGGGTTTGAAGGGAATGTTGAATCCTAGGCTTGATGATAGAGTTTAAAGAGGATAATTTCTACCTAGGCTTGAGGCTAGGGTTTTAGAAAGAGTGCGACTACCTAGGCTTGAGGCTAGGGTTTAGAGCGAATGCGACTACCTAGGCTCGAGGCTTGGGTTTAGAAAGAGTGCGACTACCTAAGCTTGAGGCTAGGGTTTAGAGCGAATGCGGCTTCCTAGGCTTGAGGCTAGGGTTTAGAGCGAATGCGGCTTGCTAGGCTTGAGGCTAGGGTTGATTGAGTTTTGGACAGGGCATTATATCCTAGGTTTTGGACTAGGGTTCAATAAAACGGAGAATTGAGATTGTAAATTTCCTAGGTTTCGAGACTAGGGTTTCGGGAATTTGGAAATGATGTTGCATACGGAGCTTTGGAAATTCCCTAGAATTTGGGCTAGGGTTAAAGGGAATGTTGTGGTTTCCTAGGCTTAAGGCTAGGGTTTAGAGAGGATATGTGACTACCTAGGATCAAGGCTAGGGTTTAGGAAGGGTGTAGCTACCTAGGATCAAGGCTAGGGTTTATGAAGGATGTAACTTCCTAGGCTTTAGGCTAGGGTTTGAAAGGATGTAATTACCTAGGCTTGAGGCTAGGGTTCAGAGAGAATGATATGACTACCTAGGCTCGAGGCTAGGGTTTAGAGAAGGTGTTTCCCTAGGTTTAAGGCTAGGGTTTGGAGACCGAAAGCATTTGAAGGTTTGTCTTGGTTTAGACCGAGCAAGTTTGAGGTCTAAGAGTGTTGCGGTTTGGGGAAAATGAGCTTGATACCTCGTGGCTGGATAGGGTCGATAGATTAGACCTAGGCTATAGTGCTAGGGTTTAGCTAGGGTAAGACTCAGACATGTGTTTAGGAGACCGGGGCCTAATGGAATGGTAGGCGTGAGATCTAGGAGATCGAAGGCTAGGCAGGGTAGCGTTGGGACATAAGGCTTTCAAGCGGGTAAGTCCTTTGTCCTAGATAAACCGCGTTATGGGTTAGGATCAAGCAGGCTTGAGGTCGGCCAAGGAGCAACGGATTGGGACCAGTTAAGGGTGTAAGGCGGACATGGCGGGTTTGGGTCCAAAGGTTTGCTAGGTGCGAACCATGTGCGGGAGATGGTCTGGATATGTGACCACGTTGGCGCTTTAGGTAAAGGGATTGAGTGTCCAAGACTTTGCTCGAGTACAATAGGTGCCTAAGTTGGATTGGGTATGCTTAGGACCGAAGTTTGTCTTAGAGGTCATTGCACGTGACCAAACTCGTTCGGCGATTATGAAGGTAGGCTAGGGATGGGACCCAAAGGTGTTAAGCGCACGTGTTTTGACCGGACGGGTTTTGATATCTTTATGGCATGTCACGGTATGCGGAAGATCCTATGCGTTCGAGCATGTTTAAGGTTTGGACTCGTGGGGAAGAATGGTTTGAGATCCATGGAGTTCAAGGGTGGACCTTGTAGGTGGCGAGGATTGGACTCGGCTCGGATTAAGTAGGTTAGAGACCTAAGGGGTTGAAGGTCAGACTAGGAAGTCCTTTGAAGCTAAGGAGTGACACTAGGTTGGTACTTGGTAGGTTTAAGAGTGGTAGGGCCATGGCTTGGATATGACGGGAGTCGGGAGACGTAGAAGCGTCGCTTTTAATTGGACCAAGTAGGCTTGGGAATTAAAGAGTTCCAAGGGTGGAGATGTAAGGTGAGAGACCTAGAGGGTAGAAAGTCTTGTGACCTAAAGGTTTAGGGGTTGAGGCCTAAGGTATGGACCAGACATATCATGGACCTCAAGGATAAGCTTGGTAGACTCGAATGGTCTTGGGATCTAAGGGATCGCTCAACAGGTTAGACTGAGTAGACCTAAAAGGTTGGAACGAGGAGGATAAGAGAGCTATTGCTTAGACAAGGTAAGGATGAGTATATGTTGGTAGGTTTGAGATCTAGGAGATCGGGTAGGCTCAGGACCGGTAGGTTCGGGACCTAATGGGTCACCCTAAGGATTTGGCTTTGGTTAACTGGTTTAAGGTCTGAAGTTTTGGGTAGAACCGGTTTGAGGCCGAAGGGGTCATGCTACGAACTTGCGGAAGGTCGAGCTAAGAGGTTATGATGTAACGTAGGTAAGACTCACCGGGTAGGTTTGGGACCTAGGTAAGACTGATCGGGTAGGCTCGGGACCTAGAGAGTTTATGATGTAACTTAAGCAAGACTGACCGGGTAGGCTTGGGACCTAAGGTTTTGAACCAGGTAGGTTGGGACCTAAGGGTATCCTATTGTGTAGGAAATAGGGTGAAAGACCAAGTCAACTCAAGAATCACGAAGATGGGTCTCAGATGGATCGAGGATGTTTTTACAATTTTGTGGAGACCGAGAGCGTGCGGGTTTATAAACAAAGTGTCGGGGAGGAGAAAACTTTATGAAAGTGTTATGATCTTATACAGATGCCTTATAATTAATTATGATTCTAATCAATCCAAATAGGTCGTCGCGTGCCGAGTTTGACGATGAGGGGTGCCCTTCTTCTAAGTGTATCCTTGTTGACGCCTCGGTATTCTCTGGGAAACCACATAGTCGACCCATTCCGTTGGGGATTATCTAATTTGGTGAGCGGGTACCCTCCCTCCTTTGAGAAACTCTACGTCAAGCTTGATGATGAGGGATGCCCTTCTTCTAAGTATATGCTTGATGAAGCCCCGGCATTCTTTGAGAAACCTTATGGTCGGTCCTTTATTGTTAGGGAAGCCCCAGTTGCGTAGAGCGGGGTATCCTACCTCTTTTAAGACGCACCCTTTTTCTGCCTAGACCGCCCTTGCAGGTTTTCAATCTAGCGGGCATCTCTTTTGCGTCAATTTTTTTTTTTTTTTTTTTTTTTTTTTTGAACTCATTCAGTCGACTCAAAAAAGGAAAAAAGAATTGTTTGAAAACATGCGGGGCATTTTGAGGAGAGTAAGAGAGAGAGAGAGATAGTACTCACATTAGGGAAGCCCCAGTTGCGTAGAGCGGGTATCCTCCCTCCTTTGAGAAATCCTACGTCGAGCTTGATGATGAGGAGTCCTCTTCTTCTAAGTATGTGCTTGATGAAGCCCCGGCATTCTTTGAGAAACCTTATGGTCGGTCCTTTATTGTTAGGGAATCCCCAGTTGCGTAGAGCGGGGTATCCTACCTCTTTTAAGACGCACCCTTTTTTCTGCCTAGACCGCCCTTGCGGGTTTTCAATCTAGCGGGCAACTCTTTTGCGTCAATTTTTTTTTTTTTTTTTTCAAGTCGAGGAAAAAAGATTTTTTTGAAAACATGCGGGGGCATTTTGGGGAGAGTAAGAGAGAGAGAGAGAGATAGTACTCACATTTTGACTCTTTGAGCAATTGAGGGTATATATACAAAAGGGAGGAAGCCCCTGCTTTGACAGAAAGTAAGTGTTTAGCTCTTTCCTAGATTGTAGAACGGAATACTTGTCGAGACATTTGAAAATTGTTTTATTCAAGATTCTCATTTGATTGCTCGAGAATGGACCTCGTTGATTAGTTAATGAGTTATGGTTAATTGGTAAACAAGTAGCCTCAAATTAATAAATGTTTTGATCAATTGTGAGTGAAGAAGTCAGGAGTAGAAATATGGGGGAAGAGAGAAGAGAAGGAAAATTGGCTACGAGGTGGGTTGTGTATATTTTGGACCGGACCCTAAGGTTGCCTACGTTCTCCTCAATGTGAGAAGCTCAGGTCCGCGTAGTTCGGGGGAGGCCCGGATGATGATGAAGTTGGG
Source organism: Campanula takesimana (assembly GCA_026119855.1). Classification (NCBI taxonomy): domain Eukaryota; kingdom Viridiplantae; phylum Streptophyta; class Magnoliopsida; order Asterales; family Campanulaceae; genus Campanula; species Campanula takesimana. The sequence goes on from JAOWBW010000367.1 coordinate 1,014,519, forward strand.
GTTTGAGTATGAGGTTCATTTGTATCGATAGGTTACTCCGTTGTAGCTTGTTGCTTTGGATTGCTTCATTGCAGCTCATTGCGGTGGATTGCTCCATTGTAGTTGTCATGGCTGCTGCTACCGCGTTAATCTTCTTTGTAGCGAAAGAAAGAAAAATAGAACATTTGAAGTGAAAATAAAATGGGACTTTTACTTTTCTATGGTGATAGCCCCTTCTATTTTTCTTTATTTTTTTTATTTTATCTCTTTGTGCACACCCTTTTTTTTGCCTAGGCCGCCCTTTCGGGTTTTCAACCAAGCGGGCTTCTTTTTGTGCAATGCTCTAACTTTTGCCTAGGTCGCCCTTTTGGGCTTCAACCTAGCGAGCCATATTTTTTTTTTTATATTTGTACATGAAACATTGGGCAAGACAAGCCCCTAGTTTGCTTTCGCCACTCTCGATTGCGAGGTAGCTTCCTTATAGTTCAAGCGGCCCTTTGCTGGCGGCAGGCATCCTAGCCCCTTGATTTTCACCGGTAGAGCTCCATTGGATTATCACGTGCACCAATTAATGGCATGGATGACTTCATGCAATTGTCTTACATTTGCGATGGAATACGGACAGCCCCAGTGTAACGGCATGTAGTACTCATGAAGGGAACAAACCAACCCTTTAAATTGTGGCAGCATGGATGTCTATTTGATAATGAGCAACCGCAATCCATTTCTTTGTCACGACCTTATAAAAAGGGGTCTAATGGTGGGATGAGAGGCGTATGAGGATAGTGTATGGGAGAAGGTGTATATAGAGAGTGTACATGAAGTGTGTACAAGGGGTGAGTGTATAGAGAGAGTGTATGGGGTAGAATGTAGAGAGAAGAGAAAGTGATTCGTTCATCCCAATTGATCGAAGCATTTGTTATTTTGAGATTAATCGTTTACTTAGTTATGTGAGTGGTTTGTGGGTCCATTTACTTTTTAATGAGTCGTCATTAATGAGTAAGATTAAGACTAATTCATCATATAAAGATATAGCAATCAAGCGAAAATGGTGAATAAGACAATTTTCATGAAATTGATATATGCAAGCTTATGTCTCAAGTCTAGAGAGAAAAGAAAAGAAATAAAGACCCTTTTATTGGAACTAAAATATTTAAACTGACTAGTCCGGGGTGGACTTTTAGTTAAAGAAACAAAAATCGTCCAAGGTGGACTTTTGACTAAGGACACTCTAGAACCTACGAATACTGAATGACCCTTTTCTTTTCTTTTATTTAAAGGAGGTAGCCCCAATTTCCTCTTTTGCCCATGCCCATGTATTCCGTTGGCGGGTGATGGCTCCGCTGTCAATGAGGCTTTGAATCTTCCTCCTCAATTGGAGGCAATCTTCAGTGTCATGCCCAATGTACTGGTGGTATTGGCAGTGTTTGGATGGATCTAAGCCTTGCTTCACCCTACTTGGTTTATAGTTGAACAAAGGAGTCAACTTGCCGGCTTGAACTAGACTTTTGAAGAGTTTGGCTAACGGCATACCCAAGTCATTGTGCTCGCGTTCGTCCTTCCGAACTGTCTTTGAGGGTGGTTTAGGTACTGGTACCTGTCGTTGATGAGTAGTCTTAGGAGGCATCCCAACGGGGGAAATCTGTGATGGCCCATACATTTGAGGAGCGTACGGGTGTTGAAATTGAGCAAGAGGGAGAACTCGACTGAGGTAATCATAAATGCAATAAATATCAGAGTGAAGGCGCTTCTCGGTGTCCTTTAGAGCCTTGCACATCTCTTTTTGAAAGCGGTCGACTTGCTTGAGGAGGACAGTCTCAAAGTAGGCTTCTTGTTCGTCGAGAGCGGTCCGGAAGAGGGTTGCTTGCTCGTTGAGGATGGTCTCGAAATGGAGCGCTTGGTCATTGAGATCAGTATTGGTGTCGAGACCTTGGGTAATAGCTTCATTTGCAACTTCGATGTTCCTTTTAACAGACATGATCCAGGATCTACAATAGTCGTAGGGAATTATGTCTTTGAATTGAGCTTAGATTTATAATTAATGACAAGGCATCGTTATAAAATCACTTTTGGAAAAGAGTCGGTCTCCACACTTTTGAAATGCATTTTGGTAAAAAATTGAAAGTTTGACCGGGCCGAAGTTGCCTACGTTCCCCTTACCATGAGAGAGTGGTCCCACACAATAAGAGGCTCAGGTCGCCGTAGTTCGAGTCAAGTTAGACTTTTAAAAAGAGGTGAGAGATGACCACAGGGGTCAAAAAAAGAGGGAGATGACTCGGTCCTTGGTCAAGCATGGGTGAGGAAGACCTATAGGAATTGGGTAAGGTTTGACTTAAGGTTTGACCTAAACTTGACCTAAGGTTTGACCTAAGGTTTGAGACAAGAAGTGGTTTAAGCTAGAATGCGTCGATGATGGTGGGTTGACGTAGATGGGTAAAGGATAGGTCGACCAAAATGAGAAGGGTTGGATTGACCTATATGGTGAATGAATCAAGATAGAGGGTTGTAGCGGGTTGCCTATGGGATGATCTAAGCGGGATAGACATGGTTTGACCTAAGCGAGTCTAAGGTTGACCTATTCGGGTTGGTGGACCAAGGAAGGTTGGAGATTGACCTAGATGGATCCAAGATAGGTAAGTCGACCTAAGCGGGTCGCGGGTTGACCTAGATGGGTCAGGGATTGACCTAGTTGAAGGTCGGTAGATAGATTCAAGACGGGTAAGTTGACTTAAGAGGGCCAAGGATTGACTTAGATGGGTCAAAGGTGAAGGGGTAGTTTTAACCTAAGACGGACAAGTTGACCTAGATGGGTCGAGGATGGGATGTGGACCTAAACGGGTCGAGACAGGTTGACCTAGGTTGGTATGGACAACGGTGGGTCAAATAATGACCTAGGTGGGTCAGGATGACGGTTTGACCTAAGCGGGTTAAGGTCAAAGGTAATTTGGTTCACCTATGGGACCAAAGATTGACCTAAGAGGTCAATAGCAGATAAGGTTGACCTAGGGGTCAAAGGTTGACTTAAGAAGTCAAAAGGTGATTGGGTTGACTTAGGGAGTCAGAGGTTGACCTCAGAGGTCAAAGGCGGATAAGGTTGACCTAAGGGGTCAAAGGTTGTCCTAAGAGGTTGAGGGGTGACCTAAGAGGTCGAAGGTGATAAGGTTGACCTAGGAAGTCAAGGGTTGACCTAAGTGTAGATACCCCGGGGAACCACGACTTGGCTAGAGCGGTGAATTATCCTAGGATGTCTAACTTGTTTTTAGATTGTTTAGAGTCGCCACCTATGTTTTTAAAGGAACATAAGAAAAACCTAGAAATAGCCTAATTTACGTACAAAAACCAGAGATTCGGGAGAGAAGGGTTCGGGGGTTAGGTGACGGAGTGGGAAGTACTTAAACACCCACTCCGCCCCGCTTACGCGGGTCTTGCTACTATTGGTGTTCTAATATTTACATGTCCTTCAATTAATTAAATAGAAATGTGCTAACAATTGTGATGAGAAGAAAAGGGAAATAAAGGGGAAATAAAATAGAATTGTTTTATTTATTTAATGATAAAGATTACATGTAACAAGTAATATTAAAGAATTACATTAAGAGATGAAGAGAAATTAACATGGTGAATTAAAGTTAAGATTAAAATGTAGGGAGATAACCTTAACTAACTTCAATATGTGAAGTAGTCATGTTGGTCATGTCCCATTAATGGGGATTGCATACATCGACTAGAACATGAATAGAATAAAACAAAGAAGACTTGTACCTTTAGAAAGAAGACTTCAAACTTGGACTTGAAAATGATGTTGTTGTGTAGAGATTTGTGTAGAGTTTCGTTGCGTAAAACTCTTGTTGGGAGAATTTGTGTAGGGAAAAATGATATAGAATTTGTGTAGAGAGAAAGTTCCAAGTCCCAAAAAAATGAGGTCCTTTTCCAAGGTAGGAGATGATGGTTTTTATAGGTAAAAAAGAGAGGGAAATGATGGAGGGAAATTGGTCATCCATATGAAATGGAATGAGCCAATCACAAATAAGATAAATGAATAAAAGAAAAATAAAAGAAATAAAAGAAATCAAATAATAAATGAAAGAAATATTAGTTTTTGGGAAAAGGCTTAGAATTTGGGATTGGGAGTTAATGAGAAAAGGGGGGATGAATGTGGATGTAAAAAGATGGTTTTTGTGATCAAGAAAAGATGTTTGTAAATAAGAAAAGTGAGGGAAATAAGGTGCAATCCGTTACTGCCATAGTGGGAGGCGCGCGGGTCCGGCTTTAGGGGCGGGACGCGCGCGCATCCCGCTAACAGTTCCGGAAGCGCCCGCGGTAGAGAAGGACAGAATGACAGAATGACCCTAAAAGTTAACTTTGTTATGCAGTTTAGTCCAAAACTAACGGAATCAGTTAGGAACTTAACCGAAGTAACAGAAATCAACAAAAATAAGTTAAATAAAAATACTTTGTATGCAATCGGGGTGAGAGGTCCAAGGCGGGGTTTCTACACTAAGAGGTCGGAGGTTGATAAAGTTGACCTAGGGGGTCAAGGGTAGACCTAAGAGATCAAAGGTTGGTAAGGTTGACCTAGGGGGTCAATGGTTGACTTAAACGGATAAGATTGACCTAGGGGGTCAAAGGTTGACTTAAACTGATAAGATTGACCTAGGGGTCAAAGGATGGCCTAAGAGGTCAAAGGGTGGTAAGGTTGACCTAAGAGGTCAAAGGTTGACCTAGGAGGTCAAAGGCGAATAAGGTTGACCTAGGAGGTCAAAGGTTGACCTAGGGGGTCAAAGGTTGGCTTAAGAGGTCAAATGTAGATAAGGTTGACCTTGGAGGTCAAAGGTTGGGAAGGTTGACCTAGGTGGTCAAAGGTTGACCTAGGAGGTCAAAGGTAGATAAGGTTGACCCAGGGGGTCAAAGGTTGACCTAGGAGGTCAAAGGTAGATAAGATTGTCCTAAGAGGCCAAAGGATGATGGGATTTTGACCAAAGCGGGTCGAGATGAAGGGTAGACCCAAATGGATCGCAATGATGGGTAGGTAACCTAGATAGGCCAATATGAGGAATTTTGATAGATGGCCCAAGGGGTGAGCGATGGACCTTAGAGGTCGTCTAGATGCAATGCACATTTTATTTTGCGAAAAGTTTTGCATTTATTTACATCCTAAATGGTTGGTCTAAGGAGTGTCCTAATCTCTATGTGTAGGTTGACACGGGTAAGGTAAAAGGTTCCCACCACTCGCGGAACGTACACGGTGAGTGGAGTAGACGAGTGACTCGAAAAGAGGGCGGCAGTAGCGCACAAATTCCTGCACATCGAATACTCCGGGTAATGGGGACCTGTGCAGTGCTGACACGGACTAGTGGTAGTGTGTGGTAAAAACTAATTCTTTTTTTAGGGAGAAAAGAGAGAAGTTTTTAATGTTAGGATGATGCAAATGCAATGCATGAGAGAGAGAGAGAGTGAGATAGAGAGAGAATAATGTACAAGGGAGCAGAGCAGAGTTTTGTTTGACCCTAATACTAAAGCGAAAATAACAAAGGTACAAGGATACAAGGTATATACAAAGTACAAGTATCAACAAAGTACAAGTATTAACATTGCGGGGTGCGCGGGTGCATGTGTAAACATGGCAAGTATGTGAGGTGCATGTACAAACATGGCAAGTGTGTGCATGTGTAAACATGGCAAGTGTGTGTAGGGTGCATGTGTAAACATGGCAGGTGTGTGCATGTGCCAACATGGCAGGTGTGTGCATGTGTAAACATGTCAGGTGTGTGCATGTGTGAACATGGCAGGTGTGTGCATGTGTAACATGGCAAAGTGTGTGGTGCATGTGAGAACATGGCAAAGTGTAAGGTGCATGTGAGAACATGGCAAACATCATGATGTGAACAAAAGTTAGACCCACTAAGTTTGAAAAAGTTTCAAAGCAGTCCCCAGCGGAGTCGCCACTGTGAATACGTGTGTTTGAATTTGGGAATATTCATAGTAACATTAAAATTATGAGAGTCGCCACGCCGTTTTAGTTATAGCCAAAACATTGAGAAAAAGCATGTTTAGTGGGTTCGGGGGTCAAATTCCAACAAGAGAAGAATATTGAACGTTATCACTCCTATTGCCCGAATTGATAGGTCTTTCTATCATGATGCGGTGTTAGTAATGTGTTAGTGATTTAGACCGGATCCGAAGATTGCCTACGTTCCTCTCAATGTGAGAAGCTCAGGTCAGCGTAGTTCGCAGAGAATTTAGAATAGGCAGGAGAATCGGGATCATGCATAATGAGGGGGAATTTACCTAAAGATTAGGGTTTAGAAGTAGTTCCTAGATGATCCTCGGGTTGATGAACCCTAGATCATCATCGGCTATGAAATAACATGTAATTATGAAGATCGCAACCCTAAATATAGCATAAATAAGGTTTTAATCTATGAACACGAAGAACATGCGAAGAACATATTGTGAACATATGAATGAACATGCAAAGCTCATGAAGAAACTATGAATAAACATGTACGAACATGAATATAAAAGATCTACATTAAAAATGATGCAAGAACATGAAGAAAAAGTTAGAAAACTTACCTATGTTGGCAAGAAATAAACCTTGATCTCCTTGAGAGTTTGAATGCTAATTAGAGAGCAAAATAGTGTTTAAGAACTCCAAAATTCGGACTTTAGAACTCTCCAAATCGGACCCTAAACCAATAGCATGGGATTGGTTTATATAGTAAACTGAGGGGAAGATCTGACGGTCCAGATCATCTGGGACAAAGGTGGCCGCCTGGCCATGATTGAAGCCGGCTACAAGAGTGGCCGCGTGGCCAAGATCAACGCGCAGCAAGGTTGGCCGCGTGGCCAATTCCGCAGGCTGACTTGATTCTTAAGCTAGGGTTTCTGCATGGTTTTAAGGAAACCATTTGTTACCTATTTTGATAGATTTTGTCATAAATGAGATATTTTGGGAATCCGGGACAAGTCTTTGCAAGGTTTCTACTTCCTATAAAGTCCTTGTATTTTTGGGAAAGTCCTAATAAACTCATTTTCAGGTCGTGTACTAACAGTCTGCAATGGCAATGGGTGGATACTTAGACAGTAGGAATCATCATTACTCCTCGTCTCTCCACCCCTTCTTCTGGCTCCTCCGAGTTTTCTTCTTCTTCACATAAAAAATCTTGATCTCTTTTCTCCAAAGCTCGGTTGCCCTCCTGATCTCCCCAAAAAGCCCAGTTTCCCTCAAAACCATGTCAACTGCCACCTTAGCCCGGAGATCCTCCATCCGTGCCTCGAGTTTAGGCACCATGGCTATCCGCCTTTCAGCCAGGATTTGATAGTCTTCAACGACATCCCCAGTTCGGTTGTGGCTTGCCACAGCCTCGGCCTCCCTCAAAACCCTACTAGCATCACAATCACCTCCAAGAAGGGCCTCACGCCTTTCCTCTATGAGCCTCTGAGTCTGCCCCATAGTCTGTTCATACCAATCCAAGTAAACTATGGTCAAAACTGTGCTAGCCACACACCTGAGAAGTACCCGAGTCGGAAAGAAGGAACACCCCCATGATCGGGTAAGGAATAAGATGGTGGAAGTATCCCACATAGAGAGTGACGGATGTCTCAAATGCTCCGGATTGAGACCCGACCACTCCAACAAAGGAGTTTGCAACAATCCAAACTGCCTGCGAACCAACAAAGGGGTATAGAAGGATGATCCCAAGTGTCCCGGCACCTGAACAATAGGAGAATCATCCCGATACTCTTTCACGGAGCCAATACACCAGTACGGGAAAGAGGAACCATGTGTGCCTCCCAATCACCCTGAGCAAAATCCAAAAAGAGTAGGACCACGGTTTGTGGGAAAGAGGAGCCTCAGGCACGGCCATCAACCTCTCCCTTAACCATATGGTGAGAAGAGCGGGGCTACCACCACGCATGAAACCATCACCTAAGGCCAAACGGTCCATACCATGAAGGGTTTCACCTAAAATCAAAGGGACAATGTCTTTTCCCATGAGGCATTCCTCAAGAATACTCAACAGAACCCTGTGACAAGTGCCTTTAGAACTAACCATGTAGAAAAAGGCAAGGATACATAACCCAAAGGCGTTCCAAGAAAACTCATTGGTCCGATCCATGAACCTCTCGGGAAGGTCCAAGATGTCAATAAAAGTATGATTAAGGACCATGCATTGGGCTTCTTCTAAAGGAATACCAAGAAGAATGACCAACCTTTCAACACACATCGTGTCATCAATCGAAGGGAGAGCAATGACTTCCGTGTCCACGCCCCCCACCAGATCCTTGAAATCCTCGTAAGTCGGAGTGATTTCGTTGAAAAAAAAGCAATACACATGTCTTCTGATATCCCCGAAAGATGCAGCGGCCCTCAAAAGCTCAAATCTGGGATAAATTCCTTGAGAAACCAAAGGGATCTAAGCCCAAACTTGGCTTGAAAAATATCCTTGTTCTCCCTCATATGATGCCTCATCCAAAGCCTAAGATTGCCTTCAAAGCATTCTTGATCAATCTTGGACAATTTTGGTGGTTTCTCCATGAGGAAAGACTCCATGGAAAGAAAAACCTTGAAAGAAGAAGTAAATAAATTGCTTCTGGACATCAGGCTAAGACACTTAAGGAGATGACCAGACCCAGAATAAAATTTGATGCAAAAAAGGCACCCACTTCCTTAGCCGTACGGCTACTTTGGCCCTGACAGAATTGATGATTTCTTGTTGGTAGATTGGCTTTATGACCCCCTCATTCAAAGCCCCATCCCAACCATATCATAAATACCCCAGATATTTGCCCCCCTTTGGCTCATGCAAACATGATTCTTGGCTTAGAAAATAATTAGGTTCCCTTGTAAGAATATAAGGCAGTCCTTAACGTAAGCCCATTAAAATATGTGAGGATTATCTCCCAGCAATCTTTGACATAAGCCCAGTAAAATTTGTGAAAAATGCTTGATGTGAGAATACACTTAAGCCCGGTGAGGAAATCACATCTCCCGACAGTTTGTAAGCCCGTTTTTTGACTAGAATGAGCATAATCTTAGGCAGTCCTTGACGTAAGCCCAGTAAAAAATTGTGAGAGTTTGCCTAGTATGAGCATACCCTTGGCGGTCCCCATGCAACGTAAGACCTTTGACTCTTCTACCCGGCCGTTTGTAAGCCCGTTTTACCTAAGAAGACCCGGCCGTTTGTAAGCCCGTCTTTGCCTAGTATGAGCAAGATCCCGTCCCCTGGCGAGTCTTAGGCCGTCCTTGACATAAGCCCAGCGAAACCTTAGGCCGTCCCTGACATAAGGCCAGTAAAACCTTAGGCTATCCTTGACATAAGGCCAGTGAAACCTTAGGCCGTCCTCGACTTAAGCCCAGTGAACTCTTAGGTTTAGAAAACCTCGTCCCGGCCGTCCTTAGTAGGACGTAAGACCAGTTTTTCTGTCAAACTCCCCAAACGTGGAGTTGACCCAAGTTAAACCTTGACTCAGAATAGTCATCATAGGTTGAAATCTTTGTCCCCGGCCGTCCTTAGTAGGACGTAAGACCAGTTTTCCCGTCAAACTCCCCAAACGTGGAGTTGACCCAAGTTAAACCTTGACTCAGAATAGTCATCATAGGCTGAAGTCTTTGTCCCCGGCTGTCCTTAGAGGGACGTAAGACTAGTTTTCCCATCAAACTCCCCAAAGGTGGAGTTGACCAAGCCTTGACCCAGAATGGTCTCTTTAGGTTCACGCTTTTTCCATGTAAGTCAACCCTCTCCATAGAGCCAAGTTGACCATGTCCCGCCCCTGACCCCGAGAGTCACAATTCCTTGTGTAAAGTCAACCCTCTCCATAGAGCCATGTTGACCATGTCCCGCCTCTGACCCCGAGAGTCATGCTTCCTTGTGTAAGTTAACCCTCTCCTTAGAGCCAAGTTGACCATGTCCCGACTCTGACCCTGAGACTCACGCTTCCTTGTGTAAGTCAACCCTCTCCATAGAGCCAAGTTGACCATGTCCCGCCTCTGACCCCGAGAGTCACGCTTCCTTGTGTAAGTCAACCCCCTCCATAGAGCCAAGTTGACCATGTCCCGTCTCTGACCCCGAGGGTCACGCTTCCTTGTGTAAGTCAACCCTCTCCATAGAGCCATGTTCACTATGTCCCGCCTCTGACCCCGAGAGTCATGCTTCCTTGTGTAAGTCAACCCTCTTCATAGAGCCAAGTTAACCATGTCCCGCCTCTAAACTCGCCAAGAGTCATGCTCGTCCCCCTAAGAAATGATGACTGATATCCACCTAGACCTTAGGTTTGGATAGCCTTAAAACTTCTCTCATTTTCTGAACTACGTTAGGCTTGATTCCTCGCAAACGGGATACATAGGAATCCTATACCCCTTGTCCAGCCATGCAAACCAAAATCGGTAAAGCCGTCCTCCCATCAGATTGGGATGCTTATTTTTATCGACAACCCCGCTTTTCCAAAGCGACGTTGCCGAGGGGCTCTGTAAGTACCCCAATCTGAAATTGACCAACTTAGAGGAACTCTTAGCACCATTCAGGGATAAACTGATAGGCTGGGACCTCACTAGGATAAGCCTAAAATTCCAGGACTGCTCTGGAATTAAAATTGGAAAAATCCAGAAGCTCGCCAGGCTGACCCGTACGGATGGTTTGGACGCAGGAAGGGCCTAGCCGTACGGCTGGTTTAGGTACCCTCAGTCCCTATAAATTGAGACCCTTGCTGATCATTTCAGAGGGGGAGAAATATAGTTTTGTAGGTGAAACTCTGCAGAAATTCAGTCTGAGTGAAACACCACCAAACTCTTGAGTGAAAAGAGAGGAAGATGGGCCATAACCACCATAGGTGAAGCCTCCTTCTCCCCATCTTCTCTCCATCTTAAAATATTTTGTTCTTGTTTATGTTGTTTATTTACTTGCATTTCAAGCCTTGCCCTTGTCAAGTACTTTTGTATTGCAAGTCTTGCCCTTGTCAAGCACTTTTATATTGCAAGTCTTGTCCTTTCAAGCACCTTATATTCTTGTTATGTATCTTGGAACCAAATCATGAAATGATTCAAGGTGCCCTCATATCCAAGTATGTGAATAGGGATAAAACCTAAAGAAGATCATGATTTGTTAATTTCTTGTCTTTAAATAGCTTGATGATCCATTTTCATGGTGAAAGCATGTATCTTTATGTTGTATTTGGCCATAATGATCATGTTGGGTGATAAAGTTCCAATCTTTATCATCCCAACCTTGATTTAGCCTAAAATCCCACATTTGGGTCATAAAGATTCAATCTTTATGTCATCTCATTGTCCCTAAAGGTTTAATCTTGTATAAAGATCCCATTTTGATGGTAAAATTTGCATCTTTACTCATCAAAATGGCCATCTTGGCTCAAAGGCCACTTTCATCACCTTTTCTCAATAATTCCCTAATGATTATCTTAATCACATCCAAAATTCTTGTTTTGGTGTCTAATCTAGTGATTAATGACATAGGGATGATTTAATTTATGTTTTGTTACAAAAGAATTGCTGGAAATGATCAAACAGTCCAGTTTCAGACAGAATGCTCTGTTTCTGTATGGAACTGGACTGATTCCTAGGAATCTGTTAAAATTCCCAGGAAGACCCCCTTTAGCCATACGGCTACTTTGTCCAGGGGCATGTTTCAGTTCAGTCCCCTTTTAATCCAGAATGTTTTCAAAAGAACCCCTTTCTGTTAAAATCCTAACCGTTTTTCTATTAAAGTCAGCCTCTCCTATTTTCTAAAAACACACACAAACACATACACAATCTTAAACAAACTTAGGGAGACTCGGCTTTGTCCGAGGTGGCTTGGGTGACGTGAAACTCTTACCAAGCCGTAACCTGACCTCCGAACTCATAAATCTCTAACCATTTTCATTTGTTGGGTTAAAAGTTAACAAATGTGGCGACCTCGTTAAGTTTGTGAAGTTACACGTGTTTGGCTTTTCTTCCTCGAAATGAACCCGTTTCGTCCTGAGGGGGGGATCCTCACACTAAGTTATATTTTATGGACTTTAGGACCCTATGTAAGAAGTATGTATACTTCAATTTTTAGATAGTCCATTTTATAGACTAGGCTTTGTAATTGGATCATTGCCAGAAATTTTCTAAGTGTCAGCTTGCTTTACGCGCCTTAATCATCAGTTTGGCGCGCTGGGAAAAAAGCTATGCGCCTTTCTTAAGTGACGCGCCATGTTCATCTTGGTGCACCCAATCATTTAGTGCGCCCATCTCAAAGCTTCGCGCCTAAGGAAAATGATGCGCCTATTCTGATATAGCGCGCCTTTCTCAACATAGCGCGCCAAGTATCCTAGTGCACCCCATTCATTCCATTCTAACACTTAGACAAATTTGGAGACATGAAGATATCAAGTTCAAAATTCAAACTCATAGCCAGAATCCAACGGTGAATCAAAGTTTTGAAAAGCACTTAAGATGAAGACATCTGTCCTCAACGTCTCTTATACACTTTGTGTCTAACGGCTATATTTGGAGATGTGCTCCAATCAACGAGCTCCAGCACATGGATTCTCAAGGCTATATCTCTCAAACCCACTATAAATACCTCATAACTTCAGACATTTGAAGTGGCTAGAATTCACGCTTTGAGAGAGAAACTTGAAGATTTGAAGATTGTTCTTATATTTCCCATAATCTCAAGATCACCTTCATATATTCATAACTAGCCCAGATCCTAAAAGCCTTGTAACACCTTAGTTTTCTGGTGCTCTCAATCTCATAGATCTAAAGAGCTTTGAAACTAAGAACACACACTCACCTTTTCAAGTTTGATCACTTAGATCTTTCTTGAAGGGATACACTGGTTTTAGTCTAGGATTTATTCTTTTATAGATACTAGATCTTGAGTTGATCATACTAACAAGTTGTAATTTGTAATCAAACTCATAATATAAGATCTCCATTAGAAATCCAAGACTAACCATCTTAGTAGAGGACGTAGATCATTTCCCGATCGAACCTCTCCAAAAAGCGCTCCTTTACTATTTGCATTTTACTTTCAAGTTTTCAATTTCAACTTACTATTTGCTTGTTTGTTATTTGCAGATTTTGAATATTGTTGGGTTTGTGAGTTATTGCCTTAGTTTCATTTTACACACTCTTTAAGCCGAATTTACTTAGTGTGTGTGTGCGCTCCTTTTCATTTTTTGCGCTCCTTTTACTTAACTAAATTCCGCTTTGCATTTCATAACGCTTAAGGACTTAGTGCGAATTTTCAATTGAATTTTTTAAGGGTTTAAAAAGAATTTCAAAACAGCTATTCACCCCCCCCCCCTCTAGCTATTTTTCATACCCTTGTTGTCCTTTGGGACCAACATCCAAGAACAATACTTTAATGTTTAGTTAATTCCGGTCCAATAAACCTCTTAATCACGAATCATAGCAATCATTACATCATTAAGGGACGCAACTCTGATCCATGGTCACAAAATATTGACTTGTTCTATAGCAAAAATAAAGACAGTAACTAAAAATTTGATCTACAAAATTCTAAAATTGATTTCTAGTTATTTTACGCCTTACTGATAGTCGATATGGGTCTTTTTGTCCGACTCCCAGGTTATTTTTTTCGCCAAATAAAGTCTCAAAGTACATTTTCCCCCAATTCGAGACTTTTAAGAGAATTCGTTAGAAAACTTGTTAAATCCCTGTGTTTTTAGCCTCATCAACAAATTAGTTAGTTTCAACTTATATAATTTGTAAGGGGCTAAATGAAAGTATTTTATTTTAATGTGGTTAAAAACTAAAGATTAGAGGTCAAAATGTATATATTTGCTTCATCTTCAACCTTCTCCACAACGACCCACCACCACTAATCTACACCGGCCACCGCCTGAAAACAAAACCTCCTCATCCAGAACCACCCACCACACAACACAAACAACATTCATAAGAATAAAAATGCGAAAAAAAAACAAAGCATTGGCTCATTGGTTAAGATTTTTCTTTCATGTGTATCGGTCACAGGCTCAACTCCAACTCCCTTCATGTTCTTTTAATTCTTTTAGAATTTTAAAAGGCTAAAACAGGCAGAGAATAAGGATAGCGTTACCCTTTTACCCTCGATGGGATTCATCAAGCCCAAGTCACTAGGGGGCCGCTCAATTCGGTTAGGCCGAGTTGACGAGCTCGGCCTAGGGGTTCATAATCACTCCAGGCCTTAAAAGTGAACTAGTACTCACCAGCTTGGTCATGAAGAGTAAGCAACTATGACATATCATCGTTTATCCAAGAGACATTCAACATGTCTCTCTTCAGAGTCCTAGACAACCAAGGAAACCAAGTCATCAAAGGAGTCTAAGTCAAGTAGACTTCTATCCGACTTAAGATAAAGAGAGAAAATATCTTTTCAGGATCAACCTAAATCCTTATGAACAAAATAAAATAATCTGAATCCATGAAGTCCAACCAAGATAGATAAGTCCCAACAGGCTAAATAGAGGCAATCAAACCAAAGGTCCCAAAACATTGTGTATACATTCAAAGTCCAGATCCAGTATCTAGGCCCCCTACATTACTCTGTCTTAGCTCAAGCCCATTCCTATAAATCCTAGTGCACACACTAGATAACTATATAAGCAACTCATCATAGCAGACGAGCTCGTCTTCTACCTTAAATGACGACCTCGTCATCAAAGCTAAGTCTCGACGTACGTGGATAAGCCCTCACGTGGATTCAGTTTATAACCAACATTCGCGATTACACATTTTCTAGCTTTCCCGCCTAATGACATAAGGCGCCAGATCCAAGAAGTACATGCAACATAACGTGACATCCTCTATAAATAGAGGATCAATCAATATCGAAAAGGTAACTTGGTTTTTCTAGCAAAATTTTATCAATTTGGTTCTAGATTTTCTCTCTCATTAACAAACACTTATCCTCACACCGGAGGGCCTTTAGGCGGAGGCAAACCGGTGAGTCAATTATTTGTGTGTGCAGGCGAACAGGAGCACCAAATTCATCCTCGATGATGGTGACTGGTCAAGCAACAGTTTATGCAGTATCACTTTGGTTCCAATGCCAGAAATCGTGCTCTTGTTCGTCCTTCCTTTTACATATCTAATCAAATTGAAAATTCAATTTTATGGCTGGTCCTAGTCCTTTAGACAATTATATAGATGGATTGGTGGTCGAGAATCCTAACAGAACTCTAGCAATTTCGCCCATTCCTCCGGTGGTGATGGTCAGACCTGGAACATGATTTCAACCGCCACCACCACTTGGCAGAGTTCAGCCCTCTCCTTCCATGGTTCTCAGATCTGGTGCAGAGCTTCAAACCAAGCAAGCTGCGGTTGCGGTTGCGGTTGCTGTTGCGGTTGCAGCTGCAGCCAGGAAGAGGAAGGGATTGCAAACCGGACCTGTCTAGAAAGGTCAGCCTTAGAAGAAAGGCCCCAAGGAGAATGTGAAAGGCGTTGAAGGTACCTCTCCTCTCATTCTTAATCGACCAAAATATTTAATAAGTGTGAGCTCGTTTACAGGCAATTACTAGCCAATTATAATGAGCTTTTAGAAGTATAAAAGGGAGTAGAGGAGGATAAGGTATCTCATTATCTTTGAAGGGCCGATCAAGGTTCTCAAAGTGTTAAAGCTGCATAATTAAATTTATACCGAGGCAAAACCACTCTATGGATATAAAAGGTCAAGAAAATCATTACAATTGTAAGAAAAAAACCAGTTCTTGTTATAAAAGAGACTCTTCTAAATACTATGAGTATTATAGACATGTAGGCCATAAAACAAAGTATTGTAATGCCTTGGAAGGGACAATGCCACAAGGAAGAGAGTGAAGCCGTAGACAAAGTGAAGGGGATTATAGGCCAAGAATTCCCCTGATGCCCCTACAATCAAAGAATATAATACTCAAGATTTATAGTCATAGCTCGAGACGTCCACCCCATCGATCTGCTTTAATTTGCAGCTCGAGCGAGGTTGTAACCTTTACTCTTAGTGAACTCACTCCTGACCAGTCGACCCATAAACAACCAATTATAATTTCAAGTTGAATAAATAAATATGAATTTGGAGATGTCTTGATCGACACTAGTGCTTCTAAGGATATCTTGTAATTGCATGCCTTCCTAAATATCAAGATGACTGACTTGATATTGCAGCCTTACTTCAATCGTGTCAAGAAAGGATTCCCGATCATAAGGCCAATATGAAAGGAGCAATTGAGCTAGAGGTCTAAATATGCGAGCCGCCCTGTAAAACGACCTTTAAAGTCATGTTTATAGAATTTGACTTAGCAAGCAAATATCTTGTCGTTCTTGGTCAACCATGTCATATCACTCTTAATCTGATCCCCTCGTTACATCATAAACACATCAAGTTTACTAGTCCCGAAGGGATCGGTTATATTCTAAACCGAGCTAAATATTTCTGGGAACAGATCATGATTACGAAAATGAAGAGGGAAATCAAAACAATGGAAGATTCTGAAACCTAACCAACAAGCGACGTGAATCCTCACATAAATACCATCAGTAGTATCGATAAAGATATGTTAGAAGAAGGTCCAGTTACTCCCGAACTGAACATGGCTGACGCTATTCACGGTGGATCAAACTCGGGGGCCAAGGAAGGAGAAGTCATATATAGAGATTGAAGAGATTTTACCAATGGTTGGTTAAGAAAAATTGAAATGGTTGAGACTCTACAAGCTAGAGATGGACCAGAGCTCAAACCAGATGGAGAAATGGAAGAGATAGTGATTAATCCTAAATATCCAGATCAGAAGATCAAGATAGGAAGTCAACTTTCAGCAGAAGAATGAGTTGAGATCATAAAATTGCTTAAGAACAACCTAGATGTTTTTGCTTGGCAAGTGGAAGATATGAGGGGAGTCAATGAGAACGTGGAAATCCATAAGATCAAAGTCCATCCCCTAGCTAGACTTATTCAGCAAAAACAAAGAACCTTCTCGGCTGAAAAACATGCTGCTATCAAAGAGGAAGCGAAAAGACTCCTCCGAGCTAGGATTATCAAGCCACTAGATTACTCGTCCTTGTTATCCAATGTGGTAATGTAAAGAAAGAAAACTAGAAGTGGAGGATTTTTGTGAACTTCACCAACTTGAATGATGCTTGCCCTAAAGATTCCTACCCTCTACTAAGGATTGATAAGCTCCTAGATTCTTTGCCGGGCATTCCACATTGAGTTTCCTGGATGCCTAATTCGGATATCATCAAGTCAAGACGAGGTCGAGTGACATTCCAAAAATAAGGGTAAAAACCCCCATTGGGTGCTTCTGTTATAAAATGATGCCTTTTGGTTGGAAGAATGCTGGAGCGACTTATCAAAAGAGGGTGGATAAAGTTTTCGAAAGTCAAATAGGTCGCAATATGGAGGCCTATGTTGATGATATGGTAATCAAAACGAAGAAGGATGGCTATCAGTATGACCTAAAGGAAACCTTTGATATTCTATGACCTAATGAGATGAAGCTTTACCCCAACAAATGCGCTTCCGGGACTTCAGCTGGAAAATTCTTAGGAATTATGGTTTCACAATGGGGTATAAAAGCATTTCCAAAAAATGTCAAAGCTCTCATGGATATGACGGACCCACGTCGATAAAAGAGGTGTAAAGACTCATCGGACATATTTCCGCTTTGGGTTGATTTATCGCAAAGTCAGCTGAAAAAAGTTTGACGTTCTTTAAAACCTTGAAAGGCACCAAGGATTTTGTATAGACGTAAGAATGTTCCAAATTTTTCCAACAATTGAACGATTGCTCACCTCCACTTTTGAGCAGTCCAATAGCGGGAGAAATGTTATACGTGTACCTAACCGCCACTGATTTTGTGGTAGCAGCTATCTTAGTACGAGTGTAAGGAGGCATTCAGAAGCCAATATATTACATCAGTAATTCTCTATCTTACGTCGAAGGTTGGAGCTTAAATGTTGAAAAGTTAGCCTACGCCCTGATTGTGGCAACTTGTAAGTTATGAGCTCACTTTTCTGCTCATCCTATTGTTGTTTACACAAACGCTCCTTTGAGAAATATTTGCACAAGCCCAAAAGCTCTGGACGATTGCTATCCTGGTCGATTGAGCTCACTGAGTTCGATATTCAATACCGATCGCAGAAATATATGCAGGCTTAACCTCTAGTAGACTTCTTAGTCGAAACATCATTTTCAAAAGAGACACCAAGGAAAGAAAATCGAATGTATTCCCAACATCCAAAGGGAAAGAGTTGAGTTCCCAATTGAGATCCCATGGGACTGTTGGAGAATCTTACGGATGGATCAGCGGAAAAGCTATGCAGTGAGGCTAGTGTTCTTGTGATCGAACTGAAATGTTAGGAGGAGTTCTGCAAAGTATTGAGTTTTAAATTCAAAGCTTCAAACAATCAAGCCGAGTATGAAGCATTGATATTAGGGATTGAGCTTGGTAAGAATATAGGAGCTAAGAAGATAATACCTTATGCTGACTCTCAACTGATGGTCAATTAGGTGAAAGGTCAATATGAGGTCATCAATCCCATCCTTATCTAGTACCATGGCCTAGTACAGAAATTGATGGAAGATTTAAAATTTTGGGATATCGGATTAGTTGCTAGAAAAGATAATGAACGAGCCAATAACTTGTCAAAGCTCGCCACAACTAAAATGTTTGAGCTGGAATTCAGCCAACAAACGGTTTATCTAGAGGCCCCATCCTTCGAAATAATTCTAATCATAGACATCCATACTTGTGAAAGGTGCTGGATAGATGAGTACAAAGACTTTATTGAGAAATAAGAACTCCCTGAAGACGAGCTACGTGCTCGCACTATTAAAAATAAGGAAACTCAATTTTTTGGTATACGGTGGAGAGCTATAGGAGGTCTTTTATTAAACATGTATTAAAGTGTGCATCTTGATCAAACCGAGAATCTCTTAGCAGAAGAGCATAATGGTATTTGTGGAGGTCACCTGGGGCCTCGATCCTCTGAAGACTAGCTCGCCATGATGGGATATTATTAGTCCACCTTAAGAGAGGATGCCAGCAATTATGTAAAAAGATGCGATAGTTGCTAGAAGTATGCCGACCTTCCAACTTGGCCATTTGATATCTGGGGGATTGTTAGTACCCGATCTGAAAATGAGTTTATTAGGGCTTTCCCAAATATACAAGGACTTTATAGGAATTAGAAACCTTGCAAAGACTTGTCCCGGATTCCCAAAAATAGCTCAATGTTCTAGAAAACATTAAATATGGACATTTAGGGTTGCCTTGTATGAACAGTAAAACCCTAGCTTGAATTTCACGTCAGCGCGCAACGATGGCCACACCGCCACTTTCGCCGCCGCCCTCCATCTTGGCCACGCGGCCACATCCGCCCCGGATGATCTGGACCGTCAGATCTCTCCATCAGTTTCCTATTTAAAGACCCCCCTTGCCTCATAATTAAGGGATCCGAATTTTAGAGCTCACAAGTGACGATTTTGCTCCCAAATCAAGTCATTCAAGCCTCCAAAAACACTCTCAAGAATCCCAAGAAGATCCAAGGTTATTTCTTGCCAACAAAGGTAAGTTTTGTAACTTTTTCTTCATGTTCTTGCCATATTATTAATTTAGATCCATAATATTCATATTCTTAATATGTTTATTCATGTGTTCTTCATAATGTTCATGTTCCTAACATCTTTATTCATATTTTCTTCATGACATTCATATGTTCATAATATGTTCTTCATATGTTCATCATGTTCTTAGATTAAAACCTTATTTATGCTATATTTAGGGTTGCGATCTTCATGTTAACATGTTATTTCATAGCCGATGATGATCTAGGGTTCATCAACCCGAGGATGATCTAGGAACTACTTCTAAACCCTAATCTTTAGGTAATTCCCCCCTCATTATGCATGATCCCGATTCTTCTGCCTCTTCTAAATTCTTCTCGAACTACGCTGACCTGAGCTTCTCACATTGAGAGGAACGTAGGCAATCTTCGGACCCGGTCTCAAACACTAACATACTACTAACACATTCATCATGATAGAAAGACCGATCATTCGGGCAATAGGAGTGATAACGTTCAATATTCTTCTCTTGTTGTAATTTGACCCCCGAACCCACTAAAAATGCTTTTTTCAATGTTTTGGCTTTAATTAAAACGGCGTGGCGACTCTCATATTTTAATGTTGCTATGAATATTCTCAAATTCAAACACACGTATTCACAGTGGCGACTCTGCTGGGGACTGCTTTTAAACTTTTTCAAACTTAGTGGGTCTAACTTTCGTCACATCATGATGCTTGCCATGTTTACACATGCACACACTTGTCATGTTTACACATGCACACACTTGCCATGTTTAGACATGCACACACCTGCCATGTTTACACATGCACACACCTGCCATGTTAATCATGCACACACTTGCCATGTTTACACATGCACACACCTGCCATGTTTATACATGCACACACCTGCCATGTTTACACATGCACACTTGCCATGTTTTCACGTGCCCCCTACAGTTAAGCCATGTTTACACATACACCCGCGCACTCCGCCATGTTAATACTCGTACCTTGTACCATGTACCTTTGTTATTTTCGAAACTTCTCTCTTTTCTCCTTAAAAAGAATTAGTTTCTTGCCACACACTACCACTAGTCTGTGTCAGCACTGCACAGGTCCCTACAACCCGGAGTATTCGATGTGCAGGAATTTGTGCGCTACTGCCTCACATTTTTCGAGTCACTCGTCTACTCCACTCACCGTGTACGTTCCGCGAGCGGTGGGAACCTTTAACCTAACCCGTGTTAACCCACACATAAAGATTAGGACACTCCTCGGACCACCCATTTAGGATGTAAATAAATGCAAAACTTTTCGCAAAATAAAATGTGCATTTCATCTAGGCGACCTCTAAGGTCCATCGCTCATCCGTTGGGCCATCATTGCGATCCATTTGGGTCTACCCTTCACCTTCGACCCCCTAGGTCAACCTTCTCAACCTTTGACCGCCTAGGTCAACCTTCTCAACCTTTGACCCCCTAGGTCAACCCTTACCAACTTTTGACCTCCTAGGTCAACCTTATCCGCCTGTGACCCCTTAGGTCAACCTTTGACCTCCTAGGTCAACCTTTGACCGCCTAAGTCAACCTTCTCAACCTTTGACCCCCTAGGTCAACCTTTGACCCCTTAGGTCAACCCTCTAAACCTTTGACCTCCTAGGTCAACCTTTGACCCCCTAGGTCAACCTTATCAACCTTTGACCGCCTAGGTCAACTTTATCTACCTTTGACCCCTTAGGTCAACCTTTGACCCCCTAGGTCAACCCTTACCAACTTTTGACCTCCTAGGTCAACTTTATCCGCCTCCGACCCCTTAGGTCAACCCTTGACCTCCTAGGTCAACCTTATCACCCCCGATCTCTTAGGTCAACCCTTGACCTCTTAGGTCAAACTTTGACCCCCTCGGTCAACATTATCACCCATTGACCTCTTAGGTCAACCTTTGACCTCCTAGGTCAACCCAATCACCTTTGACCTCTTAGGTCAAACTTGGACTCCTAGGTCAACCTTATCCGCTATTGACCTCTTAGGTCAATCTTTGGTCCCATAGGTGAACCCAATTACCTTTGACCTTAACCCGCTTAGGTCAAACCGTCATCCTTACCCACCTAGGTCATTATTTGACCCACCGTTGTCCATACCAACCTAGGTCAACCCGTCTCAACCCGTTTAGGTCCACGCACCATCCTCGACCCATCTAGGTCAACTCGTCCGTCTTAGGTTAAAACTACCCCTTTACCTTTGACCCATCTAGGTCAACTCGCGACCCGCTTGGGTCGACTTACCTATCTTGGATCCATCTAGGTCAATCTCCAACATTCCTTGGTCCACCAACCCGAATAGGTCAACCTTAGACTCGCTTAGGTCAAACCATGTCTATCCCGCTTAGATCATCCCATAGGCAACCCGTTACATCCCGCTATCTTGATTCATTCACCATATAGGTCAATCCAACCCTTCTCATTTAGGTCGACCTATCCTTTATCCATCTAGGTCAACCCACCATTATCGTCGCATCCTAGCTTGAACCATTTCTTGTCTCAAACATTAGGTTAAACCTTAGGTCAAATTTAGGTCAAACCTTACGTCAAACCTTACCCGATTCCTATAGGTCTTCCTCACCCATGCTTGACTACAGACTGAGTCATCTCCCTCTTTTTGACCCCTATGGTCATCTCTCACCTCTTTTTAAAAGTCTAACTTGACTCGAACTACGCCGACCTGAGCCTCTTATTGTGTGGGACCTCTCCCTCATGGTAAGGGGAACGTAGGCAACTTCGGCCCGGTCAAACTTTCAAATTCTTGTCAAAAATGCATTTCAAAGTGTGCAGACCGACTCTTTTCCAAAAGTGATTTTATAACGATGCCTTTTCATTAATTATAAATCTAAGCTCAATTCAAAGACATAATTCCCCCACAACTATTGTAGATCCTGCATCATATCTGTTGAAAGGAACATCGAAGTTGCAAATGAAGATATTACCCAAGGGCTCGAGACAACTCTCCACACCAATACTGATCTTAATGAGCAAGCGCTCCATTTCGAGACCATCCTCAACGAGCAAGCAACCCTCTTTCGGACCGCTCTCGACGAACAAGAAGCCTACTTTGAGACTGTCCTCCTCAAGCAAGTTGACCGCTTTCAAAAAGAGATGTGCAAGGCTCTAAAGGACACCGAGAAGCGCCTTCACTCTGATATTTATTGCATTTATGATTACCTCAGCCGAGTTCTCCCTCTTGCTCAATTTCAACACCCGTACGCTCCTCAAATGTATGGGCCATCACAGATTTCCCCCGTTGGGATGCCTCCTAAGAATACTCATCAACGACAGGTACCGGTACCTAAACCACCCTCAAAGACAGTTCGGAAGGACGAACGCGAGTACAATGACTTGGGTATGCCGTTAGCCAAACTCTTCAAAAGTCTAGTTCAAGCCGGCAAGTTGTCTCCTTTGTTCAACTATGAACCAAGTAGGGTGAAGCAAGGCTTGGATCCCTCCAAACACTGCCAATACCACCAGTACATTGGGCATGACACCGAAGATTGCCTCCAATTGAGGAGAAAGATTCAAAGCCTCATTGACAGCGGAGCCATCACCCGCCAACGGAATACATGGGCATGGGCAAAAGAGGAAATTGGGGCTACCTTCTTTAAATAAAAGAAAAGAAAAGGGTCATTCAGTCTTTGTAGGTTCTAGAGTGTCCTTAGTCAAAAGTCCACCTTGGACGATTTTTGTTTCTTTAAGTAAAAGTCCACCCCGGACTAGTCAGTTTAAATCTTTTAGTTCCAATAAAAGGGTCTTTATTTCTTTTCTTTTCTCTCTAGACTTGAGACATAAGCTTGCATATATCAATTTCATGAAAATTGTCTTATTCACCATTTTCGCTTGATTGCTATATCTTTATATGATGAATTAATCTTAATCTTACTCATTAATGACAACTCATTAAAAGGTAAATGGACCCACAAACCATTCACATAACTAAGTAAACGATTAATATCAAAATAACAAATGCTTCGATCAATTGGGATGAACGAATCACTTTCTCTTCTCTCTACATTCTACCCCCATACACTCTCTCTATACACTCACCCCTTGTACACACTTTATGTACACTCTCTATATACACCTTCTGCCATGCACTATCCTCATACGCCTCTCATCCCACCATTAGACCCCTTTTTATAAGGTCGTGACAAAGAAATTGACTGCGGTTGCTCATCATCAAATAGACATCCATGCTGTCACAATTTAAAGGGTGGGTTTGTTCCCTTCATGAGTACTACATGCCGTTACACTGGGGCTGTCCGTATTCCATCGCAAATGTAAGAAAAGTGCACGAAGTCATTCATGCCATTAATTGGTGCACGTGATAATCCAATGGAGCTCTACCGGTGAAAATCAAGGGGCTAGGATGCCCGCCGTCAGCAAAAGGCCGCTTGAACTATAAGGAAGCTACCTCGCAATCGAGAGAGGCGAAAGCAAACTAGGGGCTTGTCTTGCCAAATGTTTCATGTACAAATATAAAAAAAAAAAAAAAAATATGGCTTGCTAGGTTGAAACCCAAAAGGGCGACCTAGGCAAAAGTTAGAGCATTGCACAAAAAGAAGCCCGCTAGGTTGAAAACCCGAAAGGGCGGCCTAGGCAAAAAAAAGGGTGTGCACAAAGAGATAAAATAAAAAAGAAAAAGAAAAATAGAAGGGGCTATCACCATGGAAAAGTAAAAGTCCCATTTTCTTTTCACCTCAAATGTTCTATTTTCCTTTCTTTCCTTACAAAGTAGATAAACGGCAGCAACCCATGACAACTACGATGGAGCAATCCACTGCAACAACTACAAAGGAGTAATCCACCGCAATGAGCTACAAAGAACAACTCACCTCAAACGAACCTCACACCCCTAAACTTAAAACCCAACTTCATCGTCAACCGGGCAACCACTCAAAGCCAAACATAACCTACCTTGGGCCAACTTTCTTTCTTTTCTTTCCTCCCACACATACCTACTGAAACCCGACACCATCGTCAAGCGGGTCATCCCCGAACTACGCGGACCTGAGCTCCTCAACTTGAGGAGAACGTAGGCAACCTCCCGGTTCGGTCCAAAATATACACAACCCACCTCGAGCCAATTTTCTTTCTCTTCTCTCTTCCCCCATATTTCTACTCCTGACTTCTTCACTCACAATTGATCAAAACATTTATTAATTTGAGGCTACTTGTTTACCAATTAACCATAACTCATTAACTAATCAACGAGGTCCATTCTCGAGCAATCAAATGAGAATCTTGAATAAAAATTTTTTAAATGTCTCGACAAGTCTTCTGTTCTACAATCTAGGAAAGAGCTAAACACTTACTTTCTGTCAAGCAGGGGCTTCCTTCCTTTTTATATACACTCAATTGTCCAAAGAGTCAAAATGCGAGTACTATCTCTCTCTCCCTCTCACTATCACCAAAATGCCCCCGCATGTTTAAACAATTATTTTTCCTTTTTTGAGTCGACTGAATGATTTTCAAAAAAAAAAAAAAAAAAAAAAAAAAAAGATGACGCAAAAGAGATGCCCGCTAGATTGAAAACCCGAAAGGGCGGTCTAGGCAGAAAAAGGGTGCGTCTTAAAGGAGGTAGGATACCCCGCTCTACACCCTTATCGAACTGGGGCTTCCCCAACAGAATGGGTCGACTATGTGTTTTCTCAGAGAATACCGAGGTCCCAACAAGAATATACTTAGAAGAAGGGCATCCCTCATCATCAAGCTTGACGTAGAGTTTCTCAAAGGAAGGAGGGTACCCGCTCACCAAATTAGATAATCCCCAACGGAATGGGTTGACTATGTGGTTTCCCAGAGAATACCGAGGCATCAACAAGGATACACTTAGAAGAAGGGCACCCCTCATCGTCAAACTCGGCACGCGACAACCTATTTGGATTGATTAGAATCATAATTAATTATAAGGAATCTGTATAAGATCATAACACTTTCATAAAGTTTTCTCCTCCCCGACACTTTGTTTATAAACCCGCACTCTCGGTCTCCATAAAATTGTAAAAACATCTTCGGTCCGTCCGGGACCCATCTATGTGATTCCCAGAGTTGACTCGGTCCTTTACCCTATCTCCTACACTTTAGGGAACCTTTAGGACTAAACCCTCAACTCTCTAGGTCCCAAGCCTACCCGGTCAGTCTTACCTAGGTTACACCATAAATCCTTAGGTCCCGAACCTACCCGGTGAGTCTTACCTAGATTACATCATAACCCCTTAGTTCGACCTTTCGCAAGTTTGTAGCATGACCCCTTATGTCTTAAACCGGTTCTACCCAGACCTTCAAACCTTAAACCGGTTAGCCAAAGCCAAGTCCTTAGGATGAACTATTAGGTCCCGAACCTACCGGTCCCAAGCCTACCCGATCTCCTAGATCTCAAACCTACCAACACATACTCGTCCTTACCCTATCTAGGCCATAGCTCTCTTATCCTCCTAGGTCCAGCCTCTTAGATCTACCCAGTCTAACCTGTTGAACGATCCCTTAGATCCCAAGTCCATGCAAGGCCACCAAACACCTACCTTATAGGTCTCTACCATATCCGATTCACACCTTAGGTCTCAACTCCTAAACCCTTTAGATCACAAAACTATCTACCCTCTAAGTCTATAACCTTAGAGCTCGTCCCTTAGAACTCTTTAGTTCCCAAGCCTTCTTGATCTGACCAACTAAATCTATGTTATCCATACTTCTTGGGTCTAAACCCCTCTACAAACCTAGTGTCACCCATTAGCCGCGAGAGACTACCTAGCCTGACCTTCACCCCTTAGGTCTCCAACCTACTTAATCCAAGTCGAGTCCAAACCTCGAACCTACGCGATCCTCTCCTCAAACTCTATGGATCTCAAACATCGCTCCCCCAACGAGCCTAAACCTCGAACCTGCTCAAGCACATAGGATCTCCTGCGTACCGCGCCATGCCATAGACCCGTCCGGTCAGAACTCGTGCGCTTAACACCTTTGGGGTCCCATCCCTAGCCTACCTTCACAATCGCCGAACGAGCTTGGTCACGCGCAATGACCTCTAAGACAAACTTAGATCCTAAGCATACCCAATCCAACTTAGGCACCTATTGTACTCGAGCAAAGTCTTGGACACTGAATCCCTTTACCTAAAGCGCCAACATGGTCACATGTCCAAACCCATTTCCCGCACCTATGGTTCGCACCTAGCCTAAACTTTCAAACACTCTAGGATCCAAGCCCGAAATTGCGTATTAGGTACTAGGATCATCCAATCCCAATCCATTGCTCCTTGGCCGACCTCAAGCCTGCTTGGTCCTAATCCATAACGCGGTTTCTCTAGGACAAAAGACTTACCCGCTTGAAAGCCTTATGTCCCAACGCTACCCTGCCTAGCCTTCGATCTCTTAGATCTCACGCCTACCATTCCATTAGGCCCCGGTCTCCTTAACACATGTCTGAGTCTTACCCTAGCTAAACCCTAGAACTTTAGCCTAGGTCTAATCTATCGAGCCTATCCAGCCACGAGGTATCAAGCTTATTTGCCCCAAACCGCAACACTCTTAGACCTCAAACTTGCTCGGTCTAAACCAAGAAAAACCTTCAAATGCTTTCGGTCTCTAAACCCTAGCCTTAAACCTAGGTAAACACATTCTCTAAACCCTAGCCTCAAGCCTAGGTAGTCATATCATTCTCTCTGAACCCTAGCCTCAAGCCTAGGTAATTACATCCTTCCTAAACCCTAGCCCCGAGCCTAGGTAGTTACATCCCTTCCAAACCCTAGCTTAGAGCCTAGGTATTTACACCCTTCCTAAACCCTAGCCTTGATCCTAGGTAGTCACGTATCCTCTCTAAACCCTAGCCTCAAGCCTAGGTAGTCATATCATTCTCTCTGAACCCTAGCCTCAAGCCTAGGTAATTACATCCTTTCAAACCCTAGCCTAAAGCCTAGGAAGTTACATCCTTCTTAAACCCTAGCCTTGATCCTAGGTAGCCACACCCTTCCTAAACCCTAGCCTTGATCCTAGGTAGTCACATATCCTATCTAAACCCTAGCCTTAAGCCTAGGAGACCACAACATCCCCTTTAACCCTAGCCCAAATTCTAGGGAATTTCTAAAGCCCCGTATGCAACATCATTTCCAAATTCCCGAAACCCTAGTATCGAAACCTAGGAAATTTACAATCTCAATTCTCCATTTTATTGAACCCTAGTCCAAAACCTAGGATACAATGCCCTGTCCAAAACTTAATCAACCCTAGCCTCAAGCCTAGGAAGCCGCATTCTCTCTAAACCCTAGCCTCGAGCTTAGGTATTCGCATTCGCTCCAAACCCTAGCCTCAAGCCTAGGTAGTGAATGTTTTTTTAGCACCTACATATATACATATATATTTTTATACCAATGACCTCTTGGTCTAGTGGTATCATGGCCTTTCCCTGGGGGGGGGGTCTCAGGTTCTACTCCCGCTGGGAGCAGGTTCTATAGTATATAAACGGTTTATATACTAAAGGCACTATAAAGCCAAATTTTTATCCCTTCGGGGACATCCGATAAAATTAGAACGATACAGAGAAGATTAGCATGGCCCCTGCGCAACGATGACACGCACAAATCGAGAAATGGTCCAAATTTTTTAAATTGGACTCTGTAAAGGCTTGGTCTCAAGATTGCTGCGCATAAGATTCGTCCAAAAAGGTACTTGAGATGGGAACCGGCCAAGTCCCATTTTTATACTCTCAATACGGATGGATCGGCGATTAATGGTGTCTGCACTGGAGGGGGTATGGTTTGAGACTGTAGGGGAGCTATGGTTTTTTGCTTTCTCTCAGCATTATGGCATGGGCACAAACATGGAAGCTGAGATCTTTGCTCTTCGCGATGGTCTGAACATGTGTCGGGATTGGGGATTGTAATCAGTAATGGTTTTCTCTGATTCTTTAGTGGCCATCAATATTCTAAAAGGTAAATTCCAATGTCCATGGCATTATACTTATGAGATTCGACAGTGCGCTTCATTGGTAAGAGACTATGGGTTAGAACATGTTCTTCGGGAAGCTAATAGAGTGGCCGACAGACTTGCAGCGGAGGGTCATGTTCATGGGAATGAACGGGTTTATAACACTCCACGAGATCTTCCTAGAAGGGTGTTGGAGGCTTTGAGATTCGATGATGGAGGTTATCATGTGGAAAGATGGTAATAATTGGTTTTTGATGGCCTTTTGTGTGTTGTTTGCCATTGGGCACTGTTGGGCTTGTCTGTTGGGCTGTTTTTGGGAATGGATTTTGGGCTCTTCTTGTGGACTCTTGGTCTATGCATATGAAGATTGGGTTGATGACTTTGAAGACTTGGGCCACAAATGGCAATGTTAGGGTCATTTTATGGTTTAATTTTTTTAGGACTTTATTTTTTAGATGGTCTTACCTCTTGAGGCTTGTTCTTATTTTTTGGATTTCGAGGTCCGGCTCCATATCCGGCAATAAGTCAGATGGTTGTCCCCCTCTTGTATTATTATTTATTTATTATTAATAAAATCCTCCCAGGTGCCGCCCTGGTTTCCAAAAAAAAAAAAAAAAAAAAAAAAAAGCCTAGGTAGTCGCACTCTTTCTAAACCCTAGCCGTAGGGCCTAGGAGACTATATCCTCACTAAACTCCATCATCGAGCCTAGGATTCAACATTCCCTTCAAACCCCAGTCCTAGACCTAGGAAACTCCTTCACCTTAGTCTCAAAACGTAGGAAGTTTACAGTCCTTAGCCTTAAAACCTAGCCTAAAGCCTAGGTTACCATGAACATTTCCAAGCCATAGTCACCAATCCCGGAAAATGGTGAACCCTAATATCAAGCTTAGTGGACCTTCCACTAAAGCGATCCCTCTTCCCAACGGTCCATGGTCTCAAGCCTAGGAAGTCACAACCCTTTCAACTCCCAGCCTTAGGTCTAAAGCCAACGCCTTTGCAACCTCTGAACCTACCACAACTCCAAGCCCTAGCCTCGAAGCCTAGGATATTTCTAAACCCTAGTCCCAAACCTAGGAGAGTCATGGTCCTTAAACACCAGTTTCCAAACCCTTGTTCGAAACCCTAACATCTAGGAAGTTCCCAAACCTCAACCTCTCCAAACCCTAGCCCCAAACCTAGGAATCTGCATTCTCTCCAAACCCTAGTCTTAAGCCTAGGAAGCACCATCCTCTTTAACCCTATCCCAAGTTCTAGGGAATTTCCAAAGCCCTGTGTGCAACATCCTTTCCAAATTCCCGAAACCCTAGTCCCGAAACCTAGGAAATTTATAATCTCAATCCCCTGCTAGTCTTATGCCTAGGATACAATAGCCTTTCCATATTCCCTCCGAACCCTAGCCTCGAGCCTAGGTAGTCGCATTCTCTCCAAACCCTAGCCCGTAAGCCTAGGAAACCCACATTGTATCCAAGACACAATCTCAAGTCTAAACAGCCATAACATCTTTTGCATCCTTATCTCAAGGCTAAGAGGCTACCCATCCCCTTTCCTTAAAAGCCTTAGGTCCTACCCTAAGCAACCAAGCAAAATGTCCCTTATCTAATACCTTCATCTTAATGGTTCGTAGCCTCATATTATGTATTCCTCCTAATTTAGGGTAAGCGGATCCCAAACATTACGCTTTCCGTGGTCGTCCTTTGCTCACCAAAGAGTCCTTTACCTTGGCGACTCCCCGAGAGCCCATCACCTTTGCGACTCCCCAAGAGTCCATCACTTCTGTGATTCCCTGAGAGTCTATCACCTTCATGACTCCCCGAGAGTTCATCCCGTTTGCGACTTCATAACAATCCATCATCTTTGCCTCCACATGTAAAATTTCAGTTTTATCCCTAGTACATTCCCCTTTGTTCATTTCAGGTGCCCTTAGCACTATTGCGACTGATATTCGTTACCTTTGGGAACGGAAAGCCCCTTAAAATTTCCATTCTTCGCCGAATATTTGCTTATGATTAGTATGGTTGTAGAGACTTCGGTGCCTCTATGACATACGCATCCTAGATCGATCGCGATTGCCAGAAGCCTCGGCGTTTCTGTTTGCGAGAGATCCAGCATCTATTATTTGCTTAGGATTCGTATGGTTGTAGAGACTTCAGCGCCTCTATGACATACGCATCCTAGATCGATCGCGATTGGCAAAAGCCTCGGCGTTTCTGTTTGCGAGAGATCCAGCATCTATTATTTGCTTAGGATTCGTATGGTTGTAGAGACTTCGGCGCCTCTATGACATACGCATCCTAGATCGATCGCGATTGGCAGAAGCCTCGGCGTTTCTGTTTGCGAGAGATCCAGCATCTATTATTTGCTTAGGATTCGTATGGTTGTAGAGACTTCGGCGCCTCTATGACATACGCATCCTAGATCGATCACGATTGGCAGAAGCCTCGGCATTTCTGTTTGCGAGAGATCCAGCATCTATTATTTTAGCACTTCCTAATATTTGCTTAAGATTCATATGGTTGTAGAGACTTCGGCGCCTCTATGACATACGCATCCTAGATCGATCGCTATTGGCAGAAGCCTCGGCGTTTCTGTTTACGAGAGATCCAGCATCTATTATTTTAGCACTTCCTAATATTTGCTTAGGATTCGTATGGTTGTAGAGACTTCGGCGCCTCTATGACATACGCATCCTAGATCTATCGCGATTGGGAGAAGCCTCAGCGTTTCTGTTTGCGAGAGATCTAACATCTAATATTTTAGCACTTCCTAATATTTGCTTAGGATTCGTATGGTTCTAGAGACTTCGGCGCCTCTATGACATACACATCCTAGATCGATCGTGACTGGCAGAAGCCTCGGTGTTTCTGTTTGCGAAAGATCCAGCATCAATTATTTTAGCGCGATCTGAAGAAACCCGGGCGTTTCTGTTTGCGTTTACCTCAGCGTTTATTACTCCACCTCGGGATTATTTAGACAACGTAGTCTTTATTGTCCCATTATCCCTCTTGCTTCAAAAGACTTCATTTCCTAACGAATGTTCGTTCTTCATACAGGATAGTGCCCGTAGGTTTATTATCCCTAGCAGAAGTCCGATGGCTCATTTTTCCCTAATCGATCCGAACTACGACCGGCTTGATTCCTCCGAGGATACGTAGGAAACCTGAAAAGGTTCAGCCACCCGACCGACATGGTCATCTCTCATCCCCAGCAATTACATTTTCCCCGGCACATGTCTCCCCAGCAAGTCACATTTTCTCCCCAAGCGGAAGGCATTGATCCCATCAGAGGACAATCATTCTCAATTTCCCCATCAGATTTGAACTACGTTTGGCTTGATTCTCCCGCGGATACGTAGGTCGCCTGTCAAGGTTCAGCTGTTCCCTTACCTTTCATCTGTTTTGAAACTCATGTTCCAGAACGGATCCTTCTTTTATCGTCGACCCTCCATTGCCTTGCAAGAAGCGTCGCCGAGGGGCTACTGTTAGTACCCGATCTGAAAATGAGTTTATTAGGGCTTTCCCAAATATACAAGGACTTTATAGGAATTAGAAACCTTGCAAAGACTTGTCCCGGATTCCCAAAAATAGCTCAATGTTCTAGAAAACATTAAATATGGACATTTAGGGTTGCCTTGTATGAACAGTAAAACCCTAGCTTGAATTTCACGTCAGCGCGCAACGATGGCCACGCAGCCACTTTCGCCGCCGCCCTCCATCTTGGCCACGCGGCCACATCCGCCCCGGATGATCTGGACCGTCAGATCTCTCCATCAGTTTCCTATTTAAAGACCTCCCTTGCCTCATAATTAAGGGATCCGAATTTTAGAGCTCACAAGTGACGATTTTGCTCCCAAATCAAGTCATTCAAGCCTCCAAAAACACTCTCAAGAATCCCAAGAAGATCCAAGGTTATTTCTTGCCAACAAAGGTAAGTTTTCTAACTTTTTCTTCATGTTCTTGCCATATTATTAATTTAGATCCATAATATTCATATTCTTAATATGTTTATTCATGTGTTCTTTATAATGTTCATGTTCCTAACATCTTTATTCATATTTTCTTCATGACATTCATATGTTCATAATATGTTCTTCATATGTTCATCATGTTCTTAGATTAAAACCTTATTTATGCTATATTTAGGGTTGCGATCTTCATGTTAACATGTTATTTCATAGCCGATGATGATCTAGGGTTCATCAACCCGAGGATGATCTAGGAACTACTTCTAAACCTTAATCTTTAGGTAATTCCCCCCTCATTATGCATGATCCCGATTCTTCTGCCTATTCTAAATTCTTCTCGAACTACGCTGACCTGAGCTTCTCACATTGAGAGGAACGTAGGCAATCTTCGGATCCGGTCTCAAACACTAACATACTACTAACACATTCATCATGATAGAAAGACCGATCATTCGGGCAATAGGAGTGATAACGTTCAATATTCTTCTCTTGTTGTAATTTGACCCCCGAACCCACTAAAAATGCTTTTTTCAATGTTTTGGCTTTAATTAAAACGGCGTGGCGACTCTCATATTTTAATGTTGCTATGAATATTCTCAAATTCAAACACACGTATTCATAGGGATCGACCTAGTCGGGCCGTTACCTTTAGCTCAAAGAAAGTTCCAAATTGTGGTCGTAGCTGTGAACTATTTCACAAAGTGGATTGAGGCCAAGGCTTTAGCATCAATCACTGAAGAAAACATCATAGATTTTGTTCATGATTACATTTGGTGTCGTTTCAGAGTTCCACGAGCTATAATATCAGATTATGGGTTTTAATTTTCT
Source organism: Campanula takesimana (assembly GCA_026119855.1). Classification (NCBI taxonomy): domain Eukaryota; kingdom Viridiplantae; phylum Streptophyta; class Magnoliopsida; order Asterales; family Campanulaceae; genus Campanula; species Campanula takesimana. The sequence goes on from JAOWBW010000367.1 coordinate 1,047,802, forward strand.
GATAAGTTTGTGAGAGAAATAAATCGACGTGGTTTCAAACATTTGAAATACTCAGTAGCTTATCCTCAAGGAAATGATCAAGCCTCGCCTAGACTGCCAATAAGCTCATGCTAGTGGATTTGAAAAAGAATTTGCATAGCAGAGGAAGTAAGTGGCTAGAGGAGCTTCCTTTAGCTTTGTGAGTAGCTGAACTACACTCAGGGGACAACTGGAAAAACTTCTTTTGTTGTAACATATGGATCCGAGGCATTGGCACCAGCTGAGCTAGCCATCCCAACACCCAGAGTCATCCTTTTTTTACGATAATCGAAATGCCATTAACAGAGCAATCGATTTGGATTTATTGGATGAAAAGAGAATGAATTCTTAGTTAAGGATAACCAATTACAAGCAAAAGGCCAAGATGTTACATGAAAATCTTGTCTCCCTTGGTCGGATTCATATTATTCTTCGTCGTCTTTATCATCCTCCTCCATGTCATCATGTTCAAAATCCCCACCCTCCTCATCCCTGGCCTGTTCGACGGGCCTCTTCCAATCTTTGTAGCTTCTCTTCATCATTGTTTAGCTCCTCCTCCTCATTTGCAGCCGGTTAATCTTCAACCATTACTTCAACTCCGAGAGCATTTGCCACTTCGGGTGGAATCACAACAGCTTCAGGCGGGCCTACGGCATAAGGCCCTATCCTTTTCGCCTTTGAAACCTCATCCATTATATAAAACAGTTTTTCAGAAGTTGGCTCGTCTTTTAAGGGAGCGTTTAAAGGTTGCTTCTCTTCATGGGTATTAGGAGAAGGATTAGACGGAGGATTACCAGGCGCCAACGGGTCTAAAACTAAATCGAGTGGAGGAGGAAACATGGAAATTTCGTTGACATTGCCATCGGGGTTTTGAGAAAAGCTCATGTTGAAGAAAGAGGGGTTCCCAAAAAAATGTTGATATCACCAATGAAGAAGAAATGAATGACTGGAGAAGTTCAAATTCTTTTATAGTTCACATTTATAAGAGAGATGGGAGACAGAAGAGTCGAAGGTTAAGTGCAGAAGAAAAATGGGTGAGGTTCACTATTCAAGGACTAGACTCCTGCGTTACTTCCTGTAACATTGTAATGATCATTATGGGTTTAATTAAGTGTAGGCGGCTCTATCACATCAATTTAAGATTAAATTCGAAAAGACGGCTGAAGATGTAGGGGAATTGATTCCTTTTTAGCCCCTTTGGACGACCCTAGACATCACATCAAAAGAGTACGTGGTAAATCAAGTTCAGGATGAACGACCCTTCTATCGTAATGTTTGAACCAGGCCAAGAATAGAGGGTGGACTTATCACAGAAAAAGACAATCTTACTTCCTAGCCTGTAACGACCCCGAAATCCGTTATTAATTATTTTATATTTATTTTATATTTTAATAATTTTAATTTAAAATCATATGTGCATTTTATGTGTTGCATCATCTTATATGAATTTGCACATCTTATTTGATTATTTGTGTTAGTTAAAATGTTAATAGTCATGCTATTTGAGGAGTTAAGTAATGTTAGTAGAAAGTTTGGGGCCATTGTAGAATTGGTTCTTAAGAGGTGTAGGTGATTTATATTAATTAGGGGGATTTTAGGGGCTTAATTGCAAAAAGGGGAAAAATGGGTGATTTATTTGTGAAAATTGGGAAAAAAAAATCTTGTATGACCCTCACCCCCTCCCCTCTCCTGCGCCATTACTCTCACCAAAACCAACTTTCCTAAAAATCAATCCTTGAGAACTCCATTGTAGAAGAAGAAGAAGATAGGTAAGCTTTATTCTTGTTAATTTTCCTTATTTTAATTTATTACTCCATTTTCAAATCTAATTACATATAAATGTTCAGGGTGTTGATTAGATCATATCTACCGAACAATAGTATTTTATTGACTCGTTTTCGAAAAATAGGTAAGTTACTAATCCCCCTTTTAAATGTTAAAATGGTCATAAGTATGCTTTATATGCTTTATATGTGAATAAACAATGTTTTGGTATGTTTTATTTATACTTGTAATTTTGGGACAGAGGGAGTCGTATGAAAATGGTTCTTGTTGGGTGTTAGAATAGTTTAAAGGCTGGATTTGTAGTCTTTGTAATAGTTGCAAATGTTAAGTGTTACAAGTACTAGTAATTTTGGGTTGTGATACGAAAGGAGTGAACTTTGGTTAAGTTTTGGCCTGCCGAGGGATGTGGGCGGCCGCCCAGAAAGGGCGTGCAGCCGCACATCTATCTGAATGATTTTTCTCTTGGGACAGAGTATTTTGGACGGCCGCACAGCCCTGTTTGGGCGACCGCCCAGGTCATCTGAAAAGTTTAGAGTTTTCAAACCAAGGAATTTAGAGGTCAATCTTGGTCTAGTTTTTGGGTAGTGTCCTAAAGTATTTAGATGATTGTTGTGGATCACTAAAGTGGTAGAATTGGTTCCTTTGTGAACACAAGTGTTGTGAAAGGTGAGTAATTGATTAAGTGAGCATGGTTGAACACTTTGTAATGTGTTGGAATGGTTCATCTTCTTGATGTGTTTGGCATGGTTCCCTACATTGGAATCATTGTCCCTGATTGTTGTTTAAGCAAGTATTTCTATATGGTGCTTGCGTGTAAAGTCCAGCTGGTACTTTTGTGTGTGTTCGGGCAGTGATAGGGATTATAATGGTCTCACGAGCCAAGTACATTATAAGGCTCCTATCATTGGTTTCCCATTTTTAACCCCCTTCCTTAGACTAAAGGTTGGGCACTTTGGGATATGAATCTGTGTCATTTTCCCCCCGTTGTTGTTGTTGTGATTGTTGGTTCCGGAACCCGTTTCAGCCCTTTGGTGCTGCTTAGATGATGCTTCTTAGATGGTTATTGTTTTGGTTCGAGAACCTTGGCTCAGTATCCACGTATGTATGTTTATTTCCGCTTTATGTGTTGTATGATGAGTTGGTCGTTATTTCCAACCGGTATGGGACGGTTGGCGATAGGGAGCCTCTCATATTATGTGTTATATGCTATATGATTATTTGGTGACATTGTTACTTTATGTTTATCATATCAGCATGTAATGTAGTTGCATTTTAGTAACTTACTGAGATTTATTATCACCCTGATTTGTTTACCGTTTTAGATAAGAAGGAGCCCAGTGGATAGTTCACACACAGGGAGGACGTCGAGAAAGAATTTTGGGTAAGACATTTGGGAAATGTTGTGTAAGGCTACATTATGTAAATGTATAACCTTGTGGGTAGTGTACCCGTGACTTGATCGTTGTATCACCTCTTTTTGGTTTATGTTGGTGATTTGTAAATAGTAAGTAAAGTGTGTGGCCAAGTGGCTAAGTACTTGTTTGTGAAAGTTTGTTTTGTGACTTGTAGTCAAGTCTAGTAAATGTTGTTTGGTTATATAAGACTTTTTATGAAAGTATATTTCGAAAAATTTTCCTAAAATGTTTGTGACGTCTTCCGTGCGTGTCCCGGACGTGGGGCCAAGTAGGACCACGGGTCGGGGCGCGACATAGCCTGTCTAGACGACCTAGAAAGTTGGGGGCCACTAAACAGAATAACATAATCTGAACCCATGAAGACGAACCAAGATGGCTAAAGCCAAATGGGTCGAATGAAGACAATTAGGCCCAAGGCCCAAAACAATAATGTATCCATTCAAAGCCTAGATCCAGTATTGCGCCCTATATTACTTCGGCTTAGCTCAAGCCCATTCCTATGAAGTCTAATGCACACACTGGATAACTACATAAGAAACTCGTCATAAGAGCCGAGCTCGCCTTCTACCTTAAATGACGACCTCGTCATTAAAGCTAATTCTCGACCTACGTGGATAAGCCTTCACGTGGATTCCGTTTATAACCAACATTCACGCTTTTCACATTTTCTAGCTTTCCCACCTAATAACATAATGCGCTAGATATAAGAAGCACATGCTACATCACGTAACACCGTCTTGCCAAACTCTATCAAGTTGGTTCTAGATTTTCTCTCTTATTAACAAACAATTATCCTCATGCCGGAGGTCCTTTCGCCAAAGGCAACCGGTGAGTCGTTTGTTCGTGTGTGCATGCGAACATGAACAACAGATTCATCCTCGATGACAGTGACTGGTCAAGCAGCGGTTTCGTGCATTTAATATTTTTTTGAAAAATAGATAGTCATTTGAATAAAGAAAGAGCTAGTAGCCAAATTAAATAAACTTGCTAACGTTAAACTTAAATTTTATTATTGTCTTGTCTTGAGCATACAATAAGCTATAAAATTTTGTGATACAAATAAAAGAAAATAAAGAATCAACAATTAAGAAGGAGAATTATACCCTCGAAATGATCTAACAACAACCAGCCTTCAAATTAATGTTTCTAATAGAATGATGGAAAAGCTGGAATGCTCTGCGGATGTTTGAAGAAATTATGGGGATCAACTTTGCTCTTCACCTGAACCAACTTCTTAAAATTCCCATGAAAATATCTAACTCCCCAAGTGCTTGCTTCTCCATAGCTTCTGCTTCCTGTTCCCAAATCAAGATCATTATAGTTCACATACGCACTTCTCGGATTCTTTGACACATACCGACCCATGTACTTATAAAATCGCCTTATCCAATCTATTCTCATCTCCGTCGTAGTTGTACCTTCAACGTCCAAATTAGCCTCTTGAAGCATAATGTACAAGTTCCCAGCTCTATGCGGAAAAGGCGTAAATGATGGTGAAATTTCATTCATCCTCCCACCAAAAGGACTCAAAACAAAGTTTGGTACCCTTGTATCGGCTTCTAATAATATTCTCCACATCTCTTCAATACCCTTCAATGGAATTGGTGTTTGCACAAAGTCCGCCTTCCCTTTTATGTTATACCTAAACGGAGCTGACCGGTTTAGTAGTGTTTCCGTCGGGTCTTGACTTGAGAAACCTGATATAACAAGACCAGATTGAACCCAACTCATTTCCGTACAATTTTCTCTAGTCATCCCTAATTCCGGGAAGCTTTCTTGCATCAAGTTGACCAAATTATCAGCTCTACCCAAGTATACAGCGTCAAATGTGACCAACACCGTTTTATTCATACCCGTGGGCTCAGTAGTTGTGATTTGGGCTCTGAAGAATAAATTTCTATCTGTATTTGGTGCAACATATTGCCATTTGTGGAAAAGACTAGTCGCGTTTTGTTCTAATGTTCTAGTAGTACCAAACACAGTCACAATCTCTGGAACATTGACTAGCCTCAACTTCCATGCAACAATGACTCCAAAACTTGAAGCCCCGCCACCTCTTATTGCCCAAAACAAATCCTCACCCATTGAATTTCTAGTAAGAATTCGACCATTTGCGTTGATCATGCGAACATCTATCACATTATCACCACCAAGTCCATACTTCCTATTCATAGTACCGTACCCTCCCCCGCTTAGTAAACCACCAGCACCCACCGTGGACCATGTACCACCCGGGAAGCCTAGAGTACGACTTTGCTCCGAGATTCTATAATAGACTTCACCTAGAGTGGCACCACCTTGAACCCATGCAGTCTTGCTAGCCACGTCAATACTTATAGATCTCATGTTATAAAGATCAAGCATGACAAATGGACCATCTGCAGTGTAGGAAAGGCCTTCGAAATCGTGCCCCCCGCATCGGATTCTCATTTGAAGGCCGTGTTTTTTGGAGCAATGAATGACGGTTTGGATTTGGGATTCATCGACTGGTGTAACGATGAAGGTGGGTTTACGGGTCGAGGAAGTGTTGAATCTTAAGTTGTTTAGGTTGAGTTGGAGAATGGGTGTGTAGGAGGGGTTGTTTGGGGTGAAAATTTGTTGAGAAATGGAGGTGGAGTTCGGAGAATGAAGGGCAAGACAATGGGGAAAATCTTGAATATTGTTATTATGATGGAGATGATGAGAAGCGGAAAATGCAATGTCGAAGAAGATAAAAGATAAGAAAATTGAAGGCAATGAAATCTTCATGATGATATAAATTGCTTGTGTTTTTATTTTTGTTGATGAAATTATAAGGTTGGAGATTGAATTGTGATAAAAGGGATGGAGAAATCATGTATTTATAGGAGGTTGATATCAAGCAACGCAAAAGCAATTGACTTTCTTGAAATATTTAATAAGTGTTGACAAGATCAAGTCGTGGGTGGGAAAATATTCAAATTGTCTTAGACCAAACGTCACTTGGACCTCACCATGAAGATACTACGTACTAAATCAAAACCGCGGATAATCGAAGGCTAAAAGTCAAATTTTTAACGCTTTAAGATTTACATTGTGCATGCAGAGATCTAGCTCCACAACTTTATTACTCACTCTGTCCCAGAATGATAGTCCCCTTATTTTCATTAGTTTTACAAAGGAACTTTGAGTAATAATTAAGGTTACTTTTAATTATTCTAATGAAATTTTTGAAATTGTTTTTGATACACCATTATAAATACTATTTATATCAATTTTTAGATTCACATTAACATAATTATAAGTAGCATTTATAACTGCTCAAAGTTCCTTCGTAGTAACAACGAAAAAAGGTGGACAATCTTTTTGGCACGGAGGGAGTATATCCTAAAATAAATGACTTTTTTATTTGATAAGGTATCTTTAAAAAAATAACATTTTTTTAATTTTATATTTATAAAACTAAAAGTTTAAAGCAAATAGTAAAAATATTTATCAATTTAAAATATTAAAAATCAATCTTTGTTGAGTGTTTCTTAAATATCTTTCATTTTAAGACGTAGGAAGTATGTCATTTTATTTATAAAATTCGAACAAAAATATTACTATATTCTTTTACAGATTTGGAAAAGAGCAGTCAAGCTGTATATTAATAAAGAAAATAAAAATCTAAAATATGACTGATATACAATTGGATGCACCAACGAACATCCGAACTCGTCTACTAGCTAGGTAATCAAGAAAAGATATTCTTAAATTTAGATAATACTCCCTCCGTCCCACCTCTCTTAAGATCTAAGAGGTGGGCACAATAACTAAGGAAAAATAATAAAGTACAGAAAATGTATGGTAGAAAATGAAGAGAGAGAATGAGTGGGGTAAATAGTAGTGTTGATTGAATAATTTGAGTGGTGAAAAATGAAGAGGGAGAATGAGTGGTAGAATAGTTTGAAGATAAAATAATAAAAAGATGGCTATTTTGGGGGCTCTCAAGTGAAGTGAGATGGACCAAAATGGAAATAAGTCTCAAGGTGGGACAGATGGAGTATACAATTATAATATTTCAACAAGAAAAAATATCAAAACAAATAACAAACTACTTCCTCTGTTTCATGTGAATTGAGACAAAAAAAGGGCACAATAATTAAGAGAAAGTAGTGAATGTGTGGTGGAAAATGAAGAGAGAGAATGAGTGGGGTAAATAGTAGTGTTGGTTGGATAAAATGAGTGGTAGAAAATGAAGAGTGCGAATTAGTGGGGTTAAATGTGTGGGGTTGGGTGAATATAAAATATTAAAAAGTTTGCCATTTTTGGCAATCTCAATTGAGGTGAAACGGACGAAAAGGGAAATAAGTCTCAATTCACATGAAACGGAGGGAGTACATCTTTGTGATCCCTGGGATATCGGATGAGGAGGAGGTAGTTGTGATTTTATTCTTGTCACGCTCTCGCAAGATTTATGATCCTTGAATGAGTCCAATTTTGGAAATGATCGAAACAAACTGAGGCCGTGAGAGAGGTTTCGTAAGAGCATCCGCAAGTTGATTGGAACTGGAAATATGTTGAGCTCTAATAGTACCAGCTTGAACTTGTTCTCGAACAAAATGAAATGCTAAAGCGAGATGCTTCATTCGTAGTGAAAATAGGGTTGACAGAGAAATGAGTGGCTACAAGATTATCATAATAAATGACCGGAGTGTGAATGCGCGTGATTGAAATTGAGAGTCGCCACGTTGTTTTATTCATAGTTAAAACATTGCAAAAAACCATTTATGAGAATAATTGGGTCCGGGGTCAAATTACAATAAGAGAAGAATATAATAATGATCACTCCTATTGCCCAACGAATCGGTCTTTCTATCATGATCAATGTGTGTGTGTGTTAGTGTTTGAGACCGGATCCGAAGATTGCCTACGTTCTTCTCATCGTGAGAAGCTCAGGTCAGCGTAGTTCATTGATAATTAAGAATAGAGAGATGAAGCGGGATCATGCATAAAGAGGGGGAAGATTAGGGTTAGAAGTAGTTCCGAAATCATATTAGGGTTTGATGAAACCCTAGGATCACCGGCTATGTTATGTGCACATAAATAAGGATTAAAAACCTAGATCTAGTATGTTACGCATGGATAAGTCTTAGATCTAGCATAATAATAATAACATCATGAAAACATATGCATGAACATGTAAACATGAAGATCGCTACCCTAAATACAACATATATAATGAGTTTAGACTAAGAACATGAAGAACGCATGAAGAACATATGAACATGAATAAACATAATGAAAACATGCATAAAACATATCTAGCCTAAGAACATAACAAGAACTCAAGTAAAAGGGTTAGGAGACTTACCTTGATCGGCAAGAACTATGATTGAAGCTTCTTGATGATTCGAAAGAGCTTCGAGGGTGCCGAAAAGGCTTAATGTTGGAGTTACTCATCAGTTTTAACTCTGAAACTCGCAGAATGAATTGTGTCGAAATTATGAACTGAGGTCACCTATTTATAGGGATTTGGGCCGGAATGACTGGCCGCCCGGCCGAGGAAAGAGTGGCTGCCCGACCAACCTTCGAGGTTAGCGTAGTTCCCAACGTTCTGATCAGATTTGGACTCTGGGGAAACCCTAGATTGTGCATATCTTTGAGAATAATCCGATCAGTAGTGAATATCTTCTTATCTGGTCTTTTCGGGAAATTTTGGATACGTCCTGGGCAGCTTGAAAATACCTCTGAGGTCCCTGTGAGTTCTGGAATGTCTAACAACTCATTTTTCAGACCGGGTACTAACACAGAAATGAGAGAGAGATACCAAGTTCAGTAAGCAGGTTCCGTATCCATAGGACCTTGGCGGTGGTGGCAAGGATAGACTGAAACTCGTCTTCGGTGGATGAGTGATCAAGTGGTCGTTGCTTCTTAGATGCAGGCTATAGGGTTACGGCCTAAGTATACTAAGAAGCCAGTAGTGGAAACAAAATCATCTTTGTCCCAAATCTAATCGGCATTTCTGAAAGCATGGAGATCAGTAGGTGTATGTCGAAAGAGTTGAAGACCAGAGTGGTTGCTGCCAAGAAGATACCGTAGAAGACGTTTAAAACCAGACCAATCAGACTCATCAGGGTGATTGAGATATTGGGCCAGTTTGTTGAAAAAAAAAGGCGATGCCAGGTCATGTGAGAGAGAGATATTGAATCAGTAGGACTACATATTGGTGTGCATTTGGAGGAAGAGAGTGGTGATAGGTATCCATTGGTGTGGAAGAGGGTTTTTATGTTAGTGTTGGTGCGCTAGGCACGCCTATTAAACATTGTAATTGTTACCATTTATTCATATAAATAAAGAGTTGTTTTGATTATTATTGTTGTTCAAGTTTACTTATAATAATCTCCGTCCCTAGTACTTATTTGGTACTAGTATAAAGGCTAAATGATCATGGGATGATCATGTTAGATTTATGGGTACTTGTTTAGTACTGGACATGACCCGCCTTATGAGATCTATATCATGGTCAATGTCATATATATATATATATATATCTCATATTAGTTATGTCATTTGAATCCTTAGATATGAAGTTATTATAGTCTTCCACTTGATGAACATTATGTTTGACATATTCAAACGCTACCTTTAACCGGGTAGTTATAAAGGGTATGATTGGCATAATCGGATTCATGTAGGGAAGAATAATAAGCTTATATGGATTTGTCCATCTTCGGAGATTTGTCAAGCTTGGGCCTCTCGTAGGAATGATGTTGATGAAAATGTTCGGCCGGACTCAAATGAATTGATTGGATCAATGTCATTTGGATTATCAACATATTCAGAATCGAGAAAGTATTGAACAATACAAGTTGACTTGTTGACTATGACTTGTGTTCAATGACATCGTGGACAAAGGGATTGTGACATATTCTAAATGGAATGCGAACTTGTATCTAGTTACACTATTTGAGTAGGTATGATGGTTTGCTAGAACCTAATCATATGTTATGGGTTCATGTTTGGATTCATCGCTAACATAGTGTAATCCTAGAGGGTCACACACGAATAGAACGAATCCTAAATGACTAAATTGGAATTATGAAAATATGAGTCTTTCTGGACTGGCACGACCGTGCTGATTATTGGGCACGACCGTGCCAATAATCGGCAGGTGGGACGGATGGCTCGACCCCTTTGGCACGACCGTGCTGGTTATGAAGCACAACCGTCCTAGGCACGGCCGTGCCTATTATAAAGCACGACCGTGCCAATAATCAGAAAAGGGATGCCAGGCTCGTAACCATTGGCACGACCGTGCCAGTTTTAGGGCACGACCGTGCCAGAGCTGCTTGTACAGAAAGTTGTTTCCTTAATTGGGTGACAGGATTTAGGAATCCTAGGTCCTTAAGGGTTAAGGACTAGGACCTATATAAAGTCTTTTTCACCAGCCATTAAGGTTAATTAACCTAGTTCATTGAGAGAACAATATTCTTGATTAGTGATTTGGAATTTAAGATCAAGAATTCATAATTCCATATAGTCAATATAATTGTGAAAGTGTGTTTCATAATTTTGGTCTAGCAACCAAGATCAAGTGCTCTTGATATTCGTTCGAGGTGTGGATACCGCTAGAGGGTGAAGCTTATCATCTTCGAAGTTCGTGTTCTTGCTTTCTCCGTGATTAAGATTCAAGACTCCACCAAGATCAAAGGCTAAAATTCAAAGGCATCAAGGGTTAGTATTCTAGTATTCATATTGCATATATTTGATATAATCATATGAACGGATCTATGGCTTTGGGTTTCATGAAAATTTTAAATGCTTAATTTCGCTGCGCATGTTACTACGAAACCCAACAGTGGTATCAGAGCCCCGTTCATGTTGATTATTTTAATACTAGAACATGTTGTGTGTATATAAATTGTTTGTTTATGCGCCTAGCATGATATGAATATTGGATTATGATGTTTATGTGTTATATGCGTTTATGTGGTTTACTGGTTTATAAACTTTTATCGCACTATTAAATCGCAATAAAAAAATATTATGGTGGATTTAAAATTGCTTGGGTTATCAATTTTTGATTGGATCAAAGTTTTTATAATTTAGGGATTGATGAATTGTTCATTCAAGGTTTTGATGATCATGGTGATTGGATCACTAAGAACACCAAATCCTAATTGAATCGGGAAAAACAATTTTGAGACAAAATTTGGAACTTTAATTTTTTTTTTTTCGCAGAGGTCCGACCGGACGTACGCCTTGACCTGGCCGGACCTAGGGTTTGGCACGGGGTGGGGGGGGGTTCTGGTTTGGGTGTGGATCTTGGGTTTAATTTTTCTATTTGTTTTAGTCTTGTGATTCCAAGATTTGATCAAGGTTTGGATGGCTAATCTACGTTCATCGAGATTGTGTTTCCCAAACTTGATCGCAAATCAAAGATTCAAAGATAAAAACGAAGTTACAATTATGAAGAGTTCATAATTGCTAAAATTGAGAAACCACGTTCTTGATTCAAAGATTGGAGATCCATGTGGAATTCTGGATGCAATTGGCCTACGTTCATCGAGACCATCTATTGCTTAGTTCCGGCCACATGGATTACTTTCTTGGTTTCTTGAATTAGTGCGGAATTGTGGTTGCCTTATGGCTTAGTTCGGCCGCACTTCTTGTTGTCTTGATTTGAAGATGATAACCAAAGTTCAAAGAGTCCCATCCTCATAATTATAGAGAAACTAATGACACATAAATATTATGTTTAAATTAATGATGATTAATTTAGTGGCTAAACTTGATGCGTAACATGTTTATATTATTTGCTCATAAATGTGTTGTATGCTATATGTGATAAACCTTCAAGAAAGTTTTAGGTCCTTTTGCCATGCCATGATTAAAACACTTGTTAGTACATGAGTAATTTTAATGTAGATTCGCCCTAGCGAGGTACATTGACTTTATTCATGTATGAGCAAGATAGATAATGTGGGCACGCCCTAGCGAGGCACATTAACTATACGTTTAAAATGGTTGGACTTAATTAGGCGTCAAAACAGTTTTGGGCCTAGGCAAAGATGAGATTAAACAAGCTTTTTGAAAAATTGGATTTCTTAAAAAATCTTAGAAAATGATCTAAGAGTCATATGGGATATGATTGACATGATTGTCTACCTAATTCATTTGATTTTGTGTAATCCGCCTTAGCGGACTTAAAATTAAATTAAAGTTGGATCTTAGCCCAGTTAAATTATATGATACATTGGATGTATAAGAAGGTTGTATAATTTAGTGGGAGTATTTTTTGGATAAATACATAGTTTATTTATTTAATGAAGTTGGTACTTATTAAATTTTCGAAATTTTGCATAATTGTAGATAATGACAACCAACACTCAATCAATTTCATTGCGATCGATCCTTGAGAAGGATAAGCTCCAAGAGAATGGTACGAACTTTATGGATTGGATCCGTAGCCTAAGAATAGTTCTTAGGAAAGAAGATAAGTTGTACATTCTCGATGTGCCTCTTCCTGCTAAACCCGAAGCCACTGCCCCTAGGGCAGAAAGAGACAATTACAAGAAACATCGTAATGATTCTAGAAATGTAAGTTGTCTCATACTTGCTACTATGTGTTCAAAACTCCAACAAAGTTTGGAACATTTGGAAGCCTATGAGATAGGCATGGAGTTAAGAGACATGTTTCAAGAGAAAGCTAGGCAAGAAAGGTACAAGACCATTGTTGCATTAACTTCTTGCAAAATGAGTGAAGGGCAACAAGTGAGTCCTCATATGCTTAAAATGAAAGGCTATGTAGAGCATCTTGAGAAACTTGGCTATTCAATCCCATTGGAGCTAGCCACGGATCTAATTCTTAATTCATTGCCTAAATGTTATAATCAGTTTGTGATGAACTATAACATGCATGGAATGGATAAGAATCTCTCCGAGTTGCATGGTATGCTTAAAACTGTGGAGATGAAGATTGTGGAGAAATGTTCTCCTGTGCTCATGGTTCATGATGGGAAGAAAGCTAGTGCCAAAGGAAAGGGTAAAAAATTTGTCAAACCCAAGATAAGTAAGGCAAAGGTTGCCAAGGCTCCAGAGGCAAAACCCGATTCACAAAAGGATACAATTTGTTTCCATTGTCAAGAAATTGGTCATTGGAAACGTAATTGCAAGGCTTTTAAGGAAGAGCAAAAGAAGAAGAAGAGCAGTGGGACTGCGTCAAATTCAGGTATCTATATGATAGATATTCTCCTTTCTACCACTGATTCTTGGGTATTGGATACCGGATGTGGTTCTCATATTTGTTTAAATGTGCAGGGACTAAAGAATAGGAGACTGCTTAAAGAGGGTGAAGTAGACCTATGAGTGGCGAATGGAGCAAGAGTTGCTGCATTAGCCGTAGGGACTTATGAAGTCATTTTACCTTCCAGTTTAATACTTTTTTTGAACAATTTCTATTATGTACCAGATTTAAGTAGAAATATTATTTCAATTTCTTGTTTGGATAATGAAGGTTTTAAGTTTTTTATTAATAATAAGAGATTTTCTATTTACTTAAATGATGTGCTTTATGGTATTGCAAATTCATTTAATGGCCTTTATATCTTTGATGTCAAGAATAAAAATAATGACAATGTCTATCATGTAAATAAGAAATCTAAACCTAATGATGTAAATCATACTTATTTGTGGCATTGCCGTCTTGGTCATATTAATGAGAAGCGTATCACAAAACTCCATGGGGATGGTGTTTTGGGTTCATATGATCTTGAGTCATATGATACTTGCGAGTCGTGTCTTCTTGGAAAAATGACTAAGACACCTTTTACCAAGTTAGGTGAAAGGGCAAGCGACTTATTGGGGTTGATACATTCCGATGTATGCAGACCACTAAGTAGCAATGCTAGGGAGGATTTCAATACTTCATAACCTTCACTGATGATTATAGTAGATTTGGGTATGTTTACCTAATGAAACATAAAAGTGAAGCATTTGAGATATTTAGAATATTTCAAAATGAAATAGAAAAACAACTTGGAAAAAGTATTAAGGCACTTCGATCGGATCGAGGTGGAGAATACTTGATTGATGAATTCGATGATCATCTAAAGAATTGTGGGATAATTTCACAATTGACTCCACCCGAAACACCACAATGGAATGGTGTGTCTGAGAGGAGGAATCGAACTTTGTTGGACATGGTTCGATCAATGATGAGTCGAGTTGATCTTCGTTTATCCTTTTGGGGTTATGCTCTAGAAACCACTGCTCTCACACTAAATCATGTTCCAACTAAATCGATTCAAAAGACTCCATATGATATGTGGAGCGGAAAGAAACCTAGTTTGTCTTTCATGAGGATTTGGGGTTGCGAAGCTTTTGTCAAAAGACTTGTCTCCGACAAGCTAGCATACAAATATTATAAATGTATTTTCGTGGGATATCCTAAGGAAACTAGAGGATATTACTTTTACAACCGAGAGGACAACAAGGTGTTTATTGCCCGTACTGGTGTCTTTCTAGAGAAACAGTTTCTCTCCCAAGAAATCAGTGGGAGTAAAATAAATCTTGAAGAAATTAGAGACCCAGAAAATGACATTGAACCGATAGTGGAACAAGAACAAGAACCACAAGGAATTGTGGAACCTGTTCAAAATACACAAGTAGCTCGCAGATCTGGTAGGTTACGGTCCAAGCCCGAGAGATATGGTTTTCTCGTAACGGATAGTAATGAGGTGGAGATCATTTATAATGATGAACCGACCACCTACCAATTCTCCAAATTCAAAGAAGTGGCTTGGAGCCATGAAATCCAAATTACAATCCATGCAAGATAATCAAGTTTGGAACTTGATTGATGCGCCCGAAGGTATATAAACCATAGGATGCAAATAGGTCTTCAAGAAGAAGACTGACATAGATGGGAAGGTGCATACTTACAAAGCTAGACTTGTAGCGAAATGTTATAGGCAAGTTCATGGTATTGACTATGATGAAACCTTTTCACCCGTATCAATGATCAAGTCTATAAGAATTTTGCTTGCCATTGCCGCATATCATGACTATGAAATATGGCAAATGGATGTCAAAACCGCTTTCCTTAACGGGAATTTTCAAGAGGATGTCTATATGACACAACTCGAGGGTTTTGAAGTATGAAAATTGCAGAAATCCATCTATGGATTGAAGCAAGCTTCTAGGAGTTGGAATCTCCGTTTTGATGAATCAGTCAAAGAGTTTGACTTCATCAAGAACGAAGATGAACCTTGTGTATACAAGAAGATTAGTGGGAGCATAGTTCTGTTCCTTGTTTTATATGTGGATGACATATTACTCATTGGAAACGACATTCCTACACTTCAGTCTGTAAAGACTTGGTTAGGAAAGTGCTTCGCAATGAAAGATATGGGTGAAGCCGCATATATCATTGGCATTAAGATCTACAGAGATAGATCAAAGAAGCTAATTGGTTTAAGCCAAAGTACATACATTGACAAGGTCATTAGAAGATTCCGCATGGAAAATTCTAAGAGGGTTACCTTACCAGTGCTACATGGAGTTTCTCTAAGCAAGACTCAATGTCCTAAGACAAAAGATGAGCGTGAGAAAATGAATGATGTTCCATATGCTTCAGCAATTGGGTCCAACATGTATGCCATGATAAGTATGTTGGTGTTGGTGCCCTAGGCACGTTTGTTAAACGTTGTATAAGTTATCATTTCATTCATGATGATAAAGAGATAATAAGATTATTATTATGGCTCGTGTTTGCTTATAATAATCTCTGTCCCTAGAGCTTGTTAAGCACTAGTATAAAGGCTAAATGATCATGGGATGATCATGTTAGATTTATAGGTACTTGTTTAGAACAAGGTACTGGACATGACCCGCAGTATGAGATTTATGTCATGGTCGATGTCATATATAAATCTCACATTAGTTATGTCATTTGAATTCTTAGACATGAAGTTATTATAGTCTTCCACTTGATGAAGATTATGTTTGAAATATTCAAACACTTCTTTAACACGGTAGTTATAAAGGGTATGATTGGCATAATCAGATTCACGTAGGGAAGAATAATAAGCTAAATGGATTTGTTCCTCTTCGGAGAGATGTCAAGCTGGAGCCCCTCGAAGGAATGATGTTGGTGAAATGTTTGACCAAACTCAAATGGATTGATTGGATCAATGTCATTTGGATTATCAACATATTCGGAATCGAGAAAGTATTGAACAATACAAGTTGACTTATTGACCATGACTTGTGTTCAATGACATCGTGGACAAAGGGATTATGACATGTTCTAAAGGAATGCAAACTTGTATCTAGTTATACTATTTGGGTAGGTATGAAGGTTTTCTAGAACCTAATCATATCCTATGGTTTCATGTTTGAACCCATTGCCAACTTAGTATAATCCTAGAGGGTCACACACAATAGAACGAATCATAAATAAGGACTATATTGGAATTTTGGAAACATTGGGAATCTGGACAAGTGGGCGACCGCACATGGTGACTTTGGCGGCCGCACAGTTTAGGTCAAATAGTACCATAACCTTCTAGATAGATGTGCGGCCGCACAGGTGGTTTTGGGTGGCCGCACACCATGTCGGGACTGGTTTCCTGATTTGATTTGGAAAAGAATTTTGGACGGGTTTAGACACAAGTTTCCTATTTGGAATAGGTCTAACTTGTATATAACCAGCCAAATTCGGGCCAAAACATATCATAGCTTTTGTGCAAGTCTCCAAAGGGTTTAAGAGAGTTTTGTTTTGTTCTAAGACATCTTAGATTGAAGAACAAAATAACACACAAATAAAATTCCATATAGTTCATATTCATTGTGAAAACGTGTTTCACAATTTTGGTCTAGCAACCAAGATCAAGTGTTCTTGATATTCGTTCGTGGTGTGGATATCGCTAGAGGGTGAACTTATCATCTTCAAAGTTCGTGATTCCTACTATGTTCGTGATCAAGGTTTCAAGCCTCCTTCGAATTCAAGGTTGCAAAATCAAAGCCATCAAGGGTTAGTATTCTAGTATTCATCATATTGTATTTGACTTAATCATATGAATGGATCTATGGGCTTTAGGTTTCATTAAATTTTAAATGCTTAATTCCGCTGCGCATGTTACTCCGAAACCCAACAGTGGTATCAGAGCCCCGTTCATGTTGATTATTTCAATACTTAGATCATGTTTTGTGTATATAAATTGTTTGTATGCCTAACATGATATGAATATTGGATTATATGATGTTTATTTGTTATGTGATTTTATGTGGTTTATTGTTTTACAACTTTAATCGCACTATTGAATCGCAATAAAATTATGTTGGATTCTGAATTGTTTGATTGTTAGTTTTTTATTAGATCAAAGTTTTAATAATCGAGGAGAACAATTTTGAGAAAAAATTTCGAACTTTAAAAAATTCTGTCTGATGCTACTGTGCGACCGCACAGAAAATATTGGGCGGCCGCACAGTTGGTCAGAATCAGAATCAGATTCTGGAATTTTTGATGGGGTCCAACCGAATCAGCGACAATACCGGCCAGACATGTTGATCTGGAGCGGGTTTTGGGCAGTTGATTTTGGTGTGGATCTTGGGGTTTGATTTTCCTATTTGTTTTGATCTTGTGATTCTAAGATTGGTTCAAGGTTTGGATGGCTAATCTACGTTCATCGAGATTGTGTTTCCCAAACTTGATCGCAATCAAAGTTTCAAAGATAAAACGAAGTTAGAATTATGAAGAGTTTATAATTGCTAAAATTGAGAAACAAAGTTCTTGAATCAAGATTGGAGATTCATGTGGAATAGTGAATGCAATTGGCCTACGTTTATCGAGACCATCTATTTCTTAGTTTCGGCCACATGGACTACCTTCTTGGTTTCTTGGATTAGTGCGGAATTGTGGATGCCTTATGGCTTAGTTTCGGCCGCACTTCTTGTTGTCTTGATTTGGAGATAATGACCAAAGTTGAAATAGTCTCATCCTCATAATTATAGAGAAACTAATGACGCATAAATATTATGCTTAAATTATTGGAGATTAATTTAGTGGCTAAACTTGATGCGTAACATGTTTATCTTGTGTGCTCATAAATGTGTTGTATGCTATATGGTGATGAACCTTCAAGAAAGTTTTAAGTCCTTTTTGCCACGCCATGATTAAAACACTTGTCAGTGCATGGGTGATTTTAATGTGGGTTCGCCCTAGCGAGGTGTATTAACTTTATCTATGTATGAGCAAGATGGATGATGTGGGCACGCCCTAGCGAGGCACATCAACTATACGTTTAAAATGGTTGGACTTAATAAGGCCTCAAAACAGTTTTGGGCCTTAGGCAAAGATGAGATTAAACATGTTTTTAAAATTGGATTCCTAAGAATCATATTGGATATGATTGACAAGAAATTGTCTACCTAATTAATTTGATTTTGAGCGGTGCGCCATAGCGTACTTGAAATTAAATTAAAGTTGGATCTTAGCCCAATTTAAAAGAATCTCATAAAAGGATCTAAGAGTCATATGAGATATGATTGACAGTGTTGTCTACCTAATTAATTTGATTTTGTGTAATCTGCCATAACGGACTTAAAATTAATTTAAAGTTGGATCTCAGCCCATTTAAATTATATTATACATTGGATGTATAAGAAGGTTATATAATTTAGTGGGAGTATTTTTGGAAAATACATTATTTATCTCTTTAATGAGATTGGTACTTGTAAAATTTTGGAAATTTTGCATGAGTTGTAGATAATGACAACTAACTTCGTTGCGGTCAATCCTTTAGAAGGATGAGCTTCAAAGAGAATGGTACAAACTTCATGGATTGGATCCTGAGCCTAAGAATTGCTCTATGGCAAGAAGATGTGTTGTACATTCTTGATGGGCCTATTCCTAAAGAACCCAATGCCGGAATAGACAATCACAAGAATCATGAGTATGATTCTAGGAATGTGAGTTGTCTCATGCTCACGATTATGTTCTCAAAACTTCAACAAAGTTTGGAATTTTGGAAGCCTATTAGATAGGCGTGGAGTTGAGTTACATGTTTCAAAGAGCAATCTAGGCAAGAGAGGTATAAAACCATTATTGCATTCACTTCTTGCAAAAAGAGTAAAGGGCAATAAGTGGAACCTCACATGCTTAAGATAAGGGCTACGTAGAGCATCTTGAGAAACTTGGTTGTCCAATTGGATTGGAGCAAGCCACGGATCTCATTCTTGATTCATTGTCCAAAAGTTATAATCACTTTGTGGTGAACTATAACATATATGGAATGAATAAAAAATCTCTCCGAGTTGCATAATATGCTTAAAACTGCGGAGATAAACAAAGTGGAGAAAGGTTCTCCAATGCTCATGGTTATGATGGAAAAGGGCCAAGTGCCAAAGGAGAGGTAAGACAAGGGTTGTCAAACCTAAAGGAAATAATTGTGGTTAAAATTATAACTCTAATTGATGCAATTTGGTAAAGTGGCCATTGGATTGACCATCTAAAATTGTAGTCATAATTCTGGACAATCAATAAAAGGATGGTAGTGAGACTACCACTTGGGATATTTATGTTATAAATTAATATTTCTAAATTTAATTATTGGGTATTGGATACCAGAATAATTAGTAAATTGAAAGACTACATATAGTAAAGGTTGACCTATGAATGGTAATGATGCAAGAGTTGCAACATTATTCATAAGAACACTTGTAAAGTGGCTTTACTAATGAAGTAGGAAATATTATTTTGTTATAAGATAATGAATGATATTTATTTCTTATTTGGAATAAGAAAGGTGCTTTATTTATTATGATTTACTTCATTGTGTTATCATATAAATAAATCTTATATCCTAAATCTTGAAGAACAAAGTAATAAAGGCTATAACATAAATAATTAAAATTCTTTATGAATTATTCTTTTGATCAAATAAATGAGAAATGCATATCTAAAATTCCATGGGACGGAGTTTTAAGTCATATGATTTGGAATCATATGATTTATGCAAACTTATTTACTTAGACCAAGACATCTTTTACTATGATTGGTAAAAGGCTAATATCTTACTTGACCTAATACATGTCGATGTATATGGTGCATTAAGTAGCAATGCTCAAAGAGAAGTTTGGTTATACTTGGTAAAACTATTCAAAGATTCTGACTCGATCATGATGATGAATAATTGAACCGAGAATTTGATAGTTATCATTAAGGTTGTAAAATAGTTTCACAATAAACTCCACTAAGAACACCATTTGGAATGATGTGTATACATGGAGGTATTGAACCTTATTGGATATGGTTCATAAGATGATAAATCAAAATTGATCTTCCATTATTCATTTTGGGGTTATGTATTATAAACTGCTATAACTACACTAATTTGAGTTCCATCAAAAGAGGTTAAATGATGAAAGAAAACTCGGTTTATCTTTCGTAAAGATTAAGATGGTGAGACCTTTTGGAAATGAGCTGTCAGGGACACACAAACATTTAAATCTAATAAATATACTTTCATGAGATATCCTAAGAAAACTTGAGGATAATAATTTTACTCATAAGAAACAAATGGTTTGTTGATTATGATGATACTTTTCTAGATAAATGGTTTATCTCTAAAAGAATTAATGGGAGTAAAATGTATCTCGAATGGTTCGAGACCTAGAAAATATATTTTAACCTAAGATGGAAGTTGAACAAGTTTTCACAAGGAGTCGTGAAAAGTCCGTTCAAGATATACAAATACTTGCAATACATGATAGGATACAATCTATTAGTAGAAATATTGGATATTTTGAAATAGAAAGTATTGAGGTAAAGTTCATTTAGAATGAAGTATTTACTACCTATCAAAGATGCAATATCAACTCCACATTTATATTAATGGCTTGGAGTCATAATATCTAAAAGGAAATCCATGTATAATAATCAAGTTTGGAATTTGATCATTCTAACCTAAAGCGTAAAAACCAAAGGAGAGGAATGAGTTTTCTTGGAGAAAATTTACATGGGTAGCAGAAATTTACTAGAATTCTCATAGTCACATGTTCATATTTGGAATATGAAATTTGATAAAATGATGTCAAAACAAGCGTTCTTCAACGGGAACTCACTTAAAGATGTATTGGATACAACCTAAAGGATTTGACAGTCAAAGAAAATTCTAATAAATTATGTAAGTTGCAGAAATCCATTGGATGGATTAAGCAAACTTATGGGAGTTGGAATCTCCGTTTTGATAAGTCAAAGATTTTGGTCTGATCAAGAACGAAGATGAACCTTGTATATACAAGAAGATTAGTGGGAGCATAGCGCTATTCCTTAAAATTAAATATGTGGATGACATATTGCTCATTGGAAACGACATTCCTACACTTGAATCTGTAAAGATTTGGCTAAGAAAGCGTTTCGCAATGAAGAATATGGATGAAGCCGCATAAGTCATTGGTATTAAGATCTATAGAGATAGATCAAGGAAGCTGAATGGTTTAAATCCAATGTACATACATTGACAAAGTCATAAGAAGATTCCGCAAGGAAAATTCTAAGAGAGGACATTTGTCAGTGTTACATGGAGTTTCTTTAAGCAAGACTCAATGTCCTAAAGACAAAAGATGAGCATGAGAAAAATGAATGAGATGCCATTTTCTTCGGCAATTGGATCCATGATGCCATGATAAGTACTAAGCCGGATATATCTAATGCTTGGAGCATGACGAGTAGATATTAATCCGACTACTGGTGAGAGTCATTGGATGGCTGTGAAACAATTCTTAAAGCACTTTAGAAGGACTAAAGAATTGTTTTGATCTATGGAGGGATGGAAGATGATCTCGTCGTATATGGGTACACGGATGCATGCTTCCAAACTGACAAAGATAATAGAAAAATCGCAATCGAATTTTATAACTAATGGTGAAGCTGTAAGTTGGAATGGTTCCAAGCAAAGTATAGTCACTAATTCTACGACTAAAACTAAGTAAATCGCTGCATAGGATGCTGCAAAGAAAGTTGTTTGGATTAAGAAGTTCATTGGTGAACTTAAGATGGTTCCTAGTATTGCTAATCCAATAGACCATATTAGTGATAATAGTGGTGCTATTGATCAAGCAAAGGAACCAAGAGCACATCCTAAATCCAAACACATACTTAGGCGTTCTCTTATCGTTCGAGAAATCGTTGATAAGGGAGACGTACATATATGCAAAGTACCTACAAATGATAACGTTACGGACACGCTAAACAATGGGACTTCCACAAGCTAAGACATGATGGTCATGTTAGGTCCATGGGTATTGGATACCTAGGAAATTGGGCCTAGGGCAAGTGGGAGATTGTTGGTGTTGGTGCCCTAGGCATGTTTGTTAAACGTTGTATAAGTTATCATTTCATTCATGATGATAAAGAAATAATAAGATTATTATTATGGCTCGTGTTTGCTTATAATAATCTCTGTCCCTAGAGCTTGTTAAGCACTAGTATAAAGGCAAAATGATCATGGGATGATCATGTTAGATTTATAGGTACTTGTTTAGAACAAGGTACTGGACATGACCCGCGGTATGATTTATGTCATGGTCGATGTCATATATAAATCTCATATTAGTTATGTCATTTGAATCCTTAGACATGAAGTTATTATAGTCTTCCACTTGATGAAGATTATGTTTGACATATTCAAACGCTTCCTTAACACGGTAGTTATAAAGGGTATGATTGGCATAATCGGATTCACGTAGGGAAGAATAATAAGCTAAATGGATTTGTTCCTCTTCGGAGAGATGTCAAGCTTGGGCCCCTCGAAGGAATGATGTTGGTGAAATGTTTGGCCAAACTCAAATGGATTGATTGGATCAATGTCATTTGGATTATCAACATATTTGGAATCGAGAAAGTATTGAACAATACAAGTTGACTTATTGACCATGACTTGTGTTCAATGACATCGTGGACAAAGGGATTATGACATGTTCTAAAGGAATGCAAACTTGTATCTAGTTATACTATTTGGGTAGGTATGATGGTTTGCTAGAACCTAATCATATCTTATGGTTTCATGTTTGAACCCATTGCCAACTTAGTATAATCCTAGAGGGTCACACACAATAGAACGAATCTTAAATAAGGACTATATTGGAATTTTGGAAACTTTGGGAATCTGGACAAGTGGGCGACCGCACATGGTGACTTGGGCGGCCGCACAGTTTGGGTCAAATAGTACCATAACCATTCAAATTGGTGTGCGGCCGCACAGGTGGTTTTTGGGCGGCCGCACACCATGTCGGGACTGGTTTCCTGATTTGATTTGGAAAAGAATTTTGGACGGGTTTAGACACAAGTTTCCTATTTGGAATAGGTCTAACTTGTAAATAAACAGCCAAATTCAGGCCAGAACATATCATAGATTTTGTGCAAGTCTCCAAAGGGTTTGAGAGAGTTTTGTTTTGTTCTAAGACATCTTAGATTGAAGAACAAAATAACACACAAATAAAATTCCATATAGTTCATATTCATTGTGAAAACGTGTTTCACAATTTTGGTCTAGAAAACCAAGATCAAGTGTTCTTGATATTCGTTCGTGGTGTGGATACCGCTATAGGGTGAAACTTATCATCTTCAAAGTTCGTGATTCTTACTATGTTCGTGATCAAGGTTTTAAGCCTCCTTCGAATTCAAGGTTGCAAAATCAAAGGCATTAAGGGTTAGTATTCTAGTATTCATCATATTGTATTTAACTTAATCATATGAATGGATCTATGGGCTTTGAGTTTCATTAAATTTTAAATGATTAATTCCGCTGCGCATGTTACTCCGAAACCCAACAATGTATTAGGCTGGATGTATCTTATGCTTTGAGCATGTCAAGTAGATATCAATCCGACCCCGGTGAAAATCACTGTATGGCTGTAAAAGCAATTCCTAAGTACTTGAGAAAGACTAAAGATTTGTTCTTAATCTATGAAGGAATGGAAGATGATCTCGTTGTAAACGGTTACACGGATGCAAGCTTCCAAACTGACAAAGATGATAGTCGATCGTAATCGGGTTCTGTGTTTATGTTAAATGGTGGAGCTTTAAGCTGGAAGAGTTCCAAGCAGAGTACAACCACTGATTCTACAACTGAAGATGAGTATATTGCTGCATTGGATGCTGCAAAGGAAGCTGTTTGGATTAAGAAGTTCATTAATGAACTTGAAGTGGTTCCTAATATTGCTAATCCAATAGACCTTTATTGTGATAATAATGGTGCTATTGATCAAGCAAAGGAACTAAGGGCACATCAGAAATCCAAACACATACTTAGGCGTTTTCATATCATTCGAGAAATCATTGATAGGGGAGACGTAAATATATGCAGAGTACCAACTGATGACAATGTTGCGGACCCGTTAACAAAGGGACTTCTACAAGCTAAACATGATGGTCATGTTAGGTCCATGGGTATTAGTGTAGACACCCCGCCTTGGACCTCTCATGTCCCGATTGAATACATAGTATTTTTATTTAACTTGATTTTTTTAATTTCTGTTACTTCGGTTAAGTTCCTAACTGATTCCGTTAGTTTTGTACTAAACTGCATAACAGAGTTAACTTTAGAGTCATTTCCGTCATTCTGTCCTTCTCAGATGCGGGCTCTTCCGACACTGTCAACGGGTCGCGCGCGCATTTCGCTTTAAAGCGGGACTCGCGCGCCTCCCAGTTTGGCAGTTACAGACTGCAGTCTTTCCCTCCATTTTGTTGATCACAAAAACCCTTTTTCACCACATGTTTTATTCTAACATTATACCCTTTTTATTTGTAACCTCTCAATCCCATATTTCTAGTCCTTTTCATAAGAAACAAAATATTTCCTTTTTATGTTATTTGATTTGATTTATTTATCTTATTTTTGATTGGTCAATTCCATTTCACATGGATTGATCATCCTTTCCCTCCTAATTTCACCTATAAAAACCTCTCATTTCTACCTTAGAAAAGGACCCAACTTCATCTTCTCTACAAAAACTATACACAAGTTCTCAGACTTGAAACTTCTTCACAAATACACTATACACATTTCTCTCCAAGGGTTCTTGACAAAGAATTCTATTCAAGCAACAAAACTCTACACAAAACTCTTTCTCAAATGAAAGTTTGAAGTTCTCATTTTAAGGTACAAATTGTATTCTCTTATTTTATTTGTGTTTTACTAGTGTATGCAATCTCCATAAAAAGGAATACAACCAAAAGGCCACTTCACTATTGAAGTTTGGCCAAGGTTACATTCCAACATTCTAAACTCCATTTTAATTTACCATTTACTTCTTAATGTAATCATTTGACATGTAATCTTTAGCATGAATTAATCAATAAAATAAGTTTCTTTTTATTTATCTTTTGTAATTCCCATTTTCTTTATATTATAATTGTTAGCACTTTTCTCATATTAAAATAAGGACATTTAGCATTAGAACACCAATAGTAGCAAGACCCGCGTAAGCGGGGTGGAGTGGGTGTTTAAGTACTTCCCACTCCATCACCTAACCCCCGAACCTTTCTCTTCCCGAATCTCTAGTTTTGTAATATTAAAATAGGCTATTTCTTTAGGTTTTTCTTATGTTTCCTCAATAACATAGGTGGAGACTCTACAAATTAAAACAAGTTAGACATCCTAGGATAATTCACTGCTCTAGCCAAGTTGTGGGTTTTCCCGGGGTATCTACAATTAGATACATGGGAAATTGGGCCTAGGGCAAGTGGGAGATTGTTAGTGTTGGTGCCCTAGGCACGTTTATTAAACGTTGTAATTGTTATCATTTATTCATATAAATAAAGAGATGTTTTGATTATTATTGTTGTGCAAGTTTACTTATAATAATCTCTGTCCCTAGTACTTGTTTGGTACTAGTATAAATGATAAATGATCATGGGATGATCATGTTAGATTTATGGGTACTTGTTTTGTACTGGACATGACCCGCCTTATGAGATCTATATCATGGTCAATGTCATATATATAGCTCATATTAGTTATGTCATTTGAATCCTTAGACATGAAGTTATTATAGTCTTCCACTTGATGAACATTATGTTTGACATATTCAAACGCTACCTTTAACTGGGTAGTTATAAAGGGTATGATTGGCATAATCAGATTCCTGTAGGGAAGAATAATAAGCTTATATGGATTTGTCCCTCTTCGGAGAGATGTCAAGCTTGGGCCTCTCGTAGGAATGATGTTGATAAAAATGTTCGGCCGGACTCAAATGAATTGATTGGGTGAATGTCATTTAGATTATCAACATATTCGGAATCGAGAAAGTATTGAACAATACAAGTTGACTTGTTGACCATGACTTGTGTTCAATGACATCGTGGACAAAAGGATTGTGACATATTCTAAATGGAATGCGAACTTGTATTTAGTTACACTATTTGGGTAGGTATGACGGTTTTCTAGAACCTAATCATATCTTATGGGTTCATGTTTGGATTCATTGCCAACATAGTGTAATCCTAGAGGGTCATACACGAATAGAACGAATCCTAAAGGAATGAATTGGAATTATGAAAATATGAGTCTTTCTGGACTGGCACGACCGTGCTGATTATTGAGCACGACCGTGCCAATAATCGGCAGGTGGGATGGATGGCTCGACCCCTTTGGCACGACCGTGCTGGTTATGAATCACGACTGTGCTAGGCACGTCCGTGCCGATTATAAAGCATGACCATGCCAATAATCAGAAAAGGGATGCCAGGCTCGTAACCATTGGCACGACTGTGCCAGTTTTATGGCACGACCGTGCCAGTGCTGCATGTACAGAAAGTTGTTTCCTTAATTGGGTGACGGGATTTAGGAATCCTAGGTCCTTAAGGGTTAAGGACTAGGACCTATATAAAGTCTTTTTCACCATCCATTAAGGTTAATTAACCTTGTTCATTGAGAGAACAATATTCTTGATTAGTGATTTGGAATCTAAGATCAAGAATTCATAATTCCATATGGTCGATATAATTGTGAAAGTGTGCTTCATAATTTTATTCTAGCAACCAAATCAAGTGCTCTTGATATTCGTTCGAGGTGTGGATACAGCTAGAAGGTGAAGCTTATCATCTTCGAAGTTCGTGTTCTTGCTTTCTCCGTGATCAAGCTTCAAGACTCCACCAAGATCAAAGGCTAAAATTCAAAGGCATCAAGGGTTAGTATTCTAGTATTCATATTGAATATATTTGATATAATCATATGAACAGATTTATGCCTTTGGGCTTCATGAAAATTTTAAATGCTTAATTCCACTGCGCATGTTACTACGAAACCCAACATTTTAGTGAATCATGTTATGGTGAGTAAGAAGGTCATAATCATATTTTGATTGGGAAAGGAGAAGACCATTAGAGTTGGGTTGGACCTCCACTCCAAAAAAGTACGAGAGGGGACCGGGATCCTTAAGAGGGAACGAAGTTGATTGGGTGGTGATGAAGGAGGAAATGAAGTGATGGGACGGACCCGTGACAACAATGTCATCCACATAGACAAGAAGAAAGAGTATGAGAATTTTTGTTGTAGATAAAAAGAGAGGGATCGGAAATGGAGGAATGAAAACCGAAGGTGAGAAGGAAGGACTTGAGTTCGGTGTACCAAGCACGTGGTGTTTGTATAAGGCCATAGATTGATTTAGTGAGGTAGCACACATGAGTGGGAGAAGAGGAATCAATAAAAACCAAGAGGTTGATACATGAAAACTATTTCCCGTAGGTGGCCTTGAAGGAAGGCGTTGTTAATTTTGAGTTGTCTTAAGGGCCACTCTTGACGAGTGGCAAAAGAGAGAATCAGACGGATAGTGACAAGTTTCACAACCGGACTGAAGGTGTCTGAATAGTGAACACCGGGTCATTAATGAAACCATTTTGCTATGAGGCGAGGTTTGTATTTTTGAATGGAGATGTCAGGGTTGTATATAATGCGGAATACCCACTTACAACCAACTATATTGGGAGCTTCATGGGAGGGGAAAAGGGTCCAGGTATTATTTTTTAGGAAGGGATTATACTCTTCTTGCGTGGCGGCGTACCAAAGAGGAGAGACAAGAGCCTGTTCGGTGGACGTGGATAGGCTAGTGGGAGAGAATAGGGTAGAGAGGTTGTCATATTTAGGTTTAGGTTTAATTATATTTTTGGATATCCGGGTAGTAATAGTGCTGGTAGGATGGGGTGGAAGAGGGGATGTGGGAGGAAGAGGTGGTGGTTTCGGCCATGGGAGGTTGGGGAAGGGTTGAGGAGGTGTCATCGGGCAGAGAGGTGTCCGAAGCGGGTTGGGGAGAAGAGGGTTTGGAGTGGGAGTAGGTGGTTTATAAGAGGAATAGTGAGGGTACACCACTGTGAGGAGGAGATATTAGGGGACAAATTTGTGGAGAATGATAACGAGAGACAAGGAAATTGGGTTTCGACAAACTTGACATGTCAAAGAGTATAGACACGATTCGAGGTGGGATAAAGACAATAGTATGCACTTTGTGAAGGTGAGTAACCAACAAAGATTCATGGAATGGACTAGGGTGCTAGTTTATGAGGAGTATAAGGGCGGAGCCACGGGTAATAGAGGCAACAGAAGCTACAAAGCTTGGTATAGTCGGGTAAGGTTTGAAACATATAGAGAAAGGGTGAGTCATTATTTAAAAAAGGTGTGGGCGTTCGATTTATGATGTAGGTGGAAGTGGAAAAGGCATCAGGCTAAACTTTAAGAGGGAGGTTTGAATGGGTTAGGAGTGTAAGACCTGTTTCGACAATGTGTCGATGACGGTGTTCGGCATAGCAATTGCGTTCGGGTATTGGGGGGGGGAGATGTATGATGGGATATTCCTTTTTGAAGCAAGGATGTATGAGTTTGAGATATTCATCCACCGCCATTATCAGAGTAAACTTGGATAATGGGCCGAGTAAAGTATTTTTTTGACCAAGGCTTTAAATCAAGTAAATATGGCAAAAGTGTCAGATTTTTGTTTTAGTGGGTAGAGCCAAGTATATTTTGTGATATGGTCAACAAAAATGACATAATATTTATAATTGTCATAGGATAAAATGGGGAAAGTCCATGCATCATAAAATATAATATCAAGAGGAGCAGTGGAGGTAAGAGTAGAAGTGGAAGAGGGATGTTTGTGAATTTTATTGATGTTGCATGAATTACAAATAGATGAATTAACTGGAATATTTAATGAAAGCTTCCTATTGTAGATACCTCGGGCGGGGCCCGCGCGCTTGGCTAGAGCGGCAGGTCGTCCTAGGATATCTATTTGTGTTTTAATTGTAGAGTCGCCACCTATGTTTTAGAGGAACATAAGAAAAACCTAATATTTAGCCTAAGTTTGTTTACGAAAACAGAGATTCTTGTTATGAGGTTCGGGGGTTAGGTTACGAGAAGGGAAGTACTTAAACACCCATCTCGCCCAACTAATGTAGGTCTTGCTTGTTCAAAGTCTACATAATATAAAATGTTTTTCCTATTCTTGATTGTAATAAAAAAGGGGAGTTTAAAAGGGATGTTTGTGTAGACACCCCGCCTTGGACCTCTCACACCGATTGCATACAAAGTATTTTTATTTAACATATTTTTGTTGATTTCTGCTACTTCGGTTAAGTTCCTAACTGATTCCGTTAGTTTTGGACTAAACTGCATAACAGAGTTAATTTTTAGGGTCATTCTGTCATTATGTCCTTTTCTGCCGCGGGCGCTTCCGGAACTGTTAACGGGATGCGCGCGCGTCTCGCCCCAAAAGCGGGACTCGCGCGCTTCCCATTTTGGCAGTAACGGATTGCACCTTATTTCCCTCCCTTTTCTTATTTGCAACATCTCTTTCTTGATCACAAAAGACTTCTTTTCTCATCCACATTCATCCCCCCTAGTTTTATAACCTCCAATCCCATTATTCTAGCTATCTCTTTAAAACAAAATAATTCATTTTTATTTTTTATTTGATTTTCTTTTATTTCTTTCATTTATTATTTTATTTATCTTATTTTCTATTGGTCAATTCCATCTTACATGGATTGACCAATTTCCCTCCAACCTTTCCCTCTCTTTTTTTACCTATAAAAACAATCATCTTCTACCTTAGAAAATGACTCTTTTTACACTCTTTGGACAGAACTTCATCTTCCCTACAAGAACTATACACAAGTTCTCTCAACACATTTTCCCTACAAACAAACACTACACAAAGTGTTACACAACCATTTCTCTACAAACAACACCATCTTCAAGTCAAAGTCTAAGGTCCTCTTTTCTAAAGGTACTTTTATTCTTCTTCTCTTTTATTCTAGTCTTACTAATATGCAATCCCCATCAATTGGGACATGATCAAATGACCACTTTACTACATTAAAGTTGGTTAAGGTTATCTCCCGACATTTTAATCTCTACTTTAATTTCCTATACATTTCTTAATGTAATTGTTTAGCATAAATTTATAAATAAAGCAATTCTCTTTTCTTCCCCTTTTTCTTTACATTATAATTGATAGCACTGTTAATAAATTGAAGGACATTTAGCACTAGAACACCAATAGTAGCAAGACCCGCATAAGCGGGGCGGAGTGGGTGTTTAAGTACTTCCCACTCCATCACCTAACCCCCGAACCCTTCTCTCCCGAATCTCTGGTTTTGTACATAAATTAGGCTATTTCTAGGTTTTTCTTATGTTCCTTTAAAAACATAGGTGGCGACTCTAAACAATCTAAAACAAGTTAGACATCCTAGGATAATTCACCGCTCTAGCCAAGCTGTGGTTTCCCGGGGTATCTACAGTGGCGACTCTGCTGGGGACGATTTAGAGGGTTAAACTTGCATTCTTAACTTTTGGTGTTCTTATTACTGTTTTCTGGGCATTCTGGTAAAAAGGGTGGGAAGCGCGCGCCTCTGGCCTCCTTGGCCTAAAGCGCGCGCGTCCGACCTCAATTACCAGAGTCGCCCGTCTTCCTTCTTATCCTTCCATTCCATGTTTCTGTGCTAACAAATTCTGTAGGGGGAAAGCATTTTTATTTAGGGTCAAGGCAATCCCTTGAACCCGCTGATTTACAGGTTGTTACCCAGATGCGGGCGCCTCTGCCCCTCTTTGTCTAACGCGCGTGCCTCCCGAGTAGGCATCCTAATGCGCGCGCTTCTGGGCATTTTCCAGAAATAGAACAGTGCACAGAATAGAGTGGTTTTGACAGTGTGTGGGCACCGGGCCTGCACAAAACAGTTTTTACTTTATGTTTATTTTTATCGGTCACACGGGTGATTCGAAAGTTGTAATTATGTGCTTATTTGTTTTTTTTTTCTTTTGAAAAAAAAAATGTTTTGTCACATGTTAGACCTCACACTACATGCACATATTCTTATCAATTGCTCACTATCGAGTCGCACAATGTTCAACCCCAAACCCGTCGAGGCCAGTCCTAGAAAGTTTCAAGCTCCACTCGACCTTGGCTCTTTCGAAGTGGTAAACCTCAGCCCGTGGCGTAGTTCATGACTACATGCCGGGGGTGACCTTTGAGCCTCATATTCAAGCCGAGCACAAACCACACAATTCTAGTCTAGGGTCTAACACTCCGTGACCAAGTCGGTTTTTCATGTGCCGAGATTTCCCTAAACTAACGAAAATAAAAATCCGTCCCCGCATGTATGATTTACTACATTAATTTAGTTTAATCCCGACACATGTAGGTCTCACAAGCGTGGTGGAATCCGATGAGTATATGGGACCGCGAGAAGGTCTATATAATAGTGTGACGATTCCACGATTTTTTCTAGAAACCCCAAATAGGACTCCGTCCTTCCGACTTTTGTAAATAAAAAAAAAATAAAAAAAAAAGAGTCTTTTTCTTTATATGGTTGAGTCTTTTTCGTGTTTGTGGGTTAAATTTATTTTACTCAAAAGGTATTTGTGGGGCCAACCTAAGATCAACCGTGTTTTTCCAATAGGTCCAATGGCTTCCAACGGCAACAACAACAATGGTGGGTACTTCTCCGTGTCCAACGAAAGACTCTTCAACATAATAAGAGCCATGGGGGAACAAATGGATAGACTTTCCAAGGATGCCCGCCGAAAAGACGATTTGTGGCAAGCCCGTTTTGATCTCGAGAGGAAGATTCACAAGGAAGAGGTTTCTGAGCTCAAAGCCCGTTTGCAAGAGCTCACCAACAACAAGGCAAAGTTTAAGGGTAAAGCATGCTCAAGTGGCCCGTCCCTCAAAAGCTACAAAGGTACCGCCAACAACCGAGTTTTCACTCCTCTCCTAGGAGTAACCCAAGCCGAAGCATTTGAAACTTTGGTGGCAAGTGGAAAGGTCAAGCCTTTAGAGGGGTACAAGCCGAAGACGATACCGAAGAATCATGCACATGGTGAATGGTGCGGCTACCACAAGCATAGTGGCCATACTACCGAAGGGTGCTTCCTTCTCCGAAACATCATCCAAGATTTGTTCAACAACGGAGAATTTACTGTGGGTGAAGAGCAACCTTTAGAGAGTGCCAACATGCAAGAACTCATCAAAGAAGAATGATTTGGTTTCGAAATGGGGCTTCTACAAGAAATCATGCCACAAGGAGACTACAACGACAATGGGGACTACAACAACAATCTCCGTTTCTCTTTCTCTACCTAGTAATAGGAATTAAATAAAAAAAAAAAAAAGGAGTCAAAGTCCTCTTAAGTGTTCATTAAGTTTTCTTTGTCCAATTAATGTGAAATTTGAGTCAAGTCTCATCATCAAATAAAATTCGTTCTTGTCCTCATACACTCTTCCAAGTTGTTCAATCTAATTCTTGGCAAAATGATGAAAAGATGTCTAAACGAGTTTTGGAATGAAGGCCATCACTTGAACGCTTGGGGGCTAAACATTGTGACGAAGGCAACATCATCAACGACGAAGACAAAGCCAAGACATCAAAGGTGAAGCAACAACCATGGAGAAAAATCAAGCAATGTTTCAAAGGGGGGATTAAAAAAAAAAAAAAAATGCTCGCTAGGTTGAACTCTTCAAATCAACCTAGGCAAAAGTTAGAGAAAAAAAAAATATAAAAAAATAAATAAAATAAAACCCCCCTCAATCAAAGAAGTTCACATCAAGATCAACATCATTCCATCCACCAAAGGAGGACGAAGCTACACGACGAAGCAACAATTCCATCCCGAAGAATGGAGAATTAACAAGAACTACGGTGACCTGAGCCTCTACACTGGAGGAACGTAGGCAACCTGTGGGTCCGGTCTCATGCAAGAAAGAAGATATGTTTAGCCCTAGCGCGTTATGGTGATTGGCCTTCATCTCGAACTTGTCAAGACATCTTTGTACGATTCATTTGCCAATGAATTAATCACCAAAAAGATTGAACAACTTTCTTAGATTTGGAATCATTTTGCGCTCCTTGTCGAGTCTAGGGACTTCTATTCTTTCAGCATACTCCCAATTTCTTGCAATCAAATTGGGGCTTTCCTTCTCTTCTCTCTTAATGACTTACTTGCCTTCGCGAGTCATTCAATTCAATAAAAAATACATGTCAATACTAGGGACACTTCCCTAATCGAGTTAATGCCACTCATCTTTAGTGACAAAAGGTTTTCACCGCAAAATCACATGTCTCTCATCCTCAGCTAGAGTCAATGCACACTTCCTCATCAATTGAGTAAAAAAAAAATGATGAAGACGCAAAAGAGATGCCCGCTAGATTGAAAACCCGAAAGGGCGGTCTAGGCAAAAAACAGGGTGCGTCATAAAAAAAATGAGAGAGTGAGAGAGAGAAGGGAAAGAGAAATGGAGATCCCCGGCCTCTAAAGAAGACAAGTTCTACATTGAATCTCCTTAGCAAGTCAATTCCCCACCGAGTCAACTTTGGGATTGCAAAAGGCTCGACAAGATATAGCACCATCAAAGGTTGTCTTGGGTTATCGGCATCATTCTCCAGCAGTGTGCATTTTTGGGTTCATGAAAAGAAGGCCCGTGGTAACCAAGATCCATCCGAGAACAAGCCCATCATAAAAGGGCACGAGGTTGCACAAATAATCCCTAGCTAGTCAATTGGCTTGGGCAGCAAATAGCAACAACATGTGTCTCAGTTTTCAAGGCTTCTTCAAGTATGTGCTTCTAAAGTACGCCGAAAGGCTCCCGAGAAATGGAGTAGCTCTTGCCATATCCTCTCATGTTTATTCCCTCACACGAGGACGAGTCACTCTTGCTTTGCTCAACAAATGGTGACGCCCTAGGGGCTATGTGACTCAAGAACAAGGGATTTTTTTGCTTCATTTGGCAATCAATACGCCCTAGGGGCTATGTTCAAAAAAGATGTATGAGACTATCCTCAAAGTCCCTCAAAAGGGATGTCAAAAATCCCTCTTGTCATGTGTGCCCGTGCTTATTTTCCCAATCAAGGGTGGACCTTTCTCACAATCAATGATGGCACTCTAGGGGCTACGGTCAAGTCTTAAAGGCTCCCTCAGCAAAGAGCAATTAACTCCCCAGCAGTATCCCCAGCCAAGTCATGTGCAACATTGGAAGCTTCCTCAATTCGGCACCGAAGGTCTCAACGGGCTTCGCAATCTACAATCTTTTGGGCTACGGCATTACAGTAATTCAAGCAAAGGGCAGTATTAGGGCTTCGCGACCGACAGTCTTTTGGGGCAACAATACTCGAGCAACGTAATTTGGGAGTAGTCTCCATGAAAGGGATCAAGCTTCAAAGGGTCTCTCAACACTTCAAGTCAAAGGCCTCTTGGTTTTAAATGAAGACTACGATGTTATGAATGAAGTTGATGACTTTTGTTAGAACTCACAGCGAGATTTTGAAGGAAGTCTTAGAGACAAGGAAAAATATTCAATATGCTAAACTCTAATCAAAACAGGGTTATAGCGAGAAATGCCACGGCCAATCCCAATGTTTCTGCAATTCAGCACCCCCTTCTCCAAGATCAAAAGCACAAAGTGCAGCTCAGATAAAGTTAGGCCACAGCACTAGTTGCATCCGAAGATCCGTCATTAGTTCAACTCAAGAAGAGTCAAGCAAGCATACTTATTTGGGACTTTATCACACCAAGACCTTATCCTCCGCGACTTCGACGGCACCGCAAGACATTACTGCATCTTTTGACATAAGCCCTCAGCCATTTGGGTATCGACCACAATGAGGCCATTCATCTCCCCAGTAAGAGCAAGAAGGAGATCTCTATCAAGAATTCTACCAAACGGTACATCCGCTGTCAATGCCGAGCCAATCACGAGATAATTTGGGGCTTTACAATGAAAGGTCTTCACATCCCGCCATCTACAAGCCCACGACACTTGGGGCTTTGCAATCTCTCGAAGCTTGGCATCAACGATCTCCTCTTGGGGCTTGCTCACTACAACAACAAAGGGCGATTTACTCGAATGGGCCAAGAGCTGATTTATCTTGGAGCTATGCAAGTCCCTCAAAATTTGGCATCAAAGGCATTCTAGGGGCTTTACAATCAGCAACCCCTCATCTCGGCAACAAAAGCCTTTTGAAGCCCCATAATCAACAAATCTCTTGGGGCTAGACATCAATCTTCGTTGGGCACACCGGCGACAACAGAATTCAAGCGAGGCAATCCGGACTTCGACTGAACATGACTTGATCTTGGGTTGGCTTCACAAGCACACAATGGTTAAAATGGTTCACCCACGAACTAAAAAAAATTCTATTCCTCACATGTGTGCATATTCTTTCCTTTCTAATCTAAAAAAAAAAAAAAAAAAGATTTTTCTTTTTCTTTTTCTCCTTCTATGTGCAAAAGTATGTGCTTTACTTTGCTTTGCTCCTAGCTTCTCCTCCAGCATTCTCCATCATCCTTGAACTACGCTGGTCTGATTCCCTTCAAAGGATACGTAGGCATCCTTTGGCACGACCAACCCATCATTCAGAATGTCATCTCAACAACATTCCATCGAAGGCAACGGCAGTTCATCATCTTCATCAAAAGTATCAACATCCTTCGGCAATTCATCTCCAATCAAGCGGCAATGGTAAGTGAAGGTATGAATGCATCCGAGGCTTTCTCTCAAATCACACCGCACACAAAATAACTTTCTCCATTCCTACAAAATCTCTCTCTCATGCAAAACTACTCTCAAATCACACTGCACCATGAGCACAATTTCTCTCTTCATGCATCTTCTTGCACAAACACATATACCTGCCAAGCACACACATAACATGTATCACCACGAAGTCAACAGCATCCGCTACTCAAGGCACTTCATCCCCAGCAGAAAATGGTCCACAGTCAACCATGCCCGCATCCCCACGGACTCACTCGAAGGTTCACTAACGGCCTCATCAACGGATTTCACTAACGGATTCGTCAACGAAGGTTCACTAACGGCCTCGAAGTTTCACTAACGGCCTCATCAACGGATTTCAGTAACGGATTCGTCAACAAAGGTTTACTAACGGCCTTGAAGGTTCACTAACGGTCTCATCAACGGATTTCACTAACGGATTCGTCAACAAAGGTTCACTAACGGCCTCGAAGGTTCACTAACGGCCTCATCAACGGATTTCACTAACGGATTCATCAACAAAGGTTCACTAACGGCCTCGAAGGTTCACTAACGGCCTCATCAACGGATTTCACTAACGGATTCGTCAACAAAGGTTCACTAACGCCTCGAAGGTTCACTAACGGCCTCATCAACGGATTTCACTAACGGATTCGTCAACAAAGGTTCACTAACGGCCTCAAAGGTTCACTAACGGCCTCTTCGAAGGTTCAATAACGGCCTCTTCAAAGGTTCACTAACGGCCTCCTCAAAAGTTCACTAACGGCCTCTTCAAAGGTTCACTAACAGCCTCATTCAAAGGTTCACTAACGGCCTCCTCAAAGGTTCACTAACGGCCTCATCCACGGATTTCACTAACGGATTCGTCATTCAAAGGTTCACTAACGGCCTCCTCAAAGGTTCACTAACGGCCTCATTTCAAAGGTTCACTAACGGCCTCATTCAAAGGTTCACTAACGGCCTCTTCAAAGGTTCACTAACGGCCTCATTTCAAAGGGTTCACTAACGGCCTCAAGGTTCACTAACGGCCTCCTCGAAGGTTCACTAACGGCCTCCTCAAAGGTTCACTAATGGCCTCATTCAAAGGTTCACCAACGGCCTCCTCAAAGGTTCACTAACGGCCTCCTCAAAGGTTCACTAACGGCCTCATTCAAAGGTTCACCAACGGCCTCCTCAAAGGTTCACTAACGGCCTCCTCATTCGAAGGTTCACTAACGGCCTCATTCAAGGGTTCACTAACGGCCTCACTTAATGGATTCAGCCGGCAGGTTTACCAACGGATCATGCCACCCCCTCTACCAACAAAAGACGCTCACATAGGGAGCGCACCCCTATCTCTAGCAATTTCAAATTACTGCTTTCATCGAGTCTTTGCTTTCTTTTCTTTCTTTTTCTTTGTCGATGTCCTCGGCGGGTGTTTTTACTTTCGTCGACGCGTTTTGCTTTGCAATCCACGTCGCCGAGGGGCTCTGTAGACACCCCGCCTTGGACCTCTCACCCCGATTGCATACAAAGTATTTTTATTTAACTTATTTTTGTTGATTTCTGTTACTTCGGTTAAGTTCCTAACTGATTCCGTTAGTTTTGGACTAAACTGCATAACAGAGTTAATTTTTAGGGTCATTCTGTCATTCTGTCCTTTTCTGCCGCGGGCGCTTCCGGAACTGTTAACGGTATGCGCGCGCGTCTCGCCCCAAAAGCGGGACTCGCGCGCTTCCCATTTTGGCAGTAACGGATTGCACCTTATTTCCCTCCCTTTTCTTATTTGCAACATCTCTTTCTTGATCACAAAAGACTTCTTTTCTCATCCACATTCATCCCCCCTAGTTTTATAACCTCCAATTCCATTATTCTAGCCATCTCTTTAAAACAAAATAATTCATTTTTATTTTATTTGATTTTCTTTTATTTCTTTCATTTATTATTTTATTTATCTTATTTTCTATTGGTCAATTCCATCTCACATGGATTGACCAATTTCCCTCCAACCTTTCCCTCTCTTTTTTACCTATAAAAACCATCATCTTCTACCTTAGAGAAGGACTCTTTTTACACTCTTTGGACAGAACTTCATTTTCCCTACAAGAACTATACACAAGTTCTCTCAACACATTTTCCCTACAAACAAACACTACACAAAGTGTTGCACAACAATTTCTCTACAAACAACACCATCTTCAAGTCAAAGTCTAAGGTCCTCTTTTCTAAAGGTACTTTTATTCTTCTTCTCTTTTATTCTAGTCTTACTAGTATGCAATCCCCATCAATTGGGACATGACCAAATGACCACTTTACTACATTAAAGTTGGTTAAGGTTATCTCCCTACATTTTAATCTCTACTTTAATTTCCTATACATTTCTTAATGTAATTGTTTAGCATAAATTTATAAATAAAGCAATTCTCTTTTCTTCCCCTTTTTCTTTACATTATAATTGATAGCACTGTTAATAAATTGAAGGACATTTAGCATTAGAACACCAATAGTAGCAAGACCCGCATAAGAGGGGCGGAGTGGGTGTTTAAGTACTTCCCACTCCGTCACCTAACCCCCGAACCCTTCTCTCCCGAATCTCTGGTTTTGTACATAAATTAGGCTATTTCTAGGTTTTTCTTATGTTCCTTTAAAAACATAGGTGGCGACTCTAAACAATCTAAAACAAGTTAGACATCCTAGGATAATTCACCGCTCTAGCCAAGCTGTGGTTTCCCGGGGTATCTACAGTTTGGAATATAGGGAGATAACTCCTTGGCCAACTTCAATAGAATGAAGTGGCCTTTGGTGTCATGTCCCAAAATGGTTTTGGGGTGATTTCACATTTGGTAAAAATAAAAGAAAAAGAGAAGAGATGAAGTAGAAAGGGATAAAAGAATAGTCTTTTACCTAGACTCAAAATGACTTCAAGTACTTCTTGGGAGATTGCCTTTAGAAATGTCTTGAGTGTATTTTGTGTATAGTTTTCTTGCTTAAAAAAGGGAGCCTTTTGAGTGCTAAAAAAAAAAGAGTCCTTTAGTCCTAAAAAAAGAGTCCTTTGAAATGGAGGTAAAGAGGGGTTTTAATAGTTGAGAGATACATGTTATTGGTGCCAAAACGAGGTCATCAAGAAATCTTTCCCCGGCAAAATCATGCAAAATGAGGGGTTTTAATAGTTGAGAGATACATTTTATTAGTGCTAAAAATGCACATTGCAAGAACAATCTCTCTTATGCCAATAACCCAAAATGACCTTTGATTGTGTCGTATCTTGTCGAGCTTTTTGCAATTCTGAAGTTGACTCGGTGGGGAACTGGCTTGCTGAGGAGATTCAATGTAGCACTTGTCTTCTTTAGAGGTCGGGGATCTCCATTTATCTTTCCCTTCTCTCTCTCACTCTCTCTTTTATTTTATGACGCACCCTGTTTTTTTGCCTAGACCGCCCTTTCGGGTTTCCGATCTAGCGG
The DNA here is from genome assembly GCA_026119855.1 of Campanula takesimana. Lineage (NCBI taxonomy): Eukaryota > Viridiplantae > Streptophyta > Magnoliopsida > Asterales > Campanulaceae > Campanula > Campanula takesimana. The sequence goes on from JAOWBW010000367.1 coordinate 1,087,451, forward strand.
GCATCTCTTTTGCGTCTTCATTTTGACTCGATTAATGAGGAAGTGTGCATTGACTCTAGCTGAGGATGAGAGACATGTGATTTTGCGGTGGAGACCTTTTGTCACTAATAATGAGTGACATTTATTTGACTAAGGAAGTAGCCCCTAGTATTGACTTCATGTATTCATATATTATTGAACGACTCACGAAGGAAATTAAGTCATTAAGAGAGAAGAGAAAGAAAGCCCTAATTTGATTGCGAGAAACTGGGAGCGTAGCAGAAAGGAAAGAAGCCTCTAGACTCGACAAGGAATGGAAAGTGATTCCAAATCTAAGAATGTTGTTCAATCTTGAGGTGATTAATTCATTGGTAAATGACTCGTACAAAGATGTCTTGACAAGTTCTAGATGAAGGCCAATCACCATAACGCGCTAGGGCTAAACATATCTTCTTCTTTGCATGAGACCGGACCCGTAGGTTGCCTACGTTCCTCCTGTTGGGTTTCGAAGTAACATGCGCAGCGGAAATTAGCATTCAAAATTTTATGAAACCCAAAGCCGATAGATCCATTCATATGATTAAATCATATACAACAATATGAATACTAGAAAAACTAACCCTTGATGACTTTGAATTTGGTCTTTGATTTTGGTGGAGAACTTGAAGCTTTGATCACAAAAGTAAGAACACGAACTTTGAAGAAGATAAGCTTCACCCTCTAGCGGTATCCACACCACGAACGAATATCAAGAACACTTGATCTTGGTTGCTAGACCAAAATTGTGAAACACGTTTTCACAATCAATATGAACTATATGGAATTATGTATGTGAATTATTTTGTTCTTCAATCTAAGATATCTTAGAACAAAATAAAGAACTCTCTCAAACTCTTTGGAGAATTGCTCAAAAGTATTGGTCTTGATTCTAGCCGAATTTGGCTGTTTATATACAAGTTAGACCTATTCCAAATAGGAAACTTGTGTCTAAACCCGTCCAAAATTCTTTTCCAAATCAAATTAGGAAACCAGTCCCGACATGGTGTGCGGCCGCCCAAAATACCTCTGCGGTCGCACATCTATCTGGAAGGTTTCTGGTACTAACTGACCCAAACCGTGCGGCCGCCCAAGCCATCCTGTGCGGTCGCCCACTTGTCCAGATTCCCAAAGTTTCCAAAATTCCAATATAGTCCTTATTTAAGATTCGTTCTATTGTGTGTGACCCTCTAGGATTATACTAAGTTGGCAATGTGTTCAAACATGAAACCATAAGATATGATTAGGTTCTAGCAAACCGTCATACCTACCCAAAATAGTATAACTAGATACAAGTTTGCATTCCTTTAGAATATGTCATAATCCCTTTGTCCACGATGTCATTGAACACAAGTCATGGTCAACAAGTCAACTTGTTTTGTTCAATACTTTCTCGATTCTGAATATGTTGATAATACAAATGACATTGATCTAATCAATTCATTTGAGTTCGGCTGAACATTTTCATCAACATCATTCCTACGAGAGGCCCAAGCTTGACATCTCTCCGAAGAGGGACAAATCCATTTATCTTATTATTCTTCCCAACGTAAATCTGATTATGTCAATCATACCCTTTATAACTTCCCGGTTAAAGGTAGCGTTTGAATATGTCAAACATAATGTTAATTAAGAGGAAGACTATAATAAATTCATGTCTAAGGATTCAAATGACATAACTAATATGAGATATATGTACGACATAGACCATGACATAAATCTCATACAGCTGGTCATGTCCAGTACCTTGTTCTAAACAAGTACCCATAAATCTAACATGATCATCCCATGATCATTTAGCCTTTATGCTAGTGCTTAAAAAGTACTAGGCACGGAGATTATTATAAGTAAACATGAACAACAATAATAATCAAAACATTTTTTTATTGATATGAAATAAATGATAACAATTACAACGTTTATTAAACGTGCCTAGGGCACCACTACCAACAATCTCCCACTTTCCCTAGGCCCAATCTCCCATGTATCTAATACCCATGGACCTAACATGACCTTCATGTTTATCTTGTGGAAGTCCCTTTGTTAGCGGGTCCGCAATATTGTCATCAGTAGGTACTCTGCATATATTTACGTCTCCCCTATCAACGATTTCTCAAATGATATGAAAATGCCTAAGTATGTGCTTGTATTTCTGATGTGCTCTTGGTTCCTTTGCTTGAGTAATAGCACCATTATTATCGCAATAAAGGTCTATTGGATTAGCAATGCTAGGAACCACTTCAAGTTCAGTGATGTACTTCTTAATCCAAATAACTTCCTTTGCAGCATCTGATGCAGCAATATACTCAGCTTCCGTTGTAGAATCAGCGGTTGTACTCTGCTTGGAACTCTTCCAGCTTACAGCTCCACCATTTAACATAAACACAAAACCCGATTGCGATCGACTATCATCTTTGTCGGTTTGGAAGCTTGCATCCGTGTAAGCATTTACCACGAGATCATCTTCCATTCCTCCATAGACCAAAAACGAATCTTTAGTTCTTCTTAAGTACTTAAGAATCGCTTTTACAGCAATCCAGTGATTTTCACCGGGGTCGGATTGGTATCTACTTGCCATGCTTAAAGCATAAGATACATCCGGCCTAGTACAGATCATGGCATACATGATGGACCCAATTGTCGAAGCATATGGAACATCATTCATTTTCTCACGCTCATCTTTTGTCTTAGGACATTGAGTCTTGCTTAGAGAAACTCCATGTAACACTGGTAAGGTTCCTCTTTTAGAATTTTCCATGCGGAATCTTCTAATGACCTTGTCAATGTATGTACTTTGGCTTAAACCAAGTAGCCTCCTTGATCTATCTCTATAGATCTTAATGCCAAGTATATATGCGGCTTCACCTATAACTTTCATTGCGAAGCATTTTCCTAACCAAGTCTTTACGGACTGAAGTGTAGGAATATCGTTTCCAATGAGTAATATGTCATCCACATATAAAATAAGGAATAGCACTATGCTCCCACTAGTATTCTTGTATACACAAGGCTCATCTTCGTTCTTGATGAAACCAAACTCTTTGACCGATTCATCAAAACGGAGATTCCAACTCCTTGAAGCTTACTTTAATCCATAGATAGATCTCTGCAATTTACATACCTTAGAACTTTGTTCAAAACCTTCCGGTTGTGTCATATACACATCCTCTTGTAGTTTTCCATTTAGGAAAGCGGTTTTGACATCCATTTGCCATATTTCATATTCATGATATGCGGCAATGGCAAGCAAAATTCTTATAGACTTGATCATTGCTACGGGTGAAAAGGTCTCATCATAGTCAATACCATGAACTTGCCTATACCCTTTCGCTACAAGCCTAGCTTTGTAAGTATGCACCTTCCCATCCATGTCAGTCTTCTTCTTGAAGACCCATTTGCATCCTATGGTTTTTACACCTTCGGGCGCATCAATCAAATTCTAAACTTGATTGTCTTGCATGGATTGCAATTCAGATTCCATGGCTCCAAGCCACTTATCAGAATCAGGAGAAGACATCGCCTCTTGGTAGGTTGTCGGTTCATCATTCTCAATGATTTCCACCTCATTACTATCCGTTACGAGAAATCCATATCTCTCGGGCTCGGATCGTAACCTACTAGATCTGCGAGTTGCTTGTGTATTTTGAACAGGTTCCACAACTCCTTGTGGTTCTTGTTCTTGTTTCACTATTGGTTCAATGTCATTTTCTGGGTCTCGAATCTCTTCAAGATTTATTTTACTCCCACTGATTTCTTTGGAGAGAAACTCTTTCTCAAGAAAGACAGCAGTTCGGGCAACAAAAACTTTGTTGTCCTCACGGTTGTAAAATTAATATCCTCTAGTTTCCTTTGGATATCCCACAAAAATACATTTGTCAGATTTGTTTGCGAGTTTGTCAGAGACAAGTCTTTTGAATAAGGCTTCGCAACCCCAAATCTTCATGAAAGATAAACAAGTTTTCTTTCCGCTCCACATCTCATATGGAGTCTTTTGAACCGATTTAGTTGGAACACGATTTAGTGTGAATGCAACGGTTTCTAGAGCGTAACCCCAAAAGGATATTGGAAGATCAACTTGACTCATCATTGATCGAACCATGTCTAACAAAGTCCGATTTCTCCTCTCGGACACACCATTCCATTGTGGTGTTCCGGGTGGAGTCAATTGTGAAACTATTCCACAATTCTTTAGATGATCATCAAATTCATGACTCAAGTATTCTCCACCTTGATCTGATCGAAGTGCCTTAATACTTTTGCCAAGTTGTTTTTCTACTTCATTTTGAAATATTCTAAATATCTAAAATGCTTCACTTTTATGTTTCATTAGGTAAACATACCCAAATCTACTATAGTCATCAGTGAAGGTTATGAAGTATTGAAATCCTCCCCTAGCATTGCTACTTAATGGTCCGCATACATCGGAATGTATCAACCCCAATAAGTCGCTTGCCCTTTCACCTAGCTTGGTAAATGGTGTCTTAGTCATTTTTCCAAGAAGACACGACTCACAAGTATCATATGACACAAGGTCACATGAACCCAAGAGACCGCCCCCATGGAGTTTTGAGATACGCTTCTCATTAATATGACCAAGACGGCAATGCCACAAATAAGAATGATTTACATCATTAGGTTTAGATTTCTTATTTATATGATAGACATTTTCATTATTTTCATTCTTGACATCCAGGACATAAAGGCCATTAAATGAATTAGCAATACCATAAAGCACATCATTTAAATAAATAGAAAATTTCTTATTCTCAATAAGAAACTTAAAACCTTCATTATCCAAACAAGAAATTGAAATAATGTTTCTACTTAAATCCGGAACATAATAACAATTGTTCAAAACAAGAATTAATCCAAAAAGTAAAGTGACTTCATAAGTCCCTACGGCTAATGCAGCAACTCTTGCTCCATTCCCCACGCGTAGGTCTACTTCACCCACTTTAAGTAGTCTCCTATTCTTTAGACCCTGCACATTTAAACAAATGTGAGAACCACATCCGGTATACAATACCCATGAATCAGTGGTAGAAAGGAGAATATCTATCATATAGATACCTGAAGTTGACGCAGCCTTGCAGCTCTTCTTCTTCTTTTGCTCTTCCAAGAAAGCCTTGCAATTACGTTTCCAATGACCAATTTCTTGACAATGGAAACAGATTGCATCCTTTTGTGAATCGGGTTTTGCCTCAGAAGCCTTGGCAACCTTTGCCTTGCTTATCTTGGGTTTGACAACTTTCTTACCCTTTCCTTTGGCACTAGCCTTTTTCCCATCATGAACCAAGAGTACGGGAGAACCTTTCTCCACAATCTTCATCTCTGCAGTTTTAAGCATCCCATGCAACTCGGAGAGATTCTTATCCATTCCATGCATGTTATAATTCATCACAAATTGATTATAACTTTTAGGCAATGAATTAAGAATGAGATCCGTGGCTAATTCCAATGGGATTGGATAGCCAAGTTTCTCAAGGTGCTCTACATAACCTTTCATTTTAAGCATGTGAGGACTCACTTGTTTCCCTTCATTCATTTTGCAAGAAGTGAATGCAACAATGGTCTTGTACCTCTCTTGCCTAGCTTGCTCTTGAAACATGGATCTTAACTCCACGCCTATCTCATAAGCTTCCAATATTCCAAACTTTGTTGGAGTTTTGAGCACATGGTAGCAAGCATGAGACATGTTACATCTCTAGAATCATTACGATGTTTCTTGTAACTGTCTATTTCTGCCCTAAGGGCAGTAGGTTCTGGTTCAGCAGGAAATGGTCCATCGAGAATATACAACTTATCTTCTTGCCTTAGAACAATTCTTAGGCTACGGATCCAATCCATAAAGGTAGTACCATTCTCTTGGAGCTTATCCTTCTCAAGGATCGATCGCAACGAAATTGATTGAGTGTTAGTAGTCATTGTCTACAAATATGCAAAATTTCCAAAATATAATAAGTACCGGTTTTCATTCAAGAAATAAACAATGTATTTTTCAAACAAAAATACTCCCACTAAATTATATAACCTTCACATACATCCAATGTATAATATAATTTAATTGGGCTAAGATCCAACTTTAATTTAACTTTTGAGTCCACGGAGGCGGACCGCTCAAAACTAAATTAATTAGGTAGACAATCATGTCAATCATATCCCATATGATTCTTAGATTCTTTTATGAGATTCTTTGAGAAATCCAATTCCAAAAAGCATGTTTAATCTCATCCTTTGCCTAGGCCCAAAACTGTTTTGACGCCTAATTAGGTTCAACCATTTTAAACGTATAGGAGCCATTCAATTTAATGCACCTTGCGGAGGCAAGCCCACATTGAATTAATGAACCTCATCTTGCTCATACATGAATAAAATTAATGCACCTCGCGGAGGCGAACCCACATCAAAATCACCCATGTATAAACAAGTGTTTTAATCATGGCATGACAAAAAGAACTTAAAAACTTTCTTTGAAGGTTCATCACATATAGCATACAACACATTTATGAGCACATAATATAAACATGTTACGCATCAAGTTTAACCACTAAATTAATCTCCATTAATAGTATAATATTTACGTGTCATTAGTTTCTCTATAATTATGAGGATGAGACTATTTCAACTTTCGTTATTATCTCCAAATCAAGACAGCAAGAAGTGCGGCCGAAACTAAGCCATCAGGCATCCACAATTCCGCACTAATTCAAGAAACCAAGAAAGTAATCCATGTGGCCCAAACTAAGCAATAGATGGTCTCGATGAACGTAGGCCAATTGCATCCACAATTCCACATGGATCTCCAATCATTGAATCAAGAACTTTGTTTCTCAATTTTAGCAATTATGAACTCTTCGTAATTCTAACTTCGTTTTATCTTTGAAACTTTGATTATGATCAAGTTTGGGAAACACAATCTCGATGAACGCAGATTAGCCATCCAAACCTTGAACCAATCTTAGAGTCACAAGACTAAAACAAATAGGAAAATCAAACCCCAAGTTCCACACCCAAACCAACTACCAAAAACCCATTCCAAATCAGCAGGTCTGGCCTGGTTCTGTTACTAGTTTGGTTGGACGTTTTGAAAATTCCAAATCTGATCAAAAGGCAAAAAGAATCAGCATTCTGATTGCATTGTGCGGCCGCCCAAAATAACTGTGCGGTCGCCCAAACATGTGCGGCCGCCCACGTTATTTTGTGCGCTCACACAGGAGGATCAGAAGGAAATTTTAAAGTTCGAAAATTTGTCTCAAAATTGTTATTCCCCGATTATTAAAACTATGATCCAATCAGAATTAATAATCAAACAATTCAGAATCCATCATAATATTAATTGCGATTGAATCGTGCGATTAAAGTTGCAAAACAATAAACCACATAAAATCACATAACACATAAACATCATATAATCCAATATTCATATCATGCTAGGGCACATAAACAATTTATATACACACAACATGATCTAGGTATTGAATTAATCAACAAGAACGGGGCTCTGATACCACTGTTGGGTTTCGAAGTAACATGCGCAGCGGAAATTAGCATTCAAAATTTTATGAAACCCAAAGCCCATAGATCAATTCATATGATTAAATCGAATACAACAATATGAATACTAGAAAAACTAACCCTTGATGACTTTGAATTTGGTCTTTGATTTTGGTGGAGAACTTGAAGCTTTGATCACAAAAGTAAGAACACGAACTTTGAAGATGATAAGCTTCACCCTCTAGCGGTATCCACACCACGAACGAATATCAAGAACACTTGATCTTGGTTGCTAGACCAAAATTGTGAAACACGTTTTCACAATCAATATGAACTATATGGAATTATGTATGTGAATTATTTTGTTCTTCAATCTAAGATATCTTAGAACAAAATAAAGAACTCTCTCAAACTCTTTGGAGAATTGCTCAAAAGCATTGGTCTTGATTCTGGCCGAATTTGGCTGTTTATATACAAGTTAGACCTATTCCAAATAGGAAACTTGTGTCTAAACCCGTCCAAAATTCTTTTCCAAATCAAATTAGGAAACCAGTCCCGACATGGTGTGCGGCCGCCCAAAACACCTGTGCGGTCGCACATCTATCTGGAAGGTTTCTGGTACTAACTGACCCAAACTGTGCGGCCGCCCAAGCCATCCTGTGCGGTCGCCCACTTGTCCAGATTCCCAAAGTTCCCAAAATTCCAATATAGTCCTTATTTAAGATTCATTCTATTGTGTGTGACCCTCTAGGATTATACTAAGTTGGCAATGGGTTCAAACATGAAACCATAAGATATGATTAGGTTCTAGCAAACCGTCATACCTACCCAAAATAGTATAACTAGATACAAGTTCGCATTCCTTTAGAATATGTCATAATCCCTTTGTCCACGATGTCATTGAACACAAGTCATGGTCAACAAGTCAACTTGTTTTGTTCAATACTTTCTCGATTCCGAATATGTTGATAATATAAATGACATTGATCTAATCAATTCATTTGAGTTCCGCCGAACATTTTCATCAACATCATTCCTACGAGAGGCCCAAGCTTGACATCTCTCCGAAGAGGGACAAATCCATTTAGCTTATTATTCTTCCCTACGTGAATCCGATTATGCCAATCATACCCTTTTATAACTTCCCAGTTAAAAGTAGCGTTTGAATATGTCAAACATAATGTTCATCAAGTGGAAGACTATAATAACTTCATGTCTAAGGATTCAAATGACATAACTAATATGAGATATATGTACGACATAGACCATGACATAAATCTCATACAGCGGGTCATGTCCAGTACCTTGTTCCAAACAAGTACACATAAATCTAACATGATCATCCCATGATCATTTAGCCTTTATGCTAGTGCTTAACAAGTACTAGGGACGGAGATTATTATAAGTAAACATGAACAACAATAATAATCAAAACAATTCTTTAATTATATGAAATAAATGATAACAATTACAACGTTTATTAAACGTGCCTAGGGCACCACTACCAACACCTCCAGTGTAGAGGCTCAGGTCACCGTAGTTCTTGTGGATGCTCCATTCTTCATGATGGTTGTTGATTTTGCTTCGTCCTTGGAAAATGATATTGAACTTGTTCACTTCTTTGATTGAGGGGGATTTTTTTTTTTTTTTTGTGCTCTAACTTTTGCCTAGGTTGATTTGAGGATTTCAACCTAGCGAGTTTTTTTTTTTTTTTTTAATGCCCTTTTGAAACTTTGCTTGATGTTGCTCCACCTTGTTTTTCTTCTTGGCTTCGTCATTGATGTTGTTGTTGATGATGTTGTCGCCTCCGTTGTGATGTTTAGCCCCTAGCGTTCAAGTGATGGCCTTCGTTCCAAAACTTGTTTAGACATCTTTTCATCATTTTTCCAAGAATTAGATTAACAACGTGGAAGAGTGTATGACTTTTATTTGATAAGACCGACTCAAACTTTAACATGGGACGAGAGAAAACTTGAATGCACACTTAAGAGGACTTTAACTATTTTTTTTTAATTCCTATTACTAGGTAGAGAAAGAGAAACGGAGATTGTTGTCGTCATCCTTGTCGTTGTAGTTCTCCTTGTGTCATGATCCCTTGTTGAAGCCCCATTTCAAATCTGAGCCTCTTCCTTGATGAGTTGCTCTTCACCCTAGGTAAATTCACCATTGTCGATCAAATCTTGGATGATGTTTTGGAGAAGGAAGCATCCCTCAGTAGTGTGGCCGCTATGCTGATGATAGCCACAATATTTGTGGTGGGCATGGTTGGCGTTGATCGTCTTGGGTTGGTACCCTTGTAAAGGCTTGATCTTTCCACTTGCCACTAAAGTTTCAAATGCTTCGGCTCGGGTCATTCCTAGGAGAGGAGTGAAAACTCGATTGTTGGCGGTACTTTTGTGGCTTTTGAGGGACGGGTCACTTGAGCATGCTTTACCATTGAACTTTGCTTTGTTGCCGGTGAGCTCTTGCAAACGGGCCTTGAGTTCCGAAACCTCTTCCTCGTGAATTCTCCTCTCGAGATCAAAACGGGTTTGCCACAAATCATCCTTGCGACGGGCATCCTCGACAAGTCTATCCATTTGTTCCCCCATGACTCTCATTATGTCAAAAAGTCTTTTGTTGGACACGGAACTGTTCTCACCCTTGTTGTTGTTGCCGTTGGAAGCCATTGGACCTATTGAAAGACCACGGTTGATCTTAGGATGGCCCCACAAACACTTTTTGAGTAAAATAATTTCACCCACAAACAAGAGAAAAGACTCAACCACATAAGAAAATGATTTTTTTAATTTATTTACAAAAGTCGGAAGGACAGAGTCCTTTTTGGGGTTTCTAAAAAAAATAGTTGAATCGTCACACTAGTATACAGACCTTCTCGCGGTCCCATATACTCATCGGATTCCACCACGCTTGTGATACCTACATGTTACGGGATTAAACTAAATTAATGTCATAAAGCATACATGCGGGGACGGATTTTTATTTCGTCCATAATAACCACTTGGGGATGGAGTTTTATTTCATCCATAATAACCACTTGTTTCTCTTGGAAACGGCACGTATGATTTGATGACATTAGTTTAGGGAAATATCGAAACATGAAAACTGACTTGGTCACGGAGTGTTAGACCCTAACTAGAATTGTGTTGGCTTGTGCTTGGCTAAAGAGATTCTTAAGGTCACCCCCGACATGTAGTCATGAAGTACACCACGGGCTGAGGTTTACCGCTTCGATAGAGTCAAGGTCGGGTGGAGCTTGAAACTCTCTAGGACGGACCTCGACGGGTTTGGGGTTATGAACTTGTGCGACTCGATACTGAGTAATTTAAAAGAATTCGTGCACGTAGTGTGAGGTCCAACATGTGACAAAACATTTTTTACTCTTTTTTTTTATTAAAAAAAAAGAAAAGAAAATAAGCACATAAATTACAACTCTCGAATCACCCGTGTGACCGATAAAACAAAACACAAAAATAAAATAGTCCAATGGTCCAAATCAGGCCTGATGCAGGCAACTGTGCCCACACCCGAATATTATGCTCTGTTCTGGAACATATTCCTGTCCTGGAGAACCACCCAGAAGCGCGCCCCTCTGGATTGTGTCATACCATGCGCGCGCGGGGCGCAGAGTATATGGGAGGCGCCCGCTTCTGGGCAAACCTGTCAGATTGTCAGACTTTGGACTTAGGGGATTGCCCTAGTCCTGAATGTCTATTGGAACCCCTGCAAAGATAATTAGTGTAGAAAAAAGAAGAAGAATAGGAAGAACAAGTGGGAAGCGGGCAATTCTGGTCCTTGATGTGGGACGCGCGCGCCTTAGGCCAAGAAGGCCAGAGGAGCACGCTTCCCCCATCAGAGACCAGAATGCCCAGAAAAATGTAGACTTTGAACAAGAAATGCAAGTTTAACCCTCAACCGTCCCCAGCAGAGTCGCCACTGTAGATACCCCGGGCGGGGCCCGCGCGCTTGGATAGAGTGGTGGGTCATCCTAGGATGTCTATTTGTGTTTTAATTGTAGAGTCTTCACCTATGTTTTAGAGGAACATAAGAAAACCCTAATATTTAGCCTAAGTTTGATTACGAAAACAGAGATTCTTGTTATGAGGTTCGGGGGTTAGGTTACGAGATGGGAAGTACTTAAACACCCATCTCGCCCAACTAATGTTTGTCTTGCTTGTTTAAAGTCTACATAATATAAAATGTTTTTCCTATTCTTGATTTAAATAAAAAAGGGGGGGGGTTAAAAGAGATGTTTGGAATATAGGGAGACAACTCCTTGGCCAACTTCAATGGAATGAAGTGGCCTTTGGTGTCATATCACAAAATGGTGTTGGGGTGATTGCACGTTTGATCAAAATAAAAGAAAGAGAGAAGAGATGAAGTAGAAAGGGATAAAAGAATAGTCTTTTACCTAGACTCAAAATGAATTCAAGACCTTTTTGGGAGATTGCCTTTGGAAATGTCCTGAGTGTATTTTGTGTATAGTTTTCTTGCTTCAAAAAGGGAGCCTTTTGAGTGCTAAAAAAAGAGTCATTTAGTCCTAAAAAAGAGAGTCCTTTGAAATGGAGGTGAAGAGGGGTTTTAATAGTTGAGAAAGACATGTTTTTGGTTCCAAAATGAGGTCACCAAGAAATATTTCCCGAGCAAAATCATGCAAAATGAGTAAGGGAGAGATTCTTGGACAGAAATCTGTAACTGACGCCTAGAGGCGCGCCCCCCTGCCTTGGTGGCGGGACAAGCGCGCTTCTGACCCCTATGGGCGGAGGCGCGCGCCTTAGAGATGGAATTTTCGACAGAATGGACTAGAAAGTCAGCCGTGTTATTCAGTTTAGTCCCTGGACTTAACAAAGTCAGTCAAGAACTTAACGAAAGTAACAAAAACTAACAAAAAACACTTAAAATAGGGAGAAACACAAGATCAACAGTGCAATCCGAGTGAGCGGTCCAAGGCAGGGTGTCTACACCTACTAATGACAGAAATTATTAGTGGAGATGGATGTCGGAGATGGTGATGCCAAGGCTGAGGAAAGCCAATTGTGCGAAGAAGATCTTGTGGAGGGGAGGGGTTCCAGACATAGACTCCACACTCAAGAGTCCTTTGGAGTAAAGGACGATTGATTGAGATATCCTTGAAAATAAAATAAGAGGCAAAAAATTCAATAATGGCATTATTATCAAGACAAAATTAAGAGAAGGAAATTATGTTATGAGAAATAAGACGAATATGAAGAACATTAGTGAAAGATATAGATGCGGAAGAAGTGCAGAGAGAAAGAAGGAACCTATGTTCGAAATTGGAAGAGCGGATATGTCCCTTTTAATAACCTCACCATTGCCATCATAGGGTTTGTGAAGAGAGAGATTGGAGAGGTCATGGGTGATATGGTGGGTGGCACCACTATCAATAAGACAGGAGGCAGGTGGGGTGGGGTGGGGTGAGGTGCGGCTTCTGTGTGAAATTGGGGTGGGGGTTAGTGGGTCGAGAGGCATGGTTGGAAGATAGAGGGGAGGGAAAGGTGACATTGGGGTAGTCTCTCTTAAAGAAACATCATTGAGAGATGACGTGCCTGTTGGTGTGTATGTCATAGGCACGTTACTATAACGATGTTTTGTTATCATTTTATTCATTATATAAAGTGATGTTTTGATTATTATTGTTTTTACATGTGTTGTTATAATAATCTCCGTCCCTAGTACTTATGAAGAACTAGTATAAGTTTAATAGATGATCATGTGATGATCATGTGTATATGATACAGTTAAACTTATGGGTATGTGCACATACTGGACATGACCCACCTATGCTATTTATGTCATGGTCAAATGTCATAATTAAATCTCATATAATTAATATCATTGATATCCTTTGACATGAGATTATTACAGTCTTCCACGTGATGAACATTATGTTTGACACATTCTAACATTAGCCTTAACTGGGTAGCCATAAGGAATGTGATTGGCATAATCGGAGTCATGGAGGGAAGAGTAATAAGTCAATATTGGATTTGTCCTTCTTCGTGAAAGATGTTAAGATTTGGCCATTCGATGAATAGTGTTGATGAAAGTGTATGGACATACCTAAATGAATTGATAAGATCAATTTCATTTGAATCAATCAACATATTCAGGATTAAGAAAAGTATTGAACAAATGTAAGTTGATCATTTACCATGGCTTATGTTCAATGACATCGCGAACAAAGGGATTGTGATTTACAAACTATGATAGATTCACGAATTTGACAAGTTATGTTAATTGGGTAGTCATGATGGCTTGCTAGAGTCCGCTCATGAATTATAAGGTTAAAATAGTTTTAATCTTATTGCAAACTTAATATAATCCTATGGGGTCACACACAAAAGAACGAATTCGAAAAGGGCTAAAAGTGGAATTTCGGAAAAACTAAAAATCAGATTTTAAAGAGAAATCGAAACACAGACTTTCTGGAGGGCTGGTCCGGTTGGACCTTAGGCATGACCCGTTCGGACCAATTCCTATACCCGCCCGGACCTCTGTTTTGCGGAATTCCAGAATTTTTGACCTCCGAGTTTTGACGATAATTTGACTTCAAATTTTAAACTAGTTGGGATCTAAAAGCATAAATACCCCTCTCAAAACCCTAATTCATATATGATTATTTTAATCAAAATTAGAGAGCTTACAAGAGAGAAAAACTAGTCTTCTTCTTCCTCAAGAATAAGAACCCTAGGTTTCATATAGCCTTCATAATAGAAATTGTTTCTATCGGATTTAGCAAATCCAGATCTAGATATTCGTTCGCGTTTGGATACACATAAAGGGCGTTGGTTTCAATTCCTTCAAGTTTGTGACCTTGTGATTGGAATCGTGTTCCTGTGATCGTGTTTTAAAGGCGCGAAGAACAAGAAGATCCACCGGAGAATTTTAAAAGCATCACTATGGTTAGTAATCTAAATTCCTTCTTGTATTAATATAATTATCTTGAATGGATCTAGGATTTGGGGTTTTATTTTCCGCTGCGCATGATTGCTCAAAACCCAACAGTGGTATGAGCCTCGTTATGTGGTTTCATGATGTTTGGTGAAACATGCTTGTGCAATATTTATGATGATAATAGTTTGTTTATGTGGGATCTTGAATTTCGATATTAATTTGATTAATATATATCTTCCATGAGATTGTTGAATTTTATTTTGATTAATACGTTGATAATCTTAGATTCATGAGTAATTGGTTATTCTAAGGTTTTGATGAACATGATGATTTGATCATCATGAACACCAATTCCTTATTGAATATGGAAAAGCAATTTAAGGTGAAAATTTTGGGACTTTAAATCTGGCAAAAATGTGGTACTTGACCTCTAGTATATAATGTGTACAGCTGGGATTCAGTGCCAATGGATTTATGAAATCATAACTTCTTTCTTGGAAAGATAAAATGCACATATTATACTAGGGTTATTGATTATTCTCAATCATCAAACACTAATAATCATAGGGAGCAATCGCATAATCACTCTTCATCAAGTTTTTCAATCCGAATGACCTAGCAGTCAAGTCAAGAAGAGTTCTTGAATCCGTTCGACGTGTGGATCACCGGTAGAGGGTGCTCATCTTAGCATCTAAATCCAAGGTTTCATATTTTGATCTACAAGGATTAGTTTCTTTCATCTTACATATTATGAATTATTGATCATAACATATCTAGGCTTTGGGTTTCTTCATGTAATGTCTTCCGCTGCGCATGATTGCACGAAACCCAACAGTGGTATCAGAGCCCCGTTTATGATCAATAGTTCTAATATTATCATGTTATAATTATTTAATTAGATTATTTAATTGATAGGATCATGATAAGCTGAATTTATGTGATGGGATTTTATATGAGATATAAAATATGCATGCTAGTTATTGTTGAGATTATGTGATTATATTATTAATTGGATTCATATGTATAATCGCATGCTTAGATTATCATGTTATAATTGGATATGTTTAATGATCATCTAGATCTAATTTGTATGTGGGATAAATTAGTTATTGATTATATAGATTAGATTGGTTAAAATTCGTAATCTGTAAATTCGTTTTATTTTAATCTGATTATGTATGAACACGTTATTGGGATTGATCGAATTTAAAAAATTCTGGAGAAACTGGAAATCTGGGAATCTAAACCACATGACCGTACGGCTGTTTCAGAGCCATACGGCTGCTATGGCGCCGTACGGATGGGTTCAGGATTTCCAGAATCTGGTCCGTTTTTTGGTGTTCAGATTGTTCTGTAATTGTTTACAGAATTCGAATCTGGATACTGAAATTGCTTTCAGACGGCTGGTTTTCGAAACTGTGTTTCCTGAAACAGATTTCAATTAAGAAATCCAGAAAATTCTAGAAATCTGAATTCTAAAGAGTTTAGGATTGTTGTAATCTGTGAGATTTATGAGACAATAAAGGATCTTGAAACAAGTTACTTTTTTACACGTAATTGTGGTTGCCTTTTGGCTTAGTTTCGGTCATACGTTTTGGGCTCTCAATGTCAAGATTCTCTTCAGATTCAATATAACTAGTGGATTTAAGTCACATAAAATTAATTAGGTTAATTGATTAACTTTTATGCCTTATGAACCTTCTTGAAATTTTAAGTCACGCGTCGATCCATGATTAAAACACTTGGGATTACACGGGTATTTTCATGCGTGCTCTAACCCTCACGAGGTGCATTGATTTTATCTTTGTATGAACAAGATGAGTGAAATAGTGGTTCTTATGCGTTTAAAATGATTTGACTTAATTAGGCTATCAAAACAGTTTTGGGCCTAAGGCACAGATGAAATTAAAACATGTATGACATAAGATGTCTAAATAATCTCATAAAAGATCTAAGAGTCATATATGAAATGATTGATAAGGAGTTATCTACCTAAATAGTTTAATTTTATGCATCTTGCCACCACGGACGTAAAATTAAATGAAATATGAATCTTAGCCCATTTAAAATTATATTTTGCGTAACTGCATATGAAGGTTATATAATTTAGTGGGAGTATTTATGAAATACTAATTAATAATATCTTTAATTAAGTTGGTACTTATGTATGAGATTACATGTTTGCATAATTGTAGATAAATGGCACAAAACACACAAACTCTATCATTGCGATCTATCCTTGAGAAGGAAAAACTTCAAGAGAATGGTGCTAACTTCATGGATTGGATCCGAAGCCTAAGAATTGTTCTAAGGAAAAAAGAGAGGCTGTACATTCTTGATGAACCCGTTCCTGAGGAACCTGCTACCAATGCCCCTAGGGCGGACAAGGATGCTCACAAGAAACACAAAAGTGATTCTCGTTACATCAGTTTTCTCATGCTTGTTACCATGTGTTCTGAACTTCAAAATTCTCTTGAACACTTGGATGCCTATGATATAGGCGCTTAGTTGAAAGATATGTTTCAAGAGCAAGCTAGGCAAGAAAGGTTCGATAACATGGCTGCTCTAACCTCATGCAAGATGAGTGAAGGACAGTTAGTGGGTCCTCATGTTTTGAAGATGAAGGCCCATTTTGAGCATCTAGAGAGGCTCGGCTATGCCATCCCTGTTAAGTTGGCAACTGATATGATTTTAAACTCATTACCTAAAAGCTATAATCAGTTCGTCATGAACTATAATATGCATGGTATGACTAAGTCTCTGTGTGAGTTGCATGGGATACTAAAGACAGGATAAAAGAGAATCATTAAGGAATCCTCTCATGTGCTCGTGCTTTCAAAAGAAGGAAGGGGCTCTAAGGCTAAGAGAAAGGGAAATGCAAAAGTTGTCAAACCCAAAATAAGCAAGGCAAAGGTTACCAATGCTGTGGTGGCTAAACCTAACTCTCAAAAGGATGCAATCTGTTTCCATTGCGATGAAATTGATCATTAAAAACGTAATTGCAAGGCTTACGTGGAAGAAAAGAAGAAAAAGAAGGGCAATGAGATTGCTTCTACTTTAGGTATCTATGTTATAGATATACTCCTTTCTACTTCTAGTTCCTGGGTATTAGTGGATGTGGATCTCACATTTGTCTAAATGTGCAGGCACTAAAGAATAGGAGGCTACTCAAAGATGGCGTAGTAGACCTACGCGTGGGGAATGGAGAAAGAGTTTCTTCATTATCCTTAGGAACCTCTAATATCATTTTACCTATTGGTTTAATTCTTGTTTTGAATAATTGTTTCTACGTTTCGGATTTGAGTAGGAATATTATTTCAATTTCTTGTTTGGATAATGAAGGTTTTTAATTTCTTATTGATAATAAGAAGTTTTCCATTTATTTAAATGATATGCTTTATTGTACTGCAAATTCATTTAATGGCCTTTATGTTCTTGATGTTGAGAATGGAAATAATGATAATATCTATAATGTTAATAAGAAATCGAAACCTAATGATGAAAATTGTAATTATTTGTAGCATTGCCATCTTGTTCATATTAATGAGAAGCGTCTCTCAAAACTCCATAGGGATGGACTTTTAGATTCACATGATTTTGAATCATATGAAACTTGTGAGTCCTGTTTACTTAGAAAAATTACTAAGGCGCCTTTTACTAAGAGTAGTGAAAGGGAAAGTGACTTATTGGGACTCATACATACTGATGTATGTGGACCATTAAGTAGCAATGCTAGGGGTGGATATCAATATTTCATAACATTCACTGATGATTTTAGTAGATATGGCTATGTCTACTTGATGAAAAAAAAAAGTGAATCTTTTGAGATATTTAGAATATTTCAAAATGAAGTACAAAATCAACTTGGCAAAACTAGTAAAGCACTTCGATCAGATCGTGGTGGTGAATATTTAAGCCAAGAATTTGACAATCATCTTAAAGATTGTGGAATTGTTTTAGAACTAACTCTGCGTGGAACACCACAATGGAATGGTGTTTTTTAATGGAGAAATAAGACTTTATTGGATATGGTCCGCTCAATGATGAGTCAAGTAGATCTTCCTTTATCCTTTTTGGGACATGCATTAGAAACTATTGCACTTACACTAAACAATGTTCCAATAAAATATGTTCCAAAGACACCATATGAGATGTGGACTGGAAAGAAACCCAATCTTTCTTTTATGAAGATTTAGGGATGTGAGGCATATTTCAACAGACTAGTATCTGACAAACTCGCACACAAGTCCGATAAATATATTTTTGTGGGATATCCTAAGGAAACTAAACGATACTACTTTTACAACCGCACGGACAACAAAGTGTTTTTTGCTCGAAATGGTGCTTTTCTAGAGAAAAAGTTTATCTCCAAACAAACTAGTGGGAGTAAAATTAATCTCGAAGAGGTTTGAGAACCCGAAAACAACATGGAACCGATGGTTGGATCTGAACAAGTTTCACAAGGAGTTGTGGAACCTATTCAGAGTACACAAGTTCCTTGCAGAACTGGTAGGGTGAAATCCGGACCTGAGAGATATGAATTTCTCATGACAGATAGAAATGAAGTAGAAAACATTGGTAATGATGAACCTACTTCCTACCAAGAAGCGATGACCGCTCTGGATTCAGATAAATGTCTTGAAGCCATGGAATGTGAAATAAAATCCATGTGTGATAATCAAGTTTGGAACTTGATTGATGAACCCGAAGGTGTAAAATCTATAAGATGCTTCAAAAGGAAAACTGACATGGATGGAAAGTTGCATACTTATAAAGCTAGACTTGTAGTGAAAGACTATAAGCATAACTCTTAGCAAGAATCAGTGTTATAAGAAAACTGATGAGCGTGATAGAATAAATGGAATCCCATATGCTTCTGCAATTGGATCCATAATGTATACCATGACATGTACTAGACCCGATGTCTCTTATGCTTTGAGCATGACGAGTAGATACCAATCGGATCCTGGTGAGAGTCACTGGATTGCTGTCAAGATGATTCTTAAGTACTTGCAAAGGATTAAAGACTTGTTCTTGATATATGGAGGTATGGAAGATGATCTCGTTGTAAATGGTTACACGGATACAAGTTTCCAAACCGACAGGGATGATTCAAGATCGCAATCTGGATTTTGTGTTTATGCTTAATGGTGGTGCTGTAAGCTGGAAGAGTTCTAAGTAGAGTACCGTAGCTGATTCTACAACTGAACGTAAGTATATAGCTACATCCGATCTTGCTAAAGAAGCTGTTTGGATTAAGAAGTTCATTGGTGAACTGGAGGTAGTTCCCAGCATTGCTAATCTAATAGACCTTTATTATGATAATAATGACGCTATTGCTCAAGCAAAGAAACCTAGATCGCATCAGAAATCCAAACACATACTTAGGCATTTTCATATTATTCGAGAAATCGTTAATAGAGAAGACGTAAATATATGCAGAGTACCAACTAAAGATAACATTGCTGACCCATTAAAAAATGGTCTTCCGCAAGCGAAGCATGATGGTCATGTTAGGTCTATGGTTATTCGATACATAAGTTAGGCCTAGTGAAAGTGGGAGATTGTTGGTGTGTATGCCCTAGGCACATTATTTGAACGATTAATTTTATCTTTTGTTTATGCTTTAATAAAAATATTAAATGTTTGATTATTATATTTTTTACATGTTTATTATAATAATTGTCGTCCCTAGTAACTATGATTAACTGCTAGTATAAGTTTAATGGATAGTCATATGATGATTATGTGTATTAGATACAATTAGACTTATGGGTATTTGTTGGAGAATAAATATTGGACTGACCCCTTATGAGATTTATGTCATGGTCAAATGTCATAATTAAATCTTATATAGTTATATCACTTGAATCTTTAGACCTGAGGTTATTACAGTCTTTCACATGATGAACACTACGTTTGACATATTCAAACGTTACCTTTAACCAGGTAGCTATAAAGGATATGATTGGCATAATCGGAATCAAGTAGGGAAGATTAATAAGCCAAGAAGGGATTTGTTCCTCGTTAAGAGAGATTTTAAGCTTGGGCCACTCAATGAATGATATTGATGAAATGCATGGCCATGCTCAAATGAATTGATTGGATCTATGTCATTTGTATTATCAATACATCTGGGATCGAGAAAGCATTGAATAAGTAAGTTGACTATTGACCATGGCTTACGTTAAATATGACCTCGTTTAATAAAGAGATTGTGATATGTTATATTTTAGGAAACTTTAGGATTTCAAAGTTATACTAATTTGGTAGTTATAATGGCTTGCTAGAGTCCGCTTATGACTTACGGGTTCTGAATGGTTCGGACTTATTGCCAAATTAGTATAATCTTATTGGGTCACACACAGAGAGTAGATAATTAAAGGAATGAAAAACGAGGAAGTACGGAACATGATCCGTACGGGTGGGAAGGAGCCATACAACTCCAACCAAGCCGTACGGCTCTAACGGTGTACTGTATTTTATTTTAGGATTTTCTTGTTGGACAAGAACTCCTAAACCCTAAAGGATCTTGGAGACCTCTAGTATATAATATGTACAGCCGGGATTCAGTCCCATAACATTGATTTGTGAAATCATAACTTCTTTCTTGGAGTGAAAAATACACATATTACACTAGGGTTATTAGGTTTGATTATTCTCAATCATCAAACACTAATAATCATATGGAGCAATCAAAGAAACTTTCTTCATCAAGATTTTCAATCGGAAGGACCTAGCAGTCAAGTCAAGAAGTGTTCTTGAATCCGTTCGACGTGTGGATCACCGGTAGAGGGTGCTCATCTTAGAATCTAAATCTAAGGGTTCATATTTTGATCTACAAGGGTTAGTTTCGTTCATCTTACATATTATGAATTATTGATCATAACGGATCTAGGATCTGGGTTTCTTCATGTAATGTCTTCCGCTGTGCATGATTGCACGAAACCAAACATGATGTCTAAAGAATCTCATAAAATATCTAAGAGTCATATATGATATGATTGACAAAAGTTGTCTACCTAAATAATTTAATTTTGCGCATCTTGCCATCACGGAGTTAAAATTAAATGAAATATGGATCTTAGCTCATTTAAATTATATTATGCATTAATTGTATAAGAAGGTTATATAATTTAGTGGGAGTATTTATGAAATACAAATTTATCTCTCTATGAAACTGGTACTTATACATGTTAAAAGTTTGCATAAAATTGTAGATAATGGGAAATAACACTCAAACCCTATCATTGCGATCTATCCTTGAGAAGGAAAAACTTTAAGAGAATGGTGCTAACTTCACGGATTGGATCTGAAGTCTAAGAATTGTTCTAAGGCAAGAATATAAGCTGTACATTCTTGATGCACCCGTTCCAGGGGAACCTGCTGCCAATACCCCTAAGGCAGGCATGAACGCTTACAAGAAACACGCAAGTGATTTTCGTGACGTCAGTTTTCTTATGCTTGCTACCATGTGTTCTGAGCTTCAGAAGACTTTTGAACACTTGGACGCCTATGAAATAGGCAACTCATTGAAAGATATATTTCAAGATCACCAAGGCAAGCGTTGCCAAAGGTGATGCGGCAGAACCAAAATCCCAAAAGGATGCAATTTGTTTCCATTGCCATGATATTGGTCAATGGAAGAGAAATTGCAAAGCTTTCATGGAAGAAAGGAAGAAGAAGAAGGGCAATGAGATTGCTTCTACTTCAGGTATCTATATTATAGATATATTACTTTCTACTTCTAGTTCCTGCGTATTAGATACCAGATGTGGATCTCACATTTGTCTAAATGTGCAGGGACTAAAGAATAGAAGGACGGAGAGGTAGACATACGTGTGGGAAATGGAGCAAGAGTTGTTGCATTAGCCATAGTAACTTATGAAGTTATTTTACCTAGTGGTTTAATTCTTGTTTTGAATAATTGTTACTACGTTCCGGATTTAATTTGGAATATTATTTCAATTTTTTATTTGGATGATGAAGGTTATATATTTCTTATTGAGAATAAGAAGTTTTCTATTTGTTTAAATGATATGTTTTATTATATTGCAAATTCATTTAATGGCCTTTATGTTCTTGATGTTGAGAATGGAAATAATGATAATATCTATAATGTAAATAAGAAATCCAAACCTAATGATGAAAATCACACTTATCTATGGCATTGCCGTCTTGGTCATATTAATGAGAAGCGTATCTCAAAACTCCATGGGGATGGACTTTTAGATTCACATGATTTTGAATCATATGAAACTTGTGAGTCATGTTTACTTGGAAAAATGAATAAGGCACCTTTTACTAAGAGTAGTGAAAAAGCAATTGACTTATTGGGACTCATACATACTGATGTATGTGGACCATTAAGTACCAATTCTAGGGGTGGATATCAATACTTCATAACATTCACTGATTATTTTAGTAGATATGGCTATGTCTAATTGATGAAATACATAATCAACTTGGCAAAAATATTAAAGCAATTTGATCCGATCGTAGAAGTGAGTATTTAAGCCAAGAATTTGACAATCATCTTAAGAGTTGTGGAATTGTTTCACAATTAACTCCATCCGGAACACCATAATGGAATGGTGTGTCCGAGCGGAGAAATATGACTTTATTAGATATGGTCCGCTCTATGATGAGTCAAGTTGATCTTCATTTATCCTGTTGGGGACATGCATTAGAAACTGCTGCACTCACACTAAATAATGTTCCAACTAAGTCGATTCCAAAGACTTCATATGAAATGTCGACGGGAAAGAGGCCAAATCTTTCCTTTATGTGGATTTGGGGATGTGAGGCGTTTGTGAAGAGACTCGTCTCTGATAAACTCTCACACAAATCTGATAAATGTATTTTTGTAGGTTATCTTAAGGAATCTAAAGGATATTATTTTTACAACCGAACGGACAACAAAGTGTTTGTTGCTCGAGATGGTACCTTTCTAGAGAAAGAGTTTCTCTCTAAAGGAATCAGTGGGAGTAAAATTAATATCGAAGAGGTTCGAGAACCCAAAAGTAACATTGAACCGATGATGGAATCTGAACAAGTTTTACAAGGAGTTGTGGAACCTATTCAGAGCACACATGTTCCCGTGGCTTATGGTATTACTCTTAGCAAGACTCAATGTTCTAAGGCAAAAGATGAGCAAAAGAGAATCAGTGGAATCCCTTTTACTTTGGCAATTGGATCCATCATGTATGCTATGATTTGTACTAGACTGGATGTCTCTTATGCTTTGAGCATGACGAGTAGATACCAATCGGATCCTGGTGAGAGTCATTGGATAGCTGCCAAAAATATTCTAAAGTACTTCCGAAGGACTAAAGATTCCTTCTTGGTATATGGAGGTGTGGAAGGTCATCTTGTTGTAAATGGTTACACAGATGAAAGCTTCCAAACCGATAAAGATGACTCTATATCGCTATCTGGTTTTTTGTTTATGTTAAACGGTGGTGCTGTATGCTGGAAGATTTCTAAGAAAAGTACAATACATGATTCTACAACTGAAGCTGAGTATATAGCTGCATCGGATGCTGCTAAAGAGGCTGTTTGGATCAAGAAATTCATTACTGTATTGGAAGTGGTTCCTAGAATTGCTAACCCAATAGGCCTGTATTGTGATAATAATGGTGCTATTGCTCAAGCAAAGGAACCAAGAGCACATCAAAGATCCAAATATATACTTAGGCGTTCTCATCTCATTCAAGAAATCGTGGAGAGAAAAGACGTGGAGATATGCAGAGTAGCAACGGAAGATAACATAGCTGACCCGCTAACAAAGGGACTTTCACAAGATAAACATGATGGTCATGTTAGGTCCATGGGTATTAGATACAGGTATGATTGGGCCTAGTGCAAGTGGGAGATTGTTGGTGTGTATGCCCTAGGCACGTTATTATAACGATGTTTTGTTATCATTTTATTCATTATATAAATAGATGTTTTGATTATCATTGTTGTTACATGTTTTGTTATAATAATCTCCATCCCTAGTACTTATGAAGAACTAGTATAAGTTTAATAGATGATCATGTGATGATCATGTGTATATGATACAGTTAAACTTATAGGTATGTGTTGGTGAACACATACTGGACATGACCCACCTATGAGATTTATGTCATGGTCAAATGTCATAATTAAATCTCATATAGTTAATATCATTGATATCCTTTGACATGAGATTATTATAGTCTTCTACATGATGAACATTATGTTTGACACATTCTAATGTTAGCCTTAACCGGTTAGCCATAAGGAATGTGATTGGCATAATCGGAGTCATGGAGGGAAGAGTAATAAGTCAAGATTGGATTTGTCCCTCTTCATGAGAGATGTTAAGCTTTGGCCACTAGATGAATAGTGTTGATGAAAGTGTATGGCTATACCCAAATGAATTGATGAGATCAATGTCATTTGAATCAATCAACATATTTGGGATCAAGAAAAGTATTGAACAAATGTAAGTTTACCATTGACCATTGCTTATGTTCAATGACATCGCGGACAAAGGGATTGTGGTATACAAACTATGATGGATTCACGAACTTTGACAAGCTATATTAATTGGGTAGTCATGATGGCTTGCTAGAATCTGCGCATAATTTATAAGGTTAAAATGGTTATAATCTTATTGTCAACTTAATATAATTCTATGGGGTCACACACAAAAGAACAAATTCGAAAAGGGCTAAAAGTGGAATTTCGGAAAAACTTAAAATCAGCTTTTAAGGAGAAATTAGAAAACGGACTTTCTGGAAGGGTGGTCCGGCCATGACCCGGTCGGACCTAGGGGGTCTGGTCGGACCTAGGGGGTCTGGTCGGACCAGTTGCTATAACCGCCCGGACCTCTGTTTTGCTGAATTCTAGGATTTTTGACCTCTGAGTTTTGACAGGAATTTGACTTAAATTCCTAAACTAGTTGGGATCTAATAGTATAAATACCCCTCTAAAAACCCTAACTCATATATGATTATTGTAATCAAAATTAGAGAGCCTCCAAGAGAGAAAAACTAGTCTTCTTCTTCCTTAAGAATAAGAACCCTAGTTTTCATATAGCCTTCATAATAGAAATTGTTTCTATCGGATCTAGAAAATCCGGATCTAGAAATTATTTCTAACTATTTGTTCGCATGCGGATACACATAGAGGGTGTTGGTTTCAACTCCTTCAAGTTTGTGATCTTGTGATTGGAAGCGTGTTCCTGCGGTCGTGTTTTAAAGGCGCGGAGAATAAGAAGATCCACTAGAGAATTTTAAAAGCATCACTATGGTTAGTAATCTAAATTTCTTCTTGTACTAATTTAATCATCTTGAACGGATCTAGGCTTATGGGTTTTATTTTTCGCTGCGGATGATTGCTCAAAACTCAATAGTGCCCAACTTAGCGGCAAATTTACTTTTAAAGGGAGCCGGGGAAGAGGGATTTGGCTTAGATGAGGGTGGAGCGGGGTTGGGAAGGATTAGGTGGTTAGTATGGGGTCCGGTGGTGTTGCGGAAGGATGAGGGGTGGTGTTGTGCGATGGGGGTAGAGGCGAGAAAAGTGGGGGGGGGGGAGAGGGTTGGATGTTGAGGGTTAACTCATGTGTGATGAGTTTTTCGTGGAGGTCTTCAAAATAGATTGGGGTATAACGGGCTCGAACGGTGTCAATTACGGCTTTGTAGGTATCATAATCGAGTCCCATGAGAATTTTAGCAATGATATCCCCAAGGTCTATTGGCTTGTCTATAAGGGCGAGTTTGTCGGTGAATGTTTTCACGGCATGCATGTAGTCACAGGCTCCGGTGTATAGAGAAGACCTCACCGTTTAAGAAACTAATAGATTGATTGTATTTGGTGAGATGTTCAAGTTGGGATTAGATTTGAAGGATGTGATCTCGAGAGGGGTCGGCGTATGTGGTCTTGAGGATTGTCCAAGCCTCACGAGAGGTGGTGGCTTGGTGGACAAGATGAGCGACTGTGTTATATAGAGTGCCAATGAGAGCACCGAGGAGAAGGCGATATTGACGTTTTCAAGTGGTGTGCGGCGGGGTTGGCTTTGTCAAAATTGTCAGCTTTGATTATAGCATGGGGGGTTGGGTAGGTTCCATCAATGTACTTGAGGAGGAGGTCGAGGCCAAAGGGGATGGTGGTTATTTGGGATGACCAAGAGAGATAGGTTAGGGGTGAGGGTTTTGCACTAAGAGATATTAACGAGCATGATAGGGTTTTTTGTGTGAGCTGGGTTTGAAAGGGTGTTGCTGGTGGGGTGAGGGTTTTGCACTAAGAGAGATTAACGAGGATGATAGGGTTTTTTGTGTGAGCCGGGTTTGAAAGGGTGTTGCTGGTGGTAGCCTCCATGAGAAGGGCATGGAGGAGGGTAGGTAACGGCAAAGAAGAGGGTTTCGCAGAAAGGCATGCTGTGGAAAAAGATCGAACAATACTCTGAATACCATATTGAGATAATGTGCAAAAGTAATTTTCATTATTTACACTTGTAATGTTTATAGTAAAATGAGACCTAATCTAGCTTGGTAATCATTAAAAGATATTGCTAAATCTAGATAAAATACAATTACAATATTTCAAAGAGGAAAAATATCAAAACAAATAACAAACTAAATTTTTGTGATCTCTGGGATATAAGATGAGGAGGTAGTTTTAATTTTATTCTTATCAGACTGATCTAAAATTGTTCTCGCCTTATGGTCAAGATAATATTTGACTTGTAAACTTTTTTACTAAATGTGTTTTATTTGTTTGTATATTGTTTGTTCAGTGTTTTCTTATGTAAAACTGTGGTATTTGTTTTAAAACAGATAAAAAAGAAAGTGTGATATTTATCATGCGACGGGAGGAGTAATTAAATATAAACTCTCGGTTCTAGTTGTGTTGATATTTAATGACCACTGTTAAAAAAGGAAAAAAAAAAAACCCAGTATTTTTATATTTAACAAAATTATATACTACTATACAGTATATTTATGTTGGAAAAATAGTGTATTTTTGTGTATTATGTGAAGGAAATATGATTTATTTTCGTGATAAATAATTTGTCGAATGACAAAATTATTTGTGGGTTTGTGTTACTCCATGAGAACATTGAGATAATGTATTCATTTGTCCAATTGGTGTTGGGATGAATGTGATAAAAATGCTTGAAGTTGGTGGGTTGAAATGGGGTTATTGAATTTATCCCACATTGGAAAGAAATGTGAAAGGAAGCTAGTATAAAGGCTTGGGCACTAATTAGTAGTGTTCAAGTTTGTATGGCATAGAGGCTCTCTCTCACACGCAGGGGGGGGTGCAAATCATGGACCCAAATTGGCTTGGATCGACCGAACTCATGTGTGCCTGCGGACACGAATGTAGCACCGATTTGCCTTGTCCGGACTAGCTCACCTTTTGCATGTATTTACTGGAATGCAAACTGATGTAGACACCCCGCCTTGGACCGCTCACCCCGATTGCACATTTGATCTTGTGTTTCTCCCCATTTTAAGTGTTTCTCGTTAGTTTCTGTCACTTCCGTTAAGTTCCTGACTGACTTCGTTAAGTCCAGGGACTAAACTGAATGACAGGGCTGACTTTCTAGTCCATTCTGTCAAAGTTTCCTTCTCTGAGTCGCGCGCCTCCGACAGGAGGAGCCAGGCGCGCGCGCCTCCCGCCCCCAAAGCAGGAAGCGCGCGCCTCTGGGCGTCAGTTACAGATTTCTGGCCAGGATTCTCTCCCTTGCTCAATTTACAAGATATTGCCCGGGAAGGATTTCTTGGTGACTGAGTTTTGGCACCAAAAACACCCCCCTTTCACCTATAAAAACCTCCCTTTACCTCCATTTTCAAGGATCGAAAATTGAACTTACAAAAAGTATACCAAAACCACTTTCTAAAGGTTCTCCAAGGATCTCATCAAGCAATATTTGAAGGTCTTCAAATTGTAGGTAAAAGTCCATCTTTTCCTTTCTTTTCTACTTCATCTCCTCTCTCTCTCTTTTACTCTAATCAAATGTGCAATCACCCAAATCATTTTGGGACATGACTCTAATGATCACCTCATCTCATTGAGGTTGGTTAAGGAGTTATCTCCTACATTCCAAACTCCATTTTAAACCCCCCCTTTTTATGACTTAAAGAAGAAGAAGAAGAACGTTATTATTCATGTAGATTTTGATCAAGCAAGACCAACTTTAGTTGGGCGAGATGGGTGTTTCGGTACTTCCCATCTCGTAATCTAACCCCCGAACCTCAAACAAAAATCTCTGTTTTCGTAATCAAACTTAGGCTATAATCAATAGGTTTTTCTTATGTTCCTCAAAACATAGGTGGCGACTCTAAACAATCTAAAACAAGTTAGACATCCTAGGATAATTCACCGCTCTAGCCAAGTTGTGGTTTCCCGGGGTATCTACAGTGGCGACTCTGCTGGGGAGTTAATTGAGGGTTAAGCTTGCATTCTGATCGAAATCTACATCTTTTATGGGCATTCTGATTCCTGATGGGTGAGGCGCGCGCTTCTGGCCTCTTCAGCCTAAGGCGCGCGCATCCCGCATCAAGGACCAGAATCGCCCACTTCTTCATGTTCTTCATCTTCTTCTTCTGCTATTCTGCACTAATCATTTCTGCAGGGGTTACAATATGAACATAGGACCAGGGCAATCCCCTGAGTCCAAAATCTGACATTCTGACAGGTGTGCCCAGAAGCGCGCGCCTCCTAATAGCATTGCGCCATGCGCGCGCGTCCCACATCAACACTCAGAGGCGCACGCTTCTGGGTTGGTTCCCAGAACAAAAACAGGTTTCAGTGACTGAGCAGAATAGTGGGGTGTGGGCACAGTTGCCTGCATCAGAACAGAATTGAACCCTCAGACTGTTTTAATTTTGTGTTTTATTTACCGGTCACACGGGTGATTCGGGAGTTGTAATTTATGTGCTTATGTGTTTTGTTTGTTTTCTTTCTTTTCAAAAAAAAAATAAATAAATATAAAAATTTTGTCACTTGTTAGACCTCACACTACATGCACATATTCCTATGAACTGCTCACTATCGAGTCGCACAAGTCCAACCCCAAACCCGTCGAGGCCCGTCCTAGAAAGTTTCAAGCTCCACTCGACCTTGGCTCTTTCGAAGCGGTAAACCTCAGCCCGTGGCGTAGTTCAAGACTACATGCCGGGGGTGACCTTTGAGCCTCATATTCAAGCCGAGCACAAGCCACACAATTCTAGTTAGGGTCTAACACTCCGTGACTCAAGTCGGTTTCCATGTACCGAGATTTCCCTAAACTAATGTCTTCAAATCATACATGCCAACTTGTTGAAATGGACGCAATAAAAATCCGTCCCCAAAAAGTGGTTATTTTGGACGAAAATAAAAATCCGTCCCTGCATGTATGCTTTACTACATTAATTTAGTTTAATCCCGATACATGTAGGATTCACAAGCGCGATGGAATCCGATGAGTATATGGGACCGCGAGATGGTCTATATACTAGTGTGACGATTCCATTATTTTCTTAGAAACCCCAAAAGGGATCCATTCCCTCCGACTTATAAAAAAAAAAAAAAAAAAAAAAAAGAGTCTTTTCTTATGTGGTTCGAGTCGTGTGCCCAACTGTGTGTTCTAAGCCTCTTCATGGACCGCAAGTGTTACTCAAGACTGACAAGGGTCTCTTCTGCAATATAGGTTCAATTGGTACTTACAGAGTCTACCGGGATTCGGCAAATCGGTTAGTCCGTGAAGAGATCACTCCAACAGCTACTACATCAACCATGACCGGCAGCAGCAACACCATGTCTCTCGAACAGCTTTCAACCATGGTCCAACTCCTCCAAGAGCAAGTCTCCACCCTTAATAAGGAGGCACAAAGCAAAGACGACATTTGGCAATCCCACCTCGACAGCCAAAGGGAGGCCCACGAGGCCGAGATGGAGCTAATGAAAGAAAAGCTCACTAACCTTGCCAAGGGGAAGAACAAGAACAATGATGACGAATCCGAATGGACCGAGGGTTTGTTCAAAAGTCCGTATGTCAACACCCGCACCAAGAAAATGGGAGAACCAAGTTCCGAGAACAATGAGCCCAAAATGGTGGATTCTATCATGGCCTACATCGACCAAAAATTCAATGGGCTCAACATGGGGAAAGGCTCCGACACAAGCCTCTATCAATCATCCATCCTCATGAGTACTATGGCCGCTCTTCCCGATAAGTTCAAGATGCCCGACATAAGCAAATTCAAGGGCAACTCTTGTCCCATGGCTCACATTGAGACTTATATTTGGGCAATGGTTCCGAAGAAGGTCTCCCCAAGGTGATGGCTCAATGCTTTCCTCTCACTCTCGAGGGGACGGCAAAAGATTGGTATGCTACTCTCCCGCTCACTGTCCGTCTCGATTGGGACTCCGCCATGCTTGCCTTCAAGAACCAATACCAAGGCAACACCACTCACCGGCCCACAAGGAAAGAGCTCGAGAATACCACTCAAAGAGACAACGAGTCCTTCATTGACTTCACAAGGAGATGGAATGACAAACTCTCTGAAATTGTTGAGAGGCCGAACACAAAAGAGCAAATGGACATCTTTCTAAAGTGTCTCAAGATTGATCTCCTCACCCACCTAAGTGGGGCTTGCTACTCCGACTTCTCCCAAATGTATGAGGCGTGGGTACGCATGGATGACTTGCTCAAGGAGATTAAGAAGACCACTCCTACTTACCGATACAAGGCCGCTTCCAACTCCACAAAAGAGGCCTCGGTCAACGCCGTCACCATCGATAAGACGAATTACAAAAAGGTTCCTCCACCTCAAGGGAAGAAGTCCCGAAATGACCGTGTCTATACGCCTCTCCAAGGCATGACTCAAACCGAAGTGTTCGAAGTCCTCAAAGCAAAGGGTCAAGTCACACCCGTGCAAGGCTACCAACCCAAGACGGTCCACCCCAATCATGCTCACCACAAATATTGTGGCTACCACCAATATAGTGGCTACACCACCGAGGATTGCTTCGTTCTCCGCAATGTCATTCAAGATCTCATAGATAAGAAAGAATTTGTAGTGGCTAATGGCGAACATGTCAATGTAATAGAGATAGGAGAATTCGAGGGGACCACCCATTCAATCCCAATTGTGAATGGGGGCCCCAATGTTATGAATAAACTTGACAATTCTTGTTATGTAGTGACTTACGATGAGGTAATGAGGGAAGTACTAGAGAATAGGAAAAAGAAGCAAGATGGGAACGTCAACATGCTAACTCGATCCGGTCGAGTCATAGCAAGCAACCCTTCCACTTCCGCACCGAGCTCCTCTTCTCAAAGGCCGCAAGCTCGCGACACTCCCGAAGATCCTCTACTTGTCCAAATCAAGAAAACTCAAGCCAACATCTCTATTTGGGACCTCATCGCATCCTCAAAGAAACACCGAGATCTTGTCATCCGCAATCTTGATGATACATCAGTTTCTCCCGATACTACTCCCGAGGACCTCACGGCAATGATCGGTCACATTCATTTTGGCAACGTCATCACCTTTGCCGATATGGACCTTCCACCATTTGGTTCCGATCACAACGAGGCTATTTACCTCAAGGTACGAGCAAGGGGGAGGCCCATCTCAAGAATCTTAGTGGACGGTGGTTCCGCACTCAATCTCATGCCTGGCAGAATCATGGGCATACTGGGGCTTAAGGATTCCGATTTGAAGCCTTCTACTCAAGTAATCCGAGGTTATGACAGCACCGCCCGTACAGTCAAGGGCATGATCGAAATAGACATCGAGTTTGGGAGTATGGTCATGTCCGTTCCATTCCAAGTGCTTGATATCCCAGCATCGTTCAACTTACTTTTGGGTCGACCATGGATTCATAGTGCTAATGCCGTCCCGTCAACTCTCCACCAATGTGTCAAGATCCGAAATGGTGATGAAATAGTGACCGTCATGGCTGAAAAGGTCACTATCCACAGAAAAGGTGAGCCCGTCCACCAAGTTCAGCATGGTCTATCAGACTCCACTCTCTCCGGCGTCTCAATCAACGCCATTGACAAAGAAGGGGGAAACGGATCATGGACCCCCAGCAATCACAAAGTCCTCCGCATGATGAGGAATATGGACTACTTCCCTGGTTTAGGCCTAGGGAAATATCAACAAGGAATCCTACATCCTGTGCAAATCCCATTTGTCCAGAACACATTCGGTTTGGGGTACGAGCCTTCCAAAGAAGACTTGAAACAAGAGCAAGCAATCAAGAACGAAAGGGGCCGAGCTCGTAAAGAAGGCCGTCGTTATGAGGTCCCTAATCTAAGGCCTTACCGCAAGACGTTGAATGGTTATTTTGTCCGCCAAGGGGAATACGTTCCATACATGATCTTTCCTGAGCCGTGGGTTAACAATAAGGGTGTCAAAAAGCCCGGCCTCGAAATCTTCTCCGATTGTGAGATCCAGAAATCCGAAAGGGAACAAACTCCCATGTCGCCCCGTGAATGGTGGGGAAGGAAGGTGACTATAGAGTCCGAGACAGAAATCATCGTGGGGGAAGAACTGACAGATTTAGCCTCCATGTTCAAAGAGCTTGCCATAATGAATGAATGCCAAGTCAAAGCCATCCATGGCACCATCACCATGAATGAGACTATCAGTGAGATCCCGCCAAGCTCCGAGCCGATCAACAATTGGTATTCAACGAAAGGGCCCATGGTATCCGAAGAATTCTTAGTCCAAGAAATGGGTTGCATACCCCGCACAGCAACAAAGGAAGAGCGGCTCACACTTACTTTTGAGTCCGAGAGTGTCTCTAATACCCTCACCCAAGAGTATTTGGAGGCCATAGCCGAGCGTGTGTTTCCTTTCTTTGCTAATGAAAAATTTGATATTTCTGAGTACCCTGAGATTGCAAACATCATAAATGATGAATTAACTAATAATGAACTTAACGAACAAGTTAATAACGATTCAAATTATGATGAAATAGACCACAAAAACACAACATACTTAAATGAACTTGCTCAACAAGTCCGTAGTCGTGGTGAGAATGGTCCAAAGGCTGACGAAGAATTGCATGTTGTTAATCTGGGTACCGAAGAAGAGCCAAAAGAAACTAAGATTGGAAGCTTCTTCAAATGGGACGACAGAGACAGATTGACTGCACTACTACGGGAGTTCGTGGATGTGTTCGCATGGTCATACAAAGACATGCCGGGTTTGGACAGAAAGGTAGCGGAGCACAGGATTCCAATCAGAGAAGATGCCAAGCCAGTAAAGCAGAAGCTCAGAAAGATCAAGCCAGAATGGTCTCTGCAAGTCAAAGAAGAGATTGAGAAGCTCCTCAGTGTGGGTTTCATCAAGGTTATCGAGTATCCGACATGGTTGGCCAACATCGTGACAGTCAGAAAGGCAAACGGCAAGGTTCGAGTTTACGTGGACTTCCGGGATTTGAACAAAGCTTCCCCAAAGGATGATTTTCCACTCCCCAACATCGACATGCTGGTCGACTCCACTGCTGCCTACGAGGTTCGCTCATTCGTGGATGGGTTCGCTGGGTACAATCAGATTCTCATGGCCAAGGAAGATCAACATAAGACAGCTTTCACAACACCGTGGGGTACCTTTTGCTACACAGTCATGCCATTTGGGTTAAGAAATGCTGGGGCTTCCTACCAAAGAGACGTGACAGACTTGTTCCACGATATGATTCACAAAGAAATCGAGGTCTATGTGGACGACATGATCATTCACTCCAAAGGGACCGATGGTCAACATTTAATCGATCTCCGCAAGTTCTTCGAAAGGCTTCGTCAACACAAGATAAGGCTCAACTCTGCAAAGTGCACGTTTGGGGTTATCCGAGGCAAAGTCCTTGGTTATATGGTCACTGAAAGGGGAATTGAAGTAGACCCCTCCAAAATCAAGGCAATCATTGACATGCCTCCTCCAAAGACGCAGAAAGAGATCAAAGGTTTCATGGGCAGACTGCAATACATCAGTCGGTTTGTGCACCAACTCACTTCCATGTGCGAGCCAATCTTCAAGCTACTCAAGAAGAATGTGGCTCTAGAATGGACCGACGCGTGCCAAGAAGCCTTCGACCAAGTGAAGCATTACTTGACATGCCCTCCTGTTCTAGTTCCGCCGCACAAGGAGAAGCCTCTTTTGCTCTATCTCACTGTCAATGATGAAGCCCTAGGGGCTATGTTAGCACAAGAGCAACGAGAGTCCACAAAGGAGAACGCCATTTATTTTGTCAGTCGCCGATTCCAAGGAGGCGAAAAGAACTACTCTGTCCTAGAGAAGTCATGTGCAGCATTAGTTTGGGTCACTCAAAAGCTCAAGCACTACATGGAAGCTTTTTCGATCAAGCTAGTAGCAAAGGTGGACCCGCTCCGCTACATCTTCGAGAAGCCTTTCATGTCAACAAGAATAGCCAAATGGTACTTCATGCTCGCCGGCTATGATATCACTTACGTCACACTAAAATCCGTCAGGGGGGAAAGTGTTCAGTGACCAGCTTGCCGAATTCCCGTGTGACGAAGTGAAGGGGGAAGACGTACAGTTCCCCGACGAGCATTTAATTTGTACTGCAACCGAGGAAATTAAGTGGCAACTTTTTTTCGATGGCAACACGGCTTTGGTATAGGAATATTGCTTGCTGATCCAAAAGACATCTACACTCCCATTGCCATCCGTCTGCAATTCAAAGCTACCAACAACATTGCCGAGTACGAAGCATGCATAGCAGGGCTCGAAGTAGCTCTCGAAAGAAACGTCACGAAACTAGAAGTATTCGGCGACTCTTTGCTTCTTATCAATCAGCAATCGGGTAAATGGCGAACCCAGGACCCGACTCTCCAACAGTATGGTCAGCACCTTGAAGAATTGGTTGAACAATTCCAAGAGATCATTTTCAACTACCTGCCAAGGGATAAAAATCGCTTCGCCGATGCACTGGCCACTATAGCTTCATTAGTCAAAATGCCCAAAGGGAAAATGGTGAAGCCTTTCAAAATTGCCCGAAGGAACAGTCCGGCATATTGCATGAGTATCGAGATCAATGAGGTTCAAACAAACTCTCCGTGGTATTCGGATATCATGAATTTCCTCAAAGATGGCACTTATCCCGAGAATAGCAACAAGAAGTCTCAAGCAGCTCTGCAAAGGCTAGCCTCTCGATACGCACTGATTGGGGACCGAGTCTATAAAAGGCACCACGACGGGATCAATCTCTTATGCGCCAATGAGGCCAAATCTCAAGAGATAATGTGTGAAGTGCACGAAGGAGAGTGTGGGACCCATATGGGTTTATGCTAGTCAAGAAGATGCTCCACATTGGTTACTATTGGAGCACTATAGAACGAGACTGTATCGAGAAAGTCAAAAGGTGTGCTAAGTGCCAATTCCACGCTAATCTACAACATGCTCCACCCTCGCAACTTTACAACATGGTCACACCTTGGCCTTTCTCTTGTTGGGGGATAGACATCATCGGTAAAGTTCATCTTGCCGGGAGCAATGGGCAGTCATTCGTCCTAGTGGCCGTCGATTACTTCACAAAGTGGGTCGAAGCACAAGCCTATCGGACCCTCAACGCCAAGAAGGTGGCCGAATTTGTAAAGATTAATATCATGTGCCGATACGGCGTGCCTCATGAAATCATTTCCGACAACGGCTCTCACTTTGAGAAGGAAATGGATGCACTTTTGGTAGAATACAAGATCACCAAGCACAAGTCATCTCCTTACCGTCCCCAAGCAAATGGCGCGGTTGAAGCAGCGAATAAAACCATCGAGACCATCGTCAAGAAAATGGCCTCAACAGGAAGGGATTGGCCCGAGAAGCTACCTTTAGCATTGTGGGGCTACCGCACATCAATACGGTCAGCGACAGGAGAAACTCCGTATGCATTAGTCTATGGTTCTGAAGCCGTACTCCAAATCGAACTTGAAGTCCCATCTCTACGGGTCCTCCTCGAGAATCAAGTCAATGAGGTCTGTTAGTACCCGACCTGAAAATGAGTTTATTAGGACTTTCCCAAAAATACAAGGACTTTATAGGAATTAGAAACCTTGCAAAGACTTGTCCCGGATTCCGAAAATATCTCATTTATGACAAAATCTATCAAAATAGGTAACAAATGGTTTCCTTAAAACCATGCAGAAACCCTAGCTTAAGAATCAAGTCAGCCGGCAACCTTGGCCACGCGGCCAACCTTGCTCCGCGTTGATCTTGGCCACGCGGCCACTATTGTCACCGGCTTCAACAATGGCCAGGCGGCCAACCTTGCGATGGATGATCTGGACCATCAGATCTTCCCATCAGCCTACTATATAAACCACTCCATTCCATTGGTTTAAAGGGCCGATTTTGAGAGCTCTAAGTACGAATTTTGGAGTTCTTAAACAATATTTTGCTCTCTAATTAACATTCAAACACTCAAGAAGATCCAAGGTTTATTTCTTGCCAACATAGGTAAGTTTTCTAACTTTTTCTTCGTGTTCTTGCATTATTTTTAATGTAGATCTTTAATATTCATGTTCGTGCATGTTTATTCATAGTTTCTTCATATTCTTTGCATGCTAATTCATATGTTCATATATGTTCTTCGCATGTTCTTCATGTTCATAGATTAAAACCTTATTTATGCTATATTTAGGGTTGCGATCTTCATAATTACATGTTATTTCATAGCCGATGATGATCGAGGGTTCATCAACCCGAGGATGATCTAGGAACTACTTCTAAACCCTAATCTTTAGGTAATTCCCCCTTCATTATGCATGATCCCGATTCTTCTGCCTATTCTAATTACGCTGACCTGAGCTTCTCACATTGAGAGGAACGTAGGCAATCTTCGGATCCGGTCTAAATCACTAACACACTACTAACACATTCATCATGATAGAAAGACCGATCAATTCGGGCAATAGGAGTGATAACGTTCAATATTCTTCTCTTGTTGTAATTTGACCCCCGAACCCATTAAACATGCTTTTTTCAATGTTTTGGCTTTAATTAAAACGGCGTGGCGACTCTCATAATTTTAATGTCGTTAAGAATATTCCCTTTGTAAATAAAAATAATCACAAGATACTTCCCATGCGTCGCTTCATCGGAAAGGGGTATTCACAGTGGCGACTCTGCTGGGGACTGCTTTGAAACTTTTTCAAACTTAGTGGGTCTAACTTTCGTCACATCATGATGCTTGCCGTGTTTACACATGCACACACCTGCCATGTTTACACATGAACACACCTGCCATGTTTACACATGCACACACCTGCCATGTTTACACATGCACACACTTTCCATGTTTACACATGCACCCTACATACACCTGCCATGTATACACATGCGCCCTACACACACCTGCCATGTTTACACATGCACACACTTTCCATGTTTACACATGCACCCTACACACACTTGCCATGTTTACACATGCACACACTTGCCATGTTTACACATGCACACACCTGCCATGTTTACACATGCACCCTACACACACTTTCCATGTTTATACATGCACACACTTGCCATGTTTACACATGCACACACTTACCATGCTTATACATGCATCTCACATACTTGCCATGTTCACACATGCACCCGCGCACCCCGCAATGTTAATACTTGTACTTTGTTGATACTTGTACTTTGTATATACCTTGTATCCTTGTACCCCTGTCATCTTCGCTTTAGTATTAGGGTCAAACAAAACTCTGCTATGCTCCCTTGTACATGGCTCTCCCTCCCTCTCTCATGCATTGCATTGCATCATCCTAACATCAAAAGCTTCTCTCTTTTCTCCTTAAAAAGAATTAGTTTCTTGCCACACACTACCACAGTCCGTGTCAGCACTGCACAGGTCCCCATTACCCGGAGTATTCGATGTGCAGGAATTTGTGTGCTACTGCCGCACTCTTTTCGAGTCACTCGTCTATTCCACTCACCGTATACGGTGGGAACCTTTTACCTAACCCGTGTCAACCCACACTAGTATAGGTATCACACCTAGGTTTTGACCGGTTGGTTTGGCTAGCTTTTTCTTAATAGTCAATTAACGTGCTGTCTATGTCGAGTCATCCCCAAGTCAATGATGAATCGAGATCTTTGAGAGAAAGTGCACAAAAAAGTGATTTCCCTACAAGGGACGTGCCATGGTGAGATGAGTGTTTATTGTCAAGATCTCCGCTCATCATTAACTTGCGTAGGATGTAACATAGACGTCACGTTAAATGCCTTTAAGGAAGGGTTAGTCGTAGGATCCGATGGTTGGTGGAAGCCGCTTGCCCTATAGGACCCTCGCCCAAATTGTCCGTTTGGGGTGTGCAATGCAGGTGAAAAACGAGGGGTCTATAGACGTAATGATGGCCTCCACTGATCGTAGTCTTCTAACTAGTTGCGAAAAAGGGGTACCCCTTCCAACCAATTAGGATGTAAATAATGTATGTTTTTGTAAATTAAAATATACTTTGCATGAGCCTTCCCCCTCTCCTAAAGCTTCATTGCCCTTCAACCTTTCAGCAAAGCAAGTTTGGATCCGTTCGGGTGGTCGACTACAACGTGAAGCTTCTACTCCGTCCACGTTCTCAGTCTCGTCATCAGCAATGTCAACTCCCGCTTCAGCTTCAGCCTCTGCTCCTCCTGCCAGTGCCGCCGAGCTCAACACTGAGGCTACTCTCAATGGTATTCCCCCAAGCCTCCAGAACTTCCTCGCCGGTCTCGAAGCCAAGATCAGGAATCTCGAGGAAAGCAACAAGATGTTGGAAGACCAGAACCAACAGTTGAAGGGTCACATTCAACAAAAAGGGACTAAACCGGTGCCCGATGGGGAGAATTTCATTTATGTCGAGGATGAAGAGGTCAATACCAACTGTCCCCCCAACACCAATGCTACTGCCTTCCCATTCCCAAGCTACCGCAATGTTCCACCTCCTTCTCTCTATACCCAACAAGGTTTCACTACCATGAGCAAGAACAAGGCTGTCTATGAACCTTCCCCTGAACTGCTTGGTGGCTACCTCTCCGCTAGCAAACTACCCGCACCCTCGTTGCCTCTGAGTATTGGGATGGCCGCTGCTACTGCTTCCACTACTCCTCCCGTCATTCTGTCAGAAACTATCCCCGACATCTCCAATCACCCTGTGGTTATGGCCATGCAAGAGCAAATGCGAAAGTTGATCGAGACCGTGGATAAGCAAAGTGCACCGACTACCAAGACAATCAACCCTAGCCAAGTAGGGGCTCTCCCCAAGATTTCAAGATGCCTAAGGTGGCAATGTTTCATGGTGACTCGTGTCCTAAGACTCATTTGGATAGTTATGTGTTGGCCATGAGGGCTCGTGACTGCACCAACGAACAAATGGCTCGCGTATTTCATAGCACTTTGGATGGTATAGCTCTGCGTTGGTTCTTGGGGCTAGAACCAAGCGAGAGGCAAACGTGGGATCAAATCAGTGCCATTTTCTGTGAGAAGTATCAAGCTAACTTGGATTGGCATGTGAATCGAACCGACCTTGAGAACACTATGCAAAAGCCCGGCGAGGCTATTTATGATTTTTACAAGAGGTGGAACCATCGGTTGTGTGAGGTCCAATACCCACCAAAAGCGAAGGAACAGAAACAGATTTTCTACAAGTGCTTGCTACCGGAGATGAAAGCGGCTATAGGTAATGGTTACTTCCCTGATTTGCGGGAAATGGTTGACGCCGGAGTAAGGTACGAAGCAGGGTTCACTGGGATTGTGCCGCCAAAGGAAAGTCCAAAGACCAACAACAACAACTCCTTCCGCTACAAGGCTCCTACTGCGCCTGCACCTCCTAGGGGTGGAAAGGAGGCCGTCGGCCAAGTGAGTATGGTCCAAAAAGAGGTCCCGCTAGATGTCCAAGCCGTAACAAGGAATGGGGCTCCACAACAGAGGGAGCATTTTGACGATTTTGGTATGCCCATGGGGAAGGTCTTTGACGTGTTAGTCAAGAGAGGTCTTATCAAGCCTTTAGAAAATTACCAACCCGCCTACCCAAGAAGTGATTTGGACGCCTCAAAGTTCTGCAAGTATCAAAAGCACATCGAGCACACAACGGATGGTTGTATTCAATTGAAGCGCGTAGTACAAGGGTTGATCAATGACAAAAAGATTGAGAAGCCGAAGGGTCCTAATGTGGTGAATAACCCTCTTCCCAGCAATGGGGGTGGGGTGAATATGGTGCAAACATGCGAGATTAGTATCCTAGAGCTCATGGATGCCTTTGACAAGATAGGGCTCACGATGGTGGATATCTTCATGGCATTGGTGACGTTAGAAATGCTCGAACCATTAGAAGGACACCTTCCCCGCCCTGGTTGCGATTTGTCGAAGTTTTGCCACTACCACAAGTGCACCGGTCACACTACCGAAGAATGTTTTGAACTCAAGAAAGCCGTGCAAGAGCTCATCCACAAGGGAGTTATCGAAGACCCTAGAGATTATGTAGCTAGCAATGTACTCATGGTAGAACTTAGTGAGATCACTGATCCGGCCAAGCCTGTTGTGGCGGACTGTGATGAGATGGGTTGTATTTCAATGACTAATAATAAAGAATCTTCTTGCTACTTGTTGTCTTTAGAAGAACTAGTGAGTGAAGTCGAATCCTTAGAGGAAGAGAGTCCCAAACCCTCTCAACCTCTTTCTTGGGCCGAAATCTTCGAGGAGGCCGAAAAGACCGAAGTTTCGCCCCCTTATCATGACTCGCCATTGTCTTTGGAGGAGCTACGTGCAGAAGTTTGTCTCCTTACAAGATCCGGTCAAGTGTACCAATCCGACCCAAAGGGTGCAAAGAAAGTCTTTGGGAAGGAACCTGAGCAAGCCGACCTAGACAAAGAAGACCCTATCCTCACTCAACTCAAACAAACCCAAGCCCATATTTCACTATGGTCCCTACTCACCTCCTCCCTAGCCCATCGCCTCATGCTCGAGCAAAACCTCGCCGCCACCATGGTACCATCCACTATTACCCCGGAGGACGTCACCCACATGATTGGTAATATCCACTATGGAAACATCATCACTTTCTCGGAGCAAGACAAGCCAGTGTTCGGAGTTGATCATAATGAGCCTTTATACATCACTGTCGAAGTAAATGGCAAGAAGATTCCCCATGTATTCATTGATAATGGTTCTGCAATTAATATCCTGCCTTCAAGGATGATGGATGTGGTTGGTGTTCATGGTGTTGATTTACGCCCATCCAAGCAAACCATCAAAGCTTATGACTCTACATGCCGCGCCGTGATAGGCGAAGTCACCTTGCCCATTACCATCGGAACAAAGATCCTGCCAACCGATTTCCACGTCATCGACATCCCCGCAACCTTCTCACTCCTCCTCGGCCGGCCATGGTTACATCAGTCGGGCGCTGTCCCATCTTCCCTGCACCAGTGTGTGAAGTTTCAATCTGGTAATGAAGTAACCATCATCTACAGCGATCTCGTAACTGCCCAAGGGACGGACACCAAGGGCGTTCCTGTCTTACAGATTCAGCATGGGGAAGAGAGCCGACTCTTCAACGGCTTCGAAATAGTCGCTCAAGCACAGATCTGCACCATCGACCTCACCAAAACAACGGATAAAGTGGCACCTGTTGTCAAGATACTGCGTAATATGGGCTTCATACCGGGGCTGGGGCTAGGTAAGAACTTGCAAGGCCCCACAGAATTGGTTGAAGAGGTTGATCATCGAGGGTTGTTCGGTCTAGGGTACACCCTTACTCTTGAAGACAAGATGGAGCAACAAAGGATGGATTTGCTTAAAAAGATGAAGCTTCCCTATAAAAGGCCTGAAATGCGGCCATACCG
Source organism: Campanula takesimana (assembly GCA_026119855.1). Lineage (NCBI taxonomy): Eukaryota > Viridiplantae > Streptophyta > Magnoliopsida > Asterales > Campanulaceae > Campanula > Campanula takesimana. The sequence goes on from JAOWBW010000367.1 coordinate 1,129,681, forward strand.
CCTGTCCCTGAATAGCTACTTCGTCAGGGAAGGCGAGGAGTTTTCGTGTTTTGAGTTCGCAGAGCCATGGATTGACCACACCGGAAAGTTGCAGAAAGGGTTCGAGATTTTCAGGGATGTGGAATTCGATCGGTCCAACATGAAGCTGACTTACATGGAATATGACAAAGCCACGGGCAGAGTTAGAACCATCAGGCATGAGTACTCCACCAGGTTGCAGATGACTTGGCAGATCAACTTGAAGCCGCAACCCTTGACAAGCCAGCAATAGAAGCCGCAGAAACTCCAAGTTTGACTGAGACGTGGGACGGCCAATATCTTCTTCAACATCTGGGTAATCTGGGGCTGCACGAAGACATGGTTACCGTCATTGGAGATGATTCTGAAGATAAGGTGGACCCAAGGACATTGGTGGTACCCATGGGGGACAAGCTCAAGAATTGGTGCATCATTGGGGGACCTATAGCTACTCCGGAATTTATGATGGGAACACTGGGGCTTACTCCTTCTCCTGTCGCCACTCCTGGAGCATCTCCTGTCACTCACCCAAAATCCCCGTCCCCAGAGTCTAGTGTTTTACATTTTGAATTTGAGTCTTCCTCTAAGTCTGACGACCTTACGTCTGAAGACTATGATCTTGTTGCAAACGCTATTTTCCCTTTTGCCATGAATGAAACCCTCGACCTTTCCGAGTATCCCTCCATAGTCACTCTTTTAACTGATAAATTGGCTAATAATCAAACTAATGATATACACTTAGTTAATAACGATTCATTAGAAGAGGCAGACACAGACACATTAAATGATGAATACATTAAAGAGATCTCAGAACAGGTTATTAATCAAAAGAATCTCGAGCCCAAGCTGCCGATGAGGTGTTAACATGCGTGAATTTGGGAACCGAAGCCGAGCCTAAGGAAACGCAGATTGGGAGTTTCTTCAGCGGAGCCGAAAGGGAAGCACTGATTGAGCTACTCAAGAATATGTGGATGTGTTTGCATGGTCTTATAAGGACATGCCGGGGCTCGACAACTCGATCGTAGAGCACAGAATCCCGACAGCACCAGACGCTAAGCCAGTCAAGCAGAAGCTGCGCCGCATTAAGCCGGAATGGTCTTTGCAAGTGAAGGAAGAGATTGAGAAGCTACTCCGTGTGGGTTTCATCAGGGTGATCGAATATCCAACTTGGTTATCAAATCTGGTGACTGTCAAGAAATCCAACGGTAAAGTCAGAGTATGTGTGGATTTTCGGGATCTCAACAAAGCTACACCAAAGGATGACTTCCCCTTGCCAAATATCGACATGTTGGTGGATGCGACCGCCCACTATGAGGTCAAGTCGTTTGTGGATGGGTTTGCCGGCTATAACCAAATCAAGATGGCCGAGGAGGACCAAGAAAAAACAGCTTTCACCACCCCATGGGGGACTTTTTGCTATACTGTCATGCCATTTGGGCTGAGGAACGCTGGGGCTACCTACCAACGGGCAGTTACGACTTTATTCCACGATATGATCCACAAGGAGATTGAGGTGTACGTGGATGACATGATTATACATTCAAAAGGGTCTGGGGGCCAACACTTGATAGATCTCAGAAAATTCTTCAACAGGTTGAGAGAGCACGCCATGCGTTTGAACCCGGCGAAATGCACCTTTGGAGTTCGTAGAGGGAAAGTATTAGGTTACATGGTCACCGAGAATGGGATCGAAGCCATTCAAGCCATCCTGGAGATGAAGCCACCCCGTACCGAGACGGAGATAAAAGGATTCATGGGACGCCTGCAATACATCAGTCGGTTTATCAATCAGCTGACCACCATCTGCGAACCAATTTTCAAGTTAATGAAGAAAACAGCCAGTGTGGAGTGGGATCATGACTGCCAGATAGCCTTCGAAAGGATCAAACAATATTTGGTGAATACCCCAATCCTGCACCCGCCGCATAAGGAGAAGCCGTTGCTACTATACTTAACTGTGACAGACACCGCCGTCGGAGCCATGTTATCGCAAGAAGCCAAAGATTCCCGGATTGAGAATGCAGTGTACTTTGTCAGCCGAAAGTTACAAGGTAGCGAGCTCAATTACTCCGCGCTCGAGAAGACCTGCGTAGGCCTAGTATGGGTGGTAACGAAGCTTAAGCACTACATGGTATCCCATCCGATCTTACTAGTCTCAAAAATGGATCCTATCAAGTACCTGTTTGATAAACCCTCCCTGTCTATGAAACTCGCTAAATGGTCAGTGTTCTTGGGAGAGTTCGACATTACTTATGTACCGAGGAAAGCAATCAAGGGGAGGACAATGGCCGATCAGCTCGCAGACTCTCCAAGCACCGAGACAAGAGGACCCGACCCCGAGTTCCCGGACGACGACATTTTCGCAATTGAGGTCGCAGAAAGGTGGCAATTATTCTTTGACGGATCTGCAAACAAACGAGGGAATGGAGTCGGACTCCTACTTATTGATCCCAAAGATGAGCACACTCCCATAGCCATCAAGCTAAACTTTTCAGCAACCAACAACGCCGCCGAGTATGAGGCGTGTATAGACGGATTGGAGGCCGCCCTAGAACGCAACGTGAAAGAGTTAGAAGTGTATGGAGACTCTGCTTTGATTATTAACCAAACGGCGAAGAAATGGAAAACTATTGATCCTTGCCTGCAGCGGTACCAAGGTTACATGGATGAGTTGATAGCACAGTTCAAAGAAGTTACCTTCCATTTCCTGCCGCGAGACAGAAATAGGTTCGCGGATGCTCTAGCTACATTGGCCTCCTTAGTTGAAATTCCAGAGGGAAGGTCCGTGAAACCATTCAGGGTTGGACGAAGGGAGAACCCCGCCTATTGCTGTGAAATCCAGATCAATGCCGAGGTAAACGGAGATCAATGGTACGCCCAAATCTACAAATTCCTTAAGCACGGAGAGATGTCCTTTGACGGAGATGTGAAGGCCAAGAGTCTGCAAGCACTCAAAAGGTTGGCGGGGCAGTTTGTGCTGTTAGACGATACTTTATACAAGAGGCATTACGATGGTCTGTTGCTCTTATGTGTCGACAACAAGAAGGCTGAAGCAATAATGGAAGAAGTACACAACGGGTTGTGCGGACCCCACATGAATGCAAGGATGCTTAGACAGAAGATCACTCGGCTGGGCTATTATTGGATTACCATGGAGACAGACTGTATTCAATGGGTTCGACGGTGTCACAAGTGCCAAGTATGCTCCAACCTCAACCACATCCCCCCACACGAATTGTATAGTTCCACCACGCCTTGGCCATTCGCCACGTGGGGTATAGACATTATTGGGAAGATCTCGCCGGCCGGTAGTAATGGTCATGAATTCGTCCTCGTCGCGGTCGACTACTTCACAAAGTGGGTCGAAGCTCAGTCTTACAAGGTGCTGAATTCCAAGAAGGTAGCGCAGTTTATCAAAGAGAACATTATGTGTCGGTATGGGTTCCTAACCTCATTATATCAGATAATGGCAGTCATTTCGAAGCCGAGTGTGCTCGCTTGCTTGTAGAATTCAAGATCGAACGAAAGAAATCTTCCCCATACTATCCACAGACTAACGGCGCGGTTGAGGCGGCCAACAAGACGATAGAGCAGATAATTCGCAAGATGGCTTCGCAAGGGCGGGATTGGCCCGAGAAGTTACCATTAGCACTTTGGGGGTACAGAACGTCAGTCCGCACCGCTACTGGAGAGACCCCTTACGCTTTGACATACGGCATGGAGGCAGTGCTCCCTATTGAGTTGGAGGTGCCATCTTTGAGGATCTTGCTCGAGAACCAAGTGAATGAGGTAAATGGCTTCGTAGTCGCTATGATCAGTTGGCAACACTCGACGAACGCAGATTGAAGGCCATGGAACACATCCGGGCCTATCAAAGGAGAACGACAAAAGCCTTCAATAAAAAGGTCAAGCCTGTTGACATAAAGGAAGGAGACTTGGTGCTCAAAGCACGCTTACCCAACAAATTCAACCCCCTCGGGAAATGGGCCCCCACTTGGGTAGGGCCGTTTGTAGTACAGAAGATCTTCTCCGGAGGAGAAGGTCAGAATGGCAGATTTGGATGGCAACCCGTTCAAGGAACCAGTCAACCTCAGCAAGCTCAGACGCTACTATGACTAGACTCCCCCTCTTAAAAAAAAAAATAAAAAAAAAAAATGTTTACTACGCAAAAAGAAGCCCGATAGACTGAAAACCCGCAAAGGGCGGTCTATGCAAAATAAGGGTGCATACAAAGCTCGCTAGATCGAAAACCCGCAAGGGCGGTCTAGGCAAAAGTTAGAGCATCCCCCCTTCTATCTTCCCTTTCTTTAAAATCATTCTAGTCTGACTGGAGTGAACTACGGTGACCTGAGCCCCTTAGTCCTATTTGTAAAAGGGGAACGTAGGCAGCCTTTCAAAAGGTGCGGTCTAAAAAAAAATAAACATCCAAATCTTGTCAAGCAATAAAGATAGAAGTTGTATTTTCTGAAAGCAAAAACTTTTATTTCCATAGTCATTGCATGTTAACAATAATTTGATGAGTCTAAGCTTTACATACTTTTTGAATAACTAACCTATTCTGAAATTGAAACTAAAACAAAAGTAAACTAAATTAAAACAATGTGTTTGCAACGACTATGGAAGGATCCTCGGAACTACTCTTTAGTGCCACTCGTGCCTTCGGTCCCTTTCTTCTTGCTTTGACCACGGCGAACCTTCTTCTTGTTAGGGTTCTCACAAAACCTCCTCTCAAATTCGCTAACCCCTTTTGCTTTGACACTAGGAGTCTCTCCATCCTTTCTCTTCCTTGAAGTCCCCGCTCCATCTCCATTAGCCATGCTCTGACTCCTCTTCCTCTCATAAGCCATCGCCTCCTTCATCCTCAACGAACAACTAGGAGCACAGGATGCCAAAATAGTGCCCCTTAGGGTCTCTAGAGTCTGCTCCGTTTGCCCAAGTCTCTCCATAAACCAATCCAAATACTCCGTGATAGGTAGGTGTTGTTGGAGCGTGTGATGAGAGTCCTATGGCAAAACCGGCCTCGCCCCACATTTGAGAAAGGAGAACCGAAGCGTATCATCCAAATGAAGTATGCCGAAAGGAAAACGGGTCCTCTCCTCGTCCCAAGCCTCGGGGATGGTTTGCACCAGACCATATTGACGGAGTACTCTAGCAGGGTAGTAGAAAGTGGTCCCAGAAAATGACGGAAGTTTAATCATGTGCAATCCCACTTGCTTCTCCTTCACAGAATTAATGTGCCAATGGGGCACCACCCATTGATGTCATCGGTCACCATCTCCGCCAAGTACCTCTCCCAACCCTTGAGAGTCATTCCCTCGAACCTCTCCTCCATACCTCTAATACGGTGCATCCATGGGGTCACCGCCGAAGAAACCGCTGGCTTGTTCACTCGGAGCCTTTCTTGCAACCACATGGTCAAAAGTCTATCACTGCCGCACGGCATCCCGCCATAAACCGCAAGATGAGGAATCCACAAAATGAGCTCCCCAAGGATGGCCGGTACAATGTCATGTCCCGAACGAGCCGCATTCACCATGGTCAAACACCCTCACTAGGACATCCGACTTCGGAAGGGAAAAGAATAGAAGCAAATAAACACAAGGCAAGATGGTCCAAAGAACGGTCCGAGGTCACATCCGCATGCATAAAGTGCCTTGGCATCCAAGAAAGGTCGACGTAGCCACCTCTAGCATACCTACCAAGGTCATCTGCGGGTACACCAAAGGCTATCAACTTGTCATGCAAAGGAATAAAATCAAAGGGCAATGCAAGTGTACCCTTCCCTTCACAACCGCAAAGCGCCTTGATGTCTTCATAAGTGGGTACCATCTCATTAAAAGAAAAGTTGAAAACATGAAGAGTGTCGTTCCAAAACTTCCCGCAAGCTTGCAAGAGGTTAGTATTGGAGTTCATGTGCAACAATGACCAAAGACACTTGATCCCATAGCGCTTCTCAAATTTCCTACGACAAGGACCGGTATCTTGGCAACCCACTTCTCCAAAGATGTTATGAAAGCTCCTTTTTCAAGTCTAGAAAGCCTTGCATTGTGATCCATGACAAAAGAAGAGCAAGTTGATGATTGGAACTCAAAATTGATCAAAAGAGCTGCTGGTACGAAGTTGAATAGGACACAAACTCCCATTAAATACTACACAACTCCCGATTCTTGCCAGGAAAAGGAAAACCAGAGGCGGCGCAAGATTTGGCCACGCGGCCACATATGCCCTTGGCCCCGCGGCCGATATTGTCCTTGGCCAGGCGGCCAACTTCGTCCTAGGCCACGCGGCCAACATTGCTCCGGATCTTGCCATGGCCAGGCGGCCAACATTGCTCTGGGCCTCGCCATGGCCATGCGGCCAACATCGCTCCATGCAGAAATCCAGTTTGTTTCCTCCCACTCCGTGACGGATCCATGCAACTACGTACTTGCCCCCTCCATGGCTCATGCATTGTATAAAATTAGGAACATTTGTAAAATAACTAGTTTGCACAAGTAGGCTCCCACAATAAAATTGCATTTTAGAACATAATATACATACATGCATTTTATACATTGGTTCTATACATAAATATCCCTCTGCTCTCTACTAGCTAACAGTGTAGGAAATAAAGATGGACCCCGCCTAATCAGAATCTTCCTCCGTGGTGTCTCCACGCCGCGCTAAAGCCCGAGAGCTACCGGCACCCGAACTCCGTCCCCGGACCGCTCGACCACCAATGTGAGAAGAGCCCGCGCCGTTCGGAGACCGCTCACGACGCTGGGGTGACGCAACGTCGTCCCTCTGACAAGTACATGAATGGTACGCCTCCCTCAGTAAGCGCATCAACACGTTCTCCCGCCGAGCTGAACGGATATATGCCTCCCGAGTCACCTGAAAGGGAAGCCAAGGCAAATGATTACAATGCAGAAAGAAATAGATGTGTGCAAACATGACTAATACAAAGCACAAAGCCGTACCCCAGCGTCGGGCGGAGGAATGAATGTCTCCTCAACAAGATCGGCATCAGTCGGCTCCAAGCTAAGCTCCACCTCCCGGCCGCCCCTCATCACTCTCACGCTACTCGAGCGAAGGGGCATGTCAACCAAAGGCCGACTCCGACCAACATACCGGGCCGAGCTCGATCCCTCTCCCGATAGCATCCGAGCCCGAACCTGAGGGCTGATCAGCCGTGTCCGCACGTAGCCGGCATAGTCGTCACTCCCTCTGTAATGCTCTGCCGGAGTGGGAGCCAAGAAAGTCGCCAACCTCGCAGGACAGAGCATATCCCGAGGAGGGTCATAAGGAGCCCACGGTAACGCACCAGCCCTGTGCTGACGAACCACCCTCTCCCCAAGATACATGGCCTCCCCGGTGAGACCCACAAGCAGAACCCTAGAAGCGGTCAAATCCACTACATAGGGACCCACCGAAGCCTCATTGGCCGGGCTCCATGGGTAAAATCTAACCCCGATGGGCTCAGACATCGCGAACACCCTCCTAAGATCAGCAGCATCCACCGTCTTCCTATCCCGGTTTCTGCGAGGAGGAGCCCTATTGCCTTTACACCAGTATGACATGATGGGAACAACCTTGTTGGCACTCATCACCAACTGAAAAGGGGCGACACCGAAGATCTCGTACACCCAAGCCTGTGCATACAATGAAAAAAGACATTTCAGACCAAAAGATAGAGCGGAAATCTCAACAAATGAAAAAAAAGAAAGGTAGTCAAGAGCGTACCTCAAAGGCGAACTGGAACCCGTCAAAGTCCGACGAGCTAGCCCTCGAGCAATGGTCCAAAGCCCGGTAAATCTCAGCCAAACCGGCTCCGCCCCAAGAAATCCCACCAACTTGGTCCAAATCCACAAAAGCCCCTAGCAGTGAGTACCGGCAGACAGTAGCCCCACTCGGAAATAAGATCTCTGAAAAGCTGTACCATAAGAACAGCCGGACCAAGCAATCCAAATCATATTCCCCCTACTAAAGGCTTCAATAGCCACCTCCACCAAGCGATTCACCTTCCCGGCCTCCACTCCATAACCCTTGACACCTCCTCCCAGGTCGGTGTCGACTCCCAGCAGAGCCTGTCTATAGTCCCGCCGCTCCGCCAAGCTCTCATCAAAAGGCAAAGGGGTACCAGTAAACCTCAACCCTGTGATGGCCGCGAAATCCGTCGGCGTGATGGTAATCTCTCCCCAACTAAAGTGGAAGGTATGGGTGGTATCCCACCAGAACTCCCGGCACACCTCTATCACCGCTGCCACCTTCAGGGTAGCCCCGACCATGCGGACACTGTCAAAGAATGGGCCAAAGCCCATAGCCTCGATCCGAGCACGCAAACCGCCCGATCCCTCCGGCAGGGACGCCCATAGTTTGCCCAAAGTCACTGTGGGTACACAGCACAGGTATGTTACCATTCTAGCAATTTACAATTCTAGCAATTTAAATTCTAGCATTTCATTATTCTAGCATTTCATATTATGTGCATAGAACATACAAATGCAAGAAGGAGAGGAATGAAAATTCGAAATTTACCTCTCGCGTCTCCGGAAGCCCCATCGACCAATGACGCTCAGAGTCGATGTAAAAATCGTATCTTGGTCGAACGTAGACCGCAGCAGATTATCGCGGTAATTCCGAGTCGCGGCTCGTGGTCTCAAACCGCCCCGTGGAATCAAGGGCGCCGCTTCAAAGCCCGCTCCTGGATTAACCCCGACATTTCCCGCGCCCTGAGCATAACCGTGCCCCTCTCCTTGTGGCTCTTGTTGTGGAATCATATACCCACCTTGGCCCGGGAAATCCCTAAATAACGCCTCATTGATCCAATCTGCCATAGCATCGAGAAGTATGTGAAACGAAGTCTTCAAGATTATCAAAATCCAAGCTTTCTCTCTCTAAAAACCCAATTTTCTCTCTCTAACTCGTTAACAATGGAGGAAGGAAGAAGAAGAAAGAAGAAAAGTAGAAGAAGAGGGGAGGTGTCTGGTGATGTGACCAAGGAGTCAGCCCGTCGGCAGCCTTGGCCACGCAGCCACTTTCGCCTTTGAAACCCAGCCGTCAGATCAGCGATCCGTGTGAAAGAGATCTGACCACTCAGCGGTCTTGGCCACGCGGCCACTGTTGCAAGTTAGTGCGTTTGGCCACGCGGCCACTATTGCAAGTTAGTGCGTTTGGCCACGCGGCCACTATTGCGGTTTAGTGTGTTTGGCACGCGGCCAACCTTGTCCCTTCAGATAAAATTCCACTTTTGTCCCTGATCTTTTCCCTTTAATTCATCTTAAATGCCCTTAGCGCAATTCTGACTGATATTCGTGACCTTTGGGTACGGAAAGCCCTTAAAATTTCCATTCTTCACAGAATATTTGCTTAGGATTCGTATGATTACAGAGACTTCGGCGCCTCTATGACATACCATCCTAGATCAATCGTAATTGGCAGAAGCCTCGGCGTTTCTGTTTGCGAGCGATCCAGCATCTATTTTAGGATTCGTATGGTTGTAGAGACTTCGGCGCCTCTATGACATACGTATCCTTGATCAATCATAATTGGCAGAAGCCTCGGCGTTTCTGTTTGCGAGAGATCCGGCATCTATTATTAAGATTCGTATGGTTACAGAGACTTCGGCGCCTCTATGACATAACCATCCTAGATCAATCGTAATTGGCAGAAGCCTCGGCATTTCTGTCTGCGAGCGATCCAGCCTCTATTTTAGGATTCGTATGGTTGTAGAGACTTCGGCGCCTCTATGACATACCATCCTTGATCAATCGTAATGGCAGAAGCCTCGGCGTTTCTGTCTGCGAGCGATCCAGCCTCTATTTTAGGATTCGTATGGTTGTAGAGACTTCGGCGCCTCTATGACATACATCCTTGATCAATCGTAATTGGCAGAAGCCTCGGCGTTTCTGTCTGCGAGAGATTCAACATCTATTATTAGGATTCGTATGATTGTAGAGACTTCGGCGCCTCTATGACATGCGTATCCTTGATCGATCGTGGTTGGCAGAAGCCTCGGCGTTTTCTGTTCGCGAGAGATCCGACATCTATTACTTTAGCGCAATCGGCAGGAGCCCTGGCGATCCTGGATTGCGTTTATCATTCCATCTTGGGATTATTTAGACAACGTAGTCTTTATTTTTCCCAAAAACTTCATTCTCCTAACGAATATTCGTTCTTCATACAGGATAGTGCCGTAGGTTTATTATCCGCAGCAGAAG